>MU390261.1:0-338563 GCA_022578715.1 Nemania sp. FL0916
TATATAATTCGTAAATAATTTTATTAATATTATATATATATCCGTTTAATATAGTTTTTATATTAAATATAATATACGGATGTTTTTTATAATTTTATAATATTTTGTTATAAAATTATATTTTTAAATATTTATATTTATATAATAATTTTATATTAGTTTTTTATATTTATTTAAAATATAATATAAATTTTTTGTTATATATCGTATATAATATCGGAATATAATATATATATTTTATTTTAATCGTTGTTTTATTTTTATTAGTTTTAAAGTATTCCGGATATATTTTAAGTAATATTTTATAAAAAGGAATTTTTTCGTATATATATTTGTTGTTTTTTTCGATTAAGATCTAGTAAAATATATTAAATAGATCTATTTTGTTATTAAATTCTTTTTTAAATACGGCGTATTTTTTTTTTTATCGCGTAACTTAATAATTAAAATTCCGATTTTTTTACGTAAATATAAAATCGTTATTAATATTTTATTAATTTATTAAAAAAACTATTTTTTTAATAATTTTTTTATTAAATGTTTTTTATATTTTATTATTATATAATAAATCTAAAATATTTCGTAATATTGTTCGTATAATAAATTAACGAGATTTTCGGATATTATAAAAGTATTATTATAATAATAACTTTCCGTTATTAAATAAATCGTTAAATCGGGTTAAATTAGTCCGGTAGTTGTACTTATTTTTATTATTATAGTTTTTTTAATTCGGAAAATATTGTAAATTATCCGTTTTCGTTTTAAATTTCCGTCCACGTTTTAAATTATTTCGAAAATAGTTTTTTTAAAGTCTTCTTAATAATTAAATTTTAAAAATTCTAACTTTATTTCTTTTTTAAAAATAACTTTTATTATTATGTTTTTAATTATTTCTTTATCTGTTTAATAATTGTATTATTTTATTTCGTATTCCGGGATATTTTATAAACATTGTTTTTTTTCGGGCTAGTTTTTACGTTTTTTTTTTTCGAATTTAACTTTTTTTTTAATCGATTCTAATTTTATAAATAATAATTCTATTTTTTATTTATTATTATAAAATAAATAAACGCGTTAAATATTATAACTATATTTTTTTTATTTAATATTTTACGATTATTTATTGTTTAAATATATAAAATAAATTTTTTTTAATAAATATTTTTTATATTTATATTTAGTTATAATTTTTAACCGATTTAAAATTAGTTTTTCCGTATTTATATATTATAACTTGTATTTTTATAATTAAATATAATATATATATCTTTTATCGATCTATTTTAATAAACGTTTTATTTTTAAGTAATAATTATAAACTTTTTTAATCGTATTATTATAAATTAAATAGTCGTTTTTTTTAAAATCTTCGTTTTAATTTATGTTTATAGTTATAAATAAAAATTCTTACTTTTCGAATTTTTCTATTTAAGTAGATTATATTTATTCCGAAAATTTAAATTTTAAATCTGATTATATATCTGTATTTTTTACTTATTTTAATTGTAAAATTTTTCTACGTCGATATTTACTTGTTTTTTTTTTATAATTTTATATTTTTTTTTTTTAATCGATATTTTTTTACGTAATATTTTTTTTTTTTTATAATTAAAATATTCTATTTAAAACAAATTTTATTATAATAACGTTTGTTTTAATTTCGCAAATTATTGTTAAATAGTTTTAACTTTTTTCGAATCGGGTTTATTATTTTTTATATTTTTTTTTTTTTAGTTTGTTTTTTAATAAATCTTTTAAAATTTCGTTAGTCGATTATTATCGTAATTTTAATATATTCGTTAAATTTTTTCAGCTTGTTTTATTTATATAAATCGTTTTTAATTTAACTTTTTAATTTATTATAAAAAAAATAAAATAAAACTACTTCCGGTAATTTTAAAATTATAATTAGTTTTTTAAATTTTATAATATAACTTATAACATTTTTTGTTTATTATTATTAATAAAATTGTTTTTTTATTTGTTCGGTTTTTTTTATATTTCCGAACAAAGTTTTTATTTTTTTCTCGAAATTTTCGTACTTTTTAAAAATCTTTTTAATTTCGGGTTTTAATTTTGTTAAAAATAATACTTTTAAAAAGTTTTTTAATATAAATTAGAACTATTTTAATATTATTCTTGTTAAAAATTAAAAAACTGTTATTATTTTTAAATTTTCGTTCGTAATTGTTATTATATATTATTTTAAATAAAGTTTAATTTAAATTAAAAAAAATTTTATTTTTATTAATTTATTATACGATTTTAAAAATATTAGTTTAAAACTTTTAAAATTAAATAGTTTAAATATAATATTTAATCTTAATAGTAATAAAAATAATAATAATATTTTTTTAAGTTGGTTTTTTTTTTTTTTTTTATAATTTTTATAATTATTAAAGTTTAACTAAGTTTAATAAAAGTTAAAATTAAAAATATCGTTTTAAATAATAAGTTTTTAAATAATTTAATAAAAACTAAATTAAAAATTTAAGTTTTAAATTTTTAAATTATTTAAATAATTAATATTTTTTAACTTGTTGTTTTAAATGTTTTAAATTATTTTATTTTTTTTTTTTTTTTTTTTTTTTACTTTTTGTTTTATTTTTTTCGTTTTTGTCTATTTCGTTTTTATTTTCGTTTCTTTAATTAGTTTTAAATATAATTAGTTCTAATTATAATTTTTAACTCTGGACTACTATTGTTTTTTATAATAGTAATATTTAGATTAATTGTACTACTTTTGTTTTTTTAATAATAAATATTAATTATTTATTTTTTAATATAATTAATTAAACTTTTTGTTTTTTTACTTTTTATTTATAGGTTTTTAATTTTATAATTTTATTTTATTAATATTTTGTTTTTTAAAATATTAATTTTTTAGTTTTATTAACAACGGAAATTTTCGAAATATACTTTTTTAAAAGTTTATTAGTAATTTTGTTATTATTAAAGTTTTTTATACTCGTATCTGTTTATTATATTAAGTTTTATTAATTAAAAAGTTTTTAAAATATTACGGATTTTTTATATTTTAATATATCAGATATAAAAAATAATATTAAAATTTTAATTTATAAATAATAATAAAGTTATTAATAGTGTCTGTAAAAAAAGTTTAATAATATTTTTACTACTTATTTAATAAAATATATTTAAAAATAGTTTAATAATTATATTTATATCTAGGTTTAAATTATAATTTTAAATTAAAAACTAAAAAACAAAAACGAATAACTAGATATAAAAATAAATAAATATTTATATAAAAAAACCTTAACTACTTTTTTCCGTATTAATTTCTTTTTAAATTATTATAAATTAGTAAACCTAGATTACTATAAATTAGTAAGTTTAGATTACCGTAAGTTAATAAGCCTGGATTACCGTAAGCTAATAAACCTAAATTACCGTAAACTAATAAGCTTGGATTACTGTAAGTTAATAAACTAGTAAATTATCACGTGATTATATACCCCGACCGATATATACTTTAATATTACATTCTTCAAGGTATACTTTTCCATTCCCCGCGTTAGGCCTGCTAACGGGCCATTCCCCTCTTGTTAGGTTGTAACAAGTTTTTATAATATTAAAGTTTATACGGAATAATATATTATTTAAATATTATAAATATAGTTTAATTTAACCCGTTATAACTTTTTTACTTAATTAATAAAATTAAAAACGAATATATAATTAAAATAATTTAAACTAACCTGCCGTATTTATATTAAAAACAAAGATTTTAAAAACATATTATTTTAAACGATATTAAACTTTTTATAAAAACTAAATTTATAATTATATAATTAATTATATATTTAATAATTTTATTAACGTAATTTGTTTGTACTCTTTTTTATTTTTAATAATATATACGTTTATTTTTTTAAATCGAAATAATAAATTCGTAACTTTTTTTATCGTCTTTCCGTTAAATTTTATTGTTTTATTTTCGTTTAAATTAAAATATTAATAAGCCCGTCGGCGGTTTTTTTAATTTTTAACGTTACTGTCCGTTAACTTTATTTTAATAATTCTACGTATATTAATATAATAATAATAAAACAAGTACTAATAATATTACTGTATTTTAACTAACTTTTTAATTTAATTAAAACGGCTGTTTACTCGTATAATTCTAAATCGTTAACAGTTTCGGTTTAACGAAATTTTAAAATTTTACCGTTTTTTATTTTAACTTTAATATATTCGGTAAAAAAAAACTACGTAAAAATAACACTCGTTTTAATATAAAAACTATATAAAAATATTTTTTTAATTTTTTTTATATTTTTTATATAATTATATTTTTAAACTTTTTAAAGAATAAATAAAATAAAATATAAAACTATTAAAATAAATATAAAAAAACTAATTATATTTTATTTATTAAAAAACTTAATATTTACGAACGGCGGGGCTTTCCCCGGGGGCGTTTTTAACGTTTAATAAAAATAACGGAAACCTTTTTAACATTTTCGATTTTTACGATTTTCCGTTTTTTTATAACTCGGTAAAATAAATTATAATTATAAAATAACTTTTAAATAACGTTGTTTTACGCCGTATTATTAAATAACGTATTATTTAGTTGTTTTATTAAAACTTTTTATTATAAATTATTTAATTACCGCGGATAAATAAACTTGTTATATTAAAAATTAAAATTAAATAAGTTTTTTTTTAACTCCGGGAAAATTAAATCGTTTAATAATAATTAACGAAAATCTATTATAACTGTTTTTCTACCGTTTTAAAAAATATAATCAAGCTAAACTTTTTTTAATAAGTAAACCCGAAAAACAAAATTATAAAAACTTTCTTTTATTATATTACTAATATAAGTTAAAATAAATATTATTTCGTTTTTTTTAAATATTTCGTCGAACGTTTTAATATAATTAACTTTATTATTCGGGAAATCCGACGTTAGTTATTGTTAACTTTTTCCGGTTAAAAATACGGACCCGAACAAATCTCCTATTTAAAAATCAAACTTAAAAAAATTACCGAAAAAAAAAGTAAATACGGGCTCGTATAACGCCTAACTATAACGATCGCTATAAAAAAGTACTTGTAAAATATAAATAAGCTTTAATAAAAGTTAAAATTAGTTTATATTTAAAATAAAATATTAAATAAATTAAAATAATATATCGATAAAATATTCGATCGTTAAAAAGTTTTTTTTAATAGTTAGATTTTAAAAATTAATTAAAATTTAAATTAAATAACAAAAAAAAATAACTAGTTATATAAAAAATCGTTATAAATTATATAGATTTTTTTTTTATATTATATTTGTATTTTTAAATTATTTAAACTGTTTAAAGTTTTAAAATTTTTAAATATTTTAAATAATTTTATTTAAAATGTTTAACGTGTTTTAACGTTTAAAACTTTTAAACACGTTTTATATAACATTTATTTTTTTTAACGTATAACTTTTTTAAATATACCGTTCGTGTTTTAATATTTTTTTACGCCCCGTGTTAAATTAACTTGTTAAATTATTTTTCCGTTAATTTGTAATATTATATTTTTTTTAAAAAATTATTATCCGTAATAATCTTTTTTTTTTAATAAATATTTTATTTAATTTTTTTATATAATTTTATAATATTTAATCGTATAATTAAATAAAAGTTGCGAAAACGTTAATCCGTGTTCGATTTTTCCCGTTGTTTCGAACGTTTTAGTTTTAATATTTTTATATTTTGTTCGCGTTATATTAAAAAAAAAAATATATATAATAACTATTAATACGTAAAAATATATTAATTATATAAACTATAATAATATTTATAACGTTTTTAATCTGTTATTTCGTAAATATAAAAAGTTTATAAAAAAAAAAAAGTTAAAATTAAAAAAAAAACATATTTAGTAAGTTTTTCGTAAAACTTTTAACAAGTTGGACCGGTTATAAAAAACCCGTAAATTATTACGTCGTTATAATTTAAAAATAATTCGTTATAAAATAAAAAATATAAAAACGATAAAAAAATTCGAACGTTTTAAAAAAAAATAAAAACGTATTATTATTAAACAAGTTTAATTATTTTCCGTTTTTTAAATTATTTTTTTTAATTTATCCGTTTTCGACTTTTTGTTTTAATTAATAAACTTATTATTAATTTTAACCGATTAAAATATTAATAATAAAAACTCGTAATAATTTAAATCGTGTTTTTTAAATATTTTATAAGTTTTTAAATATTATATATATATAAATATTTTTTTTATTTAATTAAATATTTTATATTTTCGTTTATTTAACGTAAATCTAGTATTTTTTTAATTTCGTATTTTTTTTTTAATTCGGTTTAAATTTTAATTTTAAATTTAACGTTATTTAATACTAGTTTTAATAATAAAATATAAACAATTTTAAATATCCGTATTATTTTTAATAATAAAAATCGATAATTTAGATTTAATAAGACTTTTACGATTTTAAATAATTTTAATTTTTTAAAATCGAGTTTTTTATTTAGTTTTTTTGTTTTAATTTTTCCGCGTAATAAGTATATTTTTTACTTTTTTTTAAAAAAAAGTTCTAACGATTTTTTATTATTATAATATATTTTCGTACGTTATTAAATAATAATAAGTTTTTTTTGTAGTTTTTTTTATATATTTATAATTTTTTTTATATTAATAAATCTTTATAATATAATAATTTTATTTATGTTAGTTGTAATTTTTTTTAAATCGTAGTTATAATTTGTTTTAAATAATAATATTTTTATATTTTAATTAATTAATATATTATACGCGTATTTTATTATAAATAATAATTCGATTTAATTATTTTAATTAAAATTTATATAATTTTGTAAATATTGTTTTAATATTTAGTTAAATTTTTTTGTTTAACCGTTTATTTAAAAATAATATATTATTAATATAATATGTTTAATTTTTAACGTTTTCGTAAATAATTAAAAATATTTTAATATTATTGTTCGTTTTTTATTAATAATAATTTTCTTTAGTTAATTATATTAATTAATTACGTTTCGTATAACTACGTAAACGAGTTTTTTTGTTAAATTAATTTTTAAATAAAGAACGAACTTTTTATACTTCGTAAGTTTTTTTATAATAATTAAAATAAAGTTGTATTTTATTCTTGTTATTAGTTTTCGTAATTTTAATAATTTAACGATAAAATTAAAAACGATAATTTTTTAAATTTTATCCGGTATTTCGATAAGTTTTATAAATTTATAAAATTTATGTTTTATTATTTTAAATTTATTATAAATATTATATTCGCGAATTATTTTTTAAAAAACTTTTTTTATTCCAAGTTTTATAAATTATTATTTAAATCGTTTATAAGTTTTAAACAATTTTTAATATTTATAAAGTAGGTATTCGTAAAATTTTTTTACGAATTTTTTTTAATTATAATTAAAACGATAGTTTTATTATTATTGTTTTATTATTATAATCGTTTTTTTTATTTTTTAATAAAGAATAATTTTACCCGTATTATGGTTAATATAAAATTACTATTTATGTTTTTTTATAATAATAGTTTAATATATTTTTGTTTTTCGTGTTTTTTTAATTCGTATTTTCGATTAAAAATATCGGTTTTAATATTTTTTTTTTTAAATATATATAATTTCGAAATTAAACTTTAATAAAAATTTTATTTATTATATTTATTATTTATTTAATCTTTTTATAATTATAAACGTTATAAAGTTTTTATAATTTAAATAGATTTTAATTAAATAGTTTGTTTTATTAAAATATAACTTTTATTTTTTAAATACGTAAATAATTATTATTAGTTTTTTGTTATATATTTAATAATTTAGTTTAAATTTATTAAACTTTTTCGAAAAAAATATAATAAAATATAAACGTTTTTTATCGTTTCGTTAATTAAATTGTCCGTTTATTAATTCGTCGTATATGTTTGTTTTAATTTTATATTTTCGATCTAGGTTTAATAACTATAATATTAGTTTATCGAATATTTTTTGTTTGATTTTATCGAATGTTTTTTGTTTAATTTCGGTTTATTAAAACTTTCGATTTTTTTTTATAAAATCCGTAAAAAATACCGCGATTTTACTAAATTTTTTAATAAATAGTCGTATATAGTTTGTATAATTTATAAACGATCTAATATTTTTAATATTTTAAAATATCAGTTAGTTTTTTATTGTTTTAATTCGGGATTTTTATATTTGTATTTTTTTTAAAATAATAGTAAATTTTAAAAAATTAACTTTTTATTTATAGAATTTATTTTTTTCCGGGTATATTAATAAATTTGTTTTTTATAATATTATTAAAACTTGTTTAATATATTTTTTATATTTTTTTAATATTTTTAAATAAATTAAAATATTATCGAAATATATTATAACGAATTTATTAATAAATTTTTATAATATCGTAGTAATTATTTTTTAAAAAGTTATTAATATATTAATTAATTTAAATAATATAATTAAATATTCGTATAATCCGTATAATATATTAAATATTGTTTTTTATTTATATTTTTATATTATATATATTTAGTTATAAACGTTTAATAAGTTAAATATTGTATATTATTTTATTTTATATAACTTATCGTATAATTCGTTAATTTATAAGATCGGTTTTCGATTTTTTTTTATAATTCGATTTAAATGTTTATAATCTATATATAACTTTTATTTAAATTTACCGTTTTTTTTTAGTTTCTTTAATACTTATAAAATAAAATATCGTATTAATAATATAGAAAATGTAATAGTTTTTTTTTTAAGTTCTTTTTTAATTATTTATTTAATAATTTTAGTTGTTTTAAGTTTTATTAGTAAAGTAGGAAAAATCCCGGTTGTTTTTTTAGTAATAATTTAATTTTGTAATCGTAAACCGTGTGTTTTAATAATTTTATTATTATTTTATATTTTTTTATAAATAAGTTGTTAAATTTTTTATATTTTTCCGGTATTAAATTAAAATTAAATATACGTTTAAGTTTTTAAATAATTAAATAAAACTTAAATTTTACTAATTCCGTTTTTTTAGTTTTTTTAATATCGTTGTTTTTTTTTAACGTATATATAAATTTATTTGTTTTATTTTTCGGACGATTAATAAAAATGTTATTTTTTTTAAATAAAACTTATTAAAATTGGTTTATATTTTAATTTATTAATAAATTGTTTTTTTACAACTAAAATATTTTTAAAATTATATTATATTATATAATATTAACAATATCGAACGTAAGTTTTTCGATATATTTTTAAATATTAATCGGAAATTTTATAATTTTTTTTTTAATTATTCCGTCGTTATATTTTATCGGACTATTATCGAAACTTTTTAATATATATAAAGCGTTTTTTATATAAAACAATATATTTATTTAATTAACGATTTATAAAGAAATATAATTTCGTATTACGTTAATATTAATTATTACGTGTATTTTATATTTTTTATATTATAAATCGATAAATAATTGTTTTTTAATTATTAATTTTAGTAATTTTATTTTATTTAATTATATTTTAATAAATTAAATAAGTTGTTAATATTTTATAACTGTTTTTTTTTATTTTTTAATTCTTAGTTTTCGTATTATTTGTTTTTGTTATATTAATATAACGTTTTTTTAAAAAATAACTCGTTTAATATTTCTTTAAACGTTTTTAAATTTAGTTTATTTAAATTTGTTAATTTTTTAATTAGTTTTATTTATATTAAAATATATTTAATCGATTTTTTTATTTTTTAATAGTTATATTTTTATTATACGTATTATTTATAATATATTAATTTATAATTTTTAATATTTCTATTTAAATAAATATATTCGAAAAACTATTTTTAATTTTTAGTAAATATAATATATTTTCGTTTATAATTTTATTTTATAATTATTAAATATCCGATTTAGTTTTATAAATATAGTTTAATTATTATATTTCGATTAACTTGTTATAAAAATTATTCGTTTTAAAGTTTTTTTCCGAAATATAATTTATATCGATATAATAAATAATTAATTTATAAAACTTTATTATATTTTAAATGTTTTAATTTTATAAAAATTTTTTTATTATAATATTATTATACGCGTAATTATATATTATAAGTTCGATTATTTTTATATAACTTTAAATAAAAATACCGGTTTTAACGATTATAATATTATTTAATTATTAGATTTTAATTAAAATACACCCGATTATTTTATTATTAATATTATATAGTTTTTTTTATATTATATTTTTAAATTTTTGTTTTTTAAATTCGTTTTTTTTTTCGTATTATATCGAGTATATTTCCGTTAAATATTTTTAATTACTATGTTTTCGAGCTATTTTACGTAATTTTAATATAAATATCGTTCGTATTCGTAGTTTTTATATTTTAAATATTTTTCGCTTTTAAATTAGTTTTTTAACTTGTTAATATTAATATTTTTTATATTTTCGTTGTTATTTTCGTCCGTCGTAGTTTTTTAATCCCCGGTTAATAAAATATCCGATTGTTATAAATTAATAATTTTAAAATATTTACCGTATTCCCCGTTTTAATTATAAATATAACTTGTTTTTTTTATTTTTTAAAATCTAATTATATATAAATATAAATAATAAAATCGTATAACGTTTTTATATATTTCGTATTTTTATTTTAAATATGTTTTATAATTATCCGTTTATTTATAAATATATCTGTATTAAATCGTTTTTTAAAAATATATTATAATTAAATATTTAATATAGAAATATTTTAATTTATAAATTTCGTAATTTTTATATACGTTTAAAATTTTAAATATTTTTAATATTATTATATTTAAATATATAATATTAATTTAATACTCGTTTTAGTTTATTTTAACTATTTATTTTTTTTTAAATATTTTTTTTTAATACGTTTAAATTTAAAACATTAGTTTATATAGTGTTTTTTTTTTCGTAATTATAATATTTAATATTTTTTAAATTTTTAAATTTATTATTTTAATAGTAGTTTCGTATGTTTTTTTATTTATTTATTATATTAAGTTTTATAAGTTTTAATTCAGTCCCGTATAAAATATTAATTGTTTTTTTTTTTTAAATTTAATTTATTTTTTATTATATAATTATTTCGATTTTTTTTTTATATTTTACGTTCGTAAAATCGATTATCGATTTTAATTATTTTAATAATATATTTTATAAAATTATTAAGTTTTTTATTTCGTATTAGTTCGTTTTAATTTTTTTTTTAAATCCGTTATAAAATAACGTTATAAAAATATTATTATTATTTTATTTTATTTTTATTATTATTTATCGAAACTTAATAACGTATTTAAATGTTAAT
This sequence comes from Nemania sp. FL0916, assembly GCA_022578715.1. NCBI lineage: Eukaryota > Fungi > Ascomycota > Sordariomycetes > Xylariales > Xylariaceae > Nemania > Nemania sp. FL0916. The sequence continues at coordinate 11,362 of MU390261.1, forward strand.
TTTTTTTGTTTAATAAATAAAAGTTTATATTCGGTTTATTATTTTTTTCCGGGTTTCCGAACATTTTTTTAAATTTAGTTTCGAAAACTTCGTAATTTTTAAAAATCTTTTTAGTTTTGTTTTTTTAATTTTTTTTATCGGTATTATTAAAGTAGTTTTTAAAAATTAGTTCGAACTATATAAATACTAGTCCGTTTAAATATTTTACCGCGTAAAAGATTTTTTTTATTTAATCGGTTATTTTTTCGATCTCGTTTTTATTATTAGTTTAATTAGTTTAGAAATTTTTTTCGTAATATTTAAAATATGTTTTTATTTTCGTTAAAAATTTTCAAATTTTTTTATTATTATTATTAAATTTTTTTAATTTAACTAATTAATATATCGAGTTTATTAGTTTATTAATAGTTATTATTATAATTTATCGTATAATTTTTATAACTTGTTTTATTTATTCGTAATTAATAATATAAATAATAATATATATATATATATATATATATATTTTTAAAATATTAATACGTTTTTAAAATTAGTTAATTAACTACGTTATATTTTGTTAAATTGTTATATTAATTCGGGTGTTTCCGTTATTATTTAATATTTAGTATTTAAACAAAACTATTTAAAATATAACGATTGTTATAAAAAAATACTTGTAAAATATAAATAAACTTTAATAAAAGTTAAAATTAGTTTATATTTAAAATAAAATATTAAATAAATTAAAACAATATATTAATAAAATATTTAATTATTAAAAGGTTTTTTTTAATAATTAGATTTTAAAAACTAATTAAAATTTAAATTAAATAATAAAAAATAAATAACTAGTTATATAAAAAATCATTATAAATATATAAATATTTTTTTATTTAAATATACTAAGTTATTTAGAACGTTGGAACGTTACGGTTTTTTAACGCGCCTTGTTGTCGCTCTATCGCTCTTTTTTATCCCGGCGCTTTTTGTACTTTTTTAAAAACTATACCCCTTGTTATTAGCATATCTTTCTAACCGTGCGTTCTTTCGGTCGTTCCGTTTCAGCGCCCCGTGTTAAACCTGTCCAATAAGTTTCCGTCCTATTAGTTCGTAATATATAACTAATAAAAAAACTTTTATTATATATTTAATAAATATTAATAATAATATTCTGTTCGTAATAAATATATTATAATTGAAAATAAATAATTTAAATATTAAAAAAAACGTTTTATAAATATTATTTAAAAAAACTTTTAATAATAATAGTTTAAATTATAAATTTTAAAACTTATAAAAAGTTATATTTTTATTACGCGGTTATAAATAACTTTTAAAAAAATAAAAACGAAAAATACGATTATAAATACTCCCTTTATTAAATACGTATAATTATAAAAACTTACGTATTAATAATAATTAAATTTATTAAAATAAACGTTAATTAATTTATAATTACGTTTTAAAAAAAACGATATTAAAATTATTACTTATAATTAATACGTTTTATAATTTATAACCGAAAAATTAATTAAAAATAAAATAATATTTCGATTAAAAATATTTTAAAAGTTTTACGATATAATCCGCGGATTATAAATTAAAAATTTTAATATTATATTATTAATAAAAATCGTTTATTAACGTATTAATATACGAAAAAAATATTATATTAATAATAAAAATATTTTTTTATTTAAAAATTAATTAATAATTTCCGATTAAAGAATATTATAATAATAGTTAATATATTAATATTATAATAATTTTAAAATAAAATATATAAATAAAAATAAAACAATAAAATTATTACGAAAAAAATTTTGTTAAAAAAAATTAAAATAAAACGTTCGCGATTATATTATTAATTATTCGACGTATAGCAAAATTAAATAACCCCGGTATAAATTATACAAAAAACTATAATTATTCTTTTTATTTAATTAGTTTTTTAAAAAATTAATTTAAATTTTATTACCGGGTTATTTTTTTATTTAAAATCGGATAATATAATATATAACGCGATTTTAATAATCGTTAATTAATTTATAAAAACTATTTTATTTATATTTATTATAAAAACTTTAAACGTAATTAAATTAACGTAAATATTATACGAATAAATAAAATATAAGTTTAATTTATTAAAAAATATTATAAATAATAAAAATAAATTAATTATTAATTAATTTTAAAAGAAATTTTACGATAAAAAAATTAAACGTTAGTTATTAATTATATAATACTTTTAAACGAATAAATAAATAAAAAAAATATATTAAACGTTAAAAAAATATTTACGGACGTACGTTAAATAAAAATTAAACGTTTAAATTAAAATTTTAATTAAAATTAAATTTATATATAATAATAATATTTACGCGATTATCGAATATTTATTATTTAAAATATTATATAATTATTATTTATAAATTATTAATTTTATATTAAAAAAATTATAATCGAAAATTTAAAATATTAAAAATAAACTTTAATAAATTATAATAATATAATAAATATTAAACAAATATTAAACGAAAATTATAAAAATTATAAAACGGAATTATAATAAAAAACATGTTTTTAAAAAATATTAAATAAACGATATCGTTAAATTATTAACGAATTATTTCCGATTTAAATACGGACGTAAATTTACGTTTATTTATATTAAAATATAAATTACCGAAAAAATAAAACTTTAAATTTATTAAATTAAACTTTTAAAATAATACTCGCGTATATATAATATTTTTTTAATATTAGTTATTAAATTATAAACTGATAAATATAAAAACGGAAATTTAATAAATTTATTTAAATAAAAAAATAAATAAAAAAAATAAATCGTAAAAAATATCGTTTGTTATTAAAAAAACCGGAGTAAATTAAAATATTTAATTAAATAAAAAAGTTAATTAATAAAATATAACACGTAAAAATTTAAAAAATATTTTAAAAATATAAAAAACTTTTTATAAAAATACGAAAAAAAATAAAACGATTATATACGAAATAAAATAATTTAAAAGATATATTATAATAATATAATTTATTAAAAATTATTTTTAAAATAAATAAAAATTAATTAATAAATAAATATAAAACGACCGGCGATTATTATATATATTCCGAACTATAAATAATAGTTTTTATATATTTAAATAATAAATAATAATATAAATCGGCTGTTAATAAAAACTCGTATAAAAAAAGTTGTTAATTAACGTTATATATTAAATAAAAAATAATAATATAAACCGGCCGTTAATAAACGTTTATATATAAAAAGTTATTAATTAACGTTATTATATTTATAAAAAACTTAAATTTTAACGTTAAAACGTTAATTAAAAAAAATTAAATATTAACGTTATAATAAATAATATTATAAAATTATTAAAACAATTTTAAAAACCGAGTTAATTTACGTTTTATTATATAAAATAATAAAAAATTAACCGGCGAACAGTTTTAAAAAAAAGGTTAAAACGTTTACGTTTATTAATCAGCCGGGGAGTTCGGGCAACGAAATCGTTTAACGCGTTAATAACCGTTTCGAAAATAAATTACTTATTTTCGTTTTTTATTTTTTAAAACGGTATATTTATACAAAAAAACTCGTTAAAATTTATTTAACGAGTTTTTACGAATTAGTCGATTTTATTAAAACTAAGAATATTAAAACACGAAATATTAAAAAACGTTTAAAAATAACCGTTTAAACGGGAAAAAATAAAATTATTACGTTAATATTTAAATTAAATAACAATTAAACTATAATAGGTTTTTTTTATTAATATTAAATTATTTTTATTTTAACGTTATATAACTAGTTAATAATATATAATTAAAAAACAAACGATAATAAAAAACGTATAATAATTATTTTTAATTAAAAAAAAAAACAACGAATAAAAACGGATTTTGTTTAAATTATTATTAAACGTTTAAATTTTAAAACTAATAAAACAGCACGTTTTTTTTTATACTGTTTTACGAAAAATAAAACATTAATCGCGGAAAAAAATTATTTAATATTTAATACGCCCGGTTATATTATTTTTAATTAAAAATTCCGAGTTATTATACGTTTAAAAATAAAAACGCGTATATATACGTTATTATTTAATAATATAACAAATAAAATATTAAATAACGTTTATTAAAATAATAAAAATTTATTATAAATTAATTAAAAAATAAATAACGAATTGAAAACGACGAATTACGTAATACGTTTAATAATTATACGTATATATAATATAATTAATACTGAAAAAACTAAACAATAAATAAAAATAACGTAATCGGAAATCGAAATACGGTTTAAAAACGTATATAAAATAAAACGCGCGTTTTTTTACTTTATTATAATCAGTAGTTAGGTTTTTAAAATCGTTAATTTAAATACGTTTAAAATGTTATTATTTTTATATTAACAATAGTTATTTTTCGATAAAAACTTTACGAAAAATTATAATACGGACGGAAAACGGGTATAATATAAACAGTAAAAAAACAATAAACAGCACGCGAAACAAAAAAAACGATAATTATAAAAAACAAAAATTAATCGTAAAATAAAAAACAATAATTCGGCAACGTATAATAAAATACGGGTAATAAAAATTATATAGCAAAAAAAACAATCGTAACTTATTTTAAAAAAAAAAATTTTAATAATAAAATAAAACAGTAAAAAAATAAATATAAATAAAATATTATTTATTTAATTATAAAAAAAATAACGTTAATTATAAAACGAATAATAAACGCGCGTTTATTATATATTATTAATTACGTTAATATTATAACGCGGAATTATTATATAAATAAATAAAACATTATAATAACGTTAATTAATAAATATTTAAATATAATAACGTTTATTTATAAACGTTTAATAAAAAAAAACTTTATTTAATATATAAACGTAAAATTTTTAAAATAATTTATAATTAAAAAGTTATTTAATTATTATAAAAAACGATTATTTAATAACGATTAACAATTTATAATTAAAAAACTATTTAATTATAATAAAAAAATCGCGTTTAATAACGATTAATTACACTTACGGAAAACTAATATTTAAACAACTATATAATAATAGTTAATATTTTAAAAGTATATAATAAAATATTAAAAACTAATATTTAAAAAAAAGGAATAATATAAAAAAGCAGGTTAAAAGAATAAAAGTTTTACGGTTTATAATATTACCGATTATAGTTTATAATATTACCGATTATTAATTAAATAAAGCCCGGTTATATAACACATATTTGCGAGCCTGTTATACAGTTAATTTTTAAATAAAAATAATTTAAATATATTATTTTTTAAAATCCGTCGATTACTTTATAAAACTACTACGAACTACTATATTAAACCTTTTATAATTTTTTTAAAAAATAGTTTTTTAATTAATTTATTAGTTTTTAAATAAAATTATTTTTATATAACGTTAATAATATCGCGCGATTATTAAAAAATAATTATTTAATTAATAAATAAAAAAAGTTTAAAAATAAGCTTACGTTTTAATTATTTTTATATAATAAAATAAAACCGAAAAATTTTCTCGCGATTTATTAATTAAAGCTTTATTTTTAATTAAAGCTTATTAATATTTTCGAGAATTAAAACTACTTGTTATATTATATTATAAATTTTTAAAAAAGTTTTTTTTCGTATTAAATTAATAATATTTAAATTAATTAGTTTGTTTAAAAATAATTATTAACATTTACGTTTTAATTAATTAAAAATTTTTATATTTAATAATTATAATACGTATATAATATATAAAAATAAAAATAAAAATTAAATATTAACTTAATAAGCGGTTTATATAAATTCCTTTGTTTTATAGCTTTAATAATTATTTAAAACTAATAGTTTTTTTTAAATAAGGTCGCGGGAGGCTATAACAAGAATAAACATATTGTTTAATTAATTAATAACTATTAAATTATTAGTTTATTTATTTTCGGACATATAAAAATACTAGTTTTTTAAATAAATTAATTCGTTTTAAAACTATTACGTTTAAACGTTTTTTTTTAAAAAATAACTAATAAAAAAATGTTTTTATTATTTATTAAAATATATTTTAAAATAAAAGTTTAAATACGGGATTTATTTTATTAAATTAAAATTTTTTTTAATTAATTAATTATTAACCCGTTTAAACTTAACCTTTTTATAATTTTTATTTCGTTTATATTTTAATAATTTAATTAATTAATATTATTAATTAAATTATTATTTATACGGTTAAAAAACGAGTTAATTATAATAAATATAATTATTTTAACTTTAACTTTATTAAATAAAATAGTACGTATTATTTTAATTAGTTTATTACAAGTTAAGAAAACTTTAACTTATTTTTTTCCGAGTGTTTAATAGTTTTAATTAGTTCGTAAGATTTGTATAATTAAACTCCGAAATTATATATAAGTTAAAACTAAGTTTAAAAAATCCTATGTTTTAATTTAATTTATAAACTTACGTTCTTATATTAAAAAAAGCTGTTATTAAGTAGTATAAGTTTATTGTTTAAAACAGCGATTATTAATTCGTTTAATTAAAGTAGATTTAAAGATTTTTTAATTAAAAATAATTTTACGTATTAATTAACTAATACAGATTATTTTAATTGTTTTTTCGAGCGTTATTTTATTATAAAATATTATAAAAAATATAATTTAATAATTAAATTAAAATTTAAAAATTATAATTAATTAAAAAAAAATAAAAATAATAAATAAAAAAGTAAATTTAAAAATAACCGGGATAAGAAATTATATTATATTTATATACAAGATAATAAGTTTAATACATGGTTTTAATATAGTTTTATGAAATTTATAATTCTAATTGGTTAGAAAAACTTATTTTTTTTAAATTAGACAAGCGGTCCGGTTTTAAGGGTAGTCCGTTTTATCCCCTTCAAACTTATTAACAAACGGAATTTAAGAGTATTATTACATATCAGTTTAGGAGATGGCCTGTCTCCATGGATAAGGACAAATATTGCTCTAAAGTTAGTTGCCATTAAGATCCCAGTGTCAAGAGCGTGTAAGAGCTGAATCTACTACAAGGCCAACGAAACCGAGATCGTGATAGCATCATCATACACTTGATTCACACTCAGTCTCATGGAATATCGTATTTATTTAGTATCATTTAGAGGCCATGAACCAATATAAGAAGACTCCGGATGCCCCGATTTCATGCTATTAAAATCACCTCTGTTTATAACCCTGGTTGGAGTATTCACTAACTGCCGAGATGTCTAATGGGGAGTGCTCACAATCGCAAACTTGTCGCTATATTCATGAGAAACTGGGCGATAATTACTATTATCAAGATCGCGGCATAGTATCCTCAAGAAATACGGCAAACAACTCGTTAAGGGCCTACACTGCGCCTGCGCTGCTATTGGTCTGGGCCATGCTTACATAGGTCTACCAGACCAGAAGCCGGAGAAATTTTCATGCGAAGAGTGAAGTAGTACGAAGTAATCAGCAACAGCATTGGCTCTCCAGATGAAGCACGGACCTATTCACATGGAACAACTTCAACACGGTTCGGCGAAGCAAAGCCTACAACACCAGCACGCGACGCTGCACCCTCTGCTAACACAATGACTTCGAGTCAATAGTAGACATATCTTGAACTATCAGCGAAATTCAATGCACCTAATAGACACCATTAGCGTGGTATATGTCAATTGGTTGACAAACTCGCAGAGTATCAAGGCCTGGCAGTATGCGGCCCTTACGCAAGCATGCATGGAAAGCTTCATGTTTACTAAGCATAAAGACGGAGATCATGGATTACCAGGTAGACAATGGTCGATATCGAACAGGAAAGATTAAGAATATGTTCCCATCAAGATTTATATGAAGCGAGTTCTCTTAGTCATAGCGTGAAATGAATCGAACCAAAATTTGCTGTGCCCGCCTCGATCATTCAGAAGCTAAACGCAATCGATATTCTTCTACAGTGAAAATCTATTTAAGGTATCAAATGTTCTTGAACACGGATCTACTTACATGCTGAGATTAAGGAACTACAATATGCATTTTCAATACTTCTATCGTCCTGTCGGGTGAATGAGACCACCGAACGGTGTACTACAAGGATAAAGATTCAGCCAGAGCAAGGAAGCTGAATGATAATTTCACAAATTGCATATTAGAGAGTAATCTCAAGGCATCAATGTACTGGACCTTTTGATTCGTTGTTGGCTATCCGTCGAGATCATCCATGACATTGTAAGTGAAGTGTGCAGTTGTAAGCCGTAATTGCCAATCTATATTGTGCCCATGCCATAGATCAGAGGGTTAGCAAGACCAATACGAGGCATGTGAGCATAAACTACGCATTTAGTAACAGTTTCCACACGTTGCAAAAGAATTTATGCTTGCATTCTGGGATCATAACAATGAGGTGGCGGAATAGATTGACCGTGTAATATTCTACGAAGTATCGCAGGTGGTTTTAGTGGATTAAAACTAGGTACCTAACCTTAGGTAATAGCGGCGGTCAGCGTCTAGCGGTCGCCTATCGAGGTTGCTCCTTAGGACGAGTAGCGTACAATGAATTTAAGTTCAATCAAGGCACCTAACTCTACAAGCTTTGACTATACGGCCGATTCTTAGTTATATAAATGATTTTCACACAACTCCTTTTTATTCAATGTACGTGTAAATAAGTATCCAGTCTAGCTACACCACCACTAGTTAAAATAACGTGGCATCTGTGAAGTTCTTAGCGGCCGTAGTGAGTAATAACGTAAAAGTTATAGCGTGTCTAGCAGAGATTGTAGCGCTAAATTCACGGTATTGGCAGTAGGTATCTAACGACAGCCTGGATTTCATTATCGACTTTCTTATTCGCTCTTACGCACAACTCGTTCTCATTCTGGTGTCCGTCTCTCATGATCTGCTCAGATTATTTTAATCAAAGCGGCTACTTGTTACTACAGTACCTTATCCACGCGTCCCATTGAATCTTCAAGCCTTTCTATCATCTCAAGCAAGAGGCTTCCAGCTAGCGACAGAATAGAGCCTCGGTTGACTTCCCAATCGCTACAAGTCTTCATACATGCAGCGGACACTTCAACAGCGGCCATCAGGAACTGCATATCTATCTTCATTAAGCTAGTCGATAAATGACACACTTATAGAATAGCGATGAGAAGCATGTGGTGTGGGCCGACTTTTGTGTGTAGCTAATACTCCTGACATGTCACATATATGGCATCTACTTTATTTTCCGACATGTCATCTTGTGATAGTGATCGAGTCGCAGTGCATATGCCGTGCGCAATCGAAGATACTGCACGTGCTCACTGCCAGAGCTTGAATTAAAGATGCCGATGATCGCAAACCTAATAGGAAGCTGGGTGATGAACATAACCTCCTTGATGCTGTTGATTTAGTGATTACGCATCATATAGGAGTTTGGTACTGTGATAGGACGATATTGTAATCGTTTTAGTGTAACACGACCGGTCTCATCAAAGATGATAGCTATTTGTCGTATTATTTCATGATCTCCATTGCTGCTGTAAGGGCTTCATATGTATCCATTATGGGAAGCATCAGACTTGGTCAACGCAAGGCACACTGGCACAGTCCCGACGCTATTCAAACTATGGAGCCGGGTAATGTTGTATCAAGAAATAAGCATAATTGTCACTTAATCCTGAAATTTCAATAATTAGAAAATTTTTGTTGGGATGTTTTGCATGGTCATGCTAAAAGGAAAGGGATAGGCTGCGATTCTGCTGTAGTCAAGCTTGAGGTATTAACGGAGTGTCGGAGCCACCATCATTCATGACAGGTAGCTTCAAATCAATTAGTCCTTCAAACCAAAGGGGGTGTTATGAAGAATCTATGACTGCATAGTTTCTCCGATGAGATTTAAAGAGGCGTACACTGCGGTAAGAGACAATAGGGCTCATAGTACTTTCAGTTCAAGTTTTATATTCCGTTATCTAGAATGACTTCAGTTCTCACTTTATTTCCCGTTCATATAACACTCTTATTACTGTATACTAGCATGACACATCACGTAGGTACACATCACTACAAAATTTCCTCAAAATATATCGACTGCGAGGAAGAGAGAGTTCTAGAGGGCTCACTGACGGGGCCATTCATTCATATACTGCAGGAGAAACGGTTAATTAGGATATAGGCAGATCAGTTTGATTCGTTTTTCAATTATATACCTAAATATCCCTCATTCCGGCAAGGCCTTGAGAGTTTCAAGTGTAGAGGCATTATTCTAGTAAATTATCTTACTTCGACGTCTCGAAACGAAGGCCTTCTCCTGAGATCAATCTTTCTCATAGAAGTCACTCAGTCTAGTGAACCATTTTGCGTTGCTTTCTGAACAAAACGTTGACTGTCGGATCAGCAAGAACATTAACTTCAAACATAATGTTTTTGGGACGATCAACAATGCCATCCTCAAACTTGATGTCATAATTGGCGAGAATATAAGCCAGGATGATCTTGATCTGATTACTAGCGAAGAAGCGGCCCGGACAGGCATCATTACCGAATCCAAATTGCATACTGTCGTACGAAGTGCCGGAGAACTGGAATTTGTTTACGTCTTCGGGATTGCTGCGCAGCTTGTAGAAGCGAAACCCGTCAAAAGAGTAAGGATCTCCCCATTCGGCGGGTGCCTCGTCTAGCATATCTGTCATACACTGAACGATTGTGCCAGCGGGTATACGAAACCCGTTTGATAGTTCGATGGGTATCATGGCTTTTCGTTGAAATGTAGCTAGTCCATGCAATCAGAGGTTAACAAAGCGCCAACCGATGGCAAATGGGGCCATGCTCACCGACTGAGGGAGGATTTAGCCTCTGCGACTCCTTCATAAAACTATCTAGCTTTCTGATCATAGTGAGATGCTGTTTTCGAAATGTGCCGTTGCTGTCCTTTGTGACTTCATCTATCTCTCTCTTCAGAGGTTCAATGTATTCTGGTCTTGCCGCCAGATCATAAATAGCATGGATGATAGCTAATCTGGTAGTGTGTATAGCCGCAGTGGCAGTCAGCATTTGTAAATTTGCAAGCTCTTTTCCGTTGAAAGACTTGTCCCCAAGTTTCTTGGCTCGTAGTTGCATCCAATCAATCATGTCACAATGAGCTGTCGACTCGGTGCTTTCGGATTCCTTGGACCGCTTTTCTAATTCAGATAGCAATATCTGGAATGCTTGCCGGTGATCATTGTGAATGCGTGTGACCTCGGGTATAAAAAACTGGGCTATCGGACGTAGCCATGGATGCCACTGTTTCAACTTTTCACCACCTATCATGGCATCTTGTGCGAACTTGGTGCTACACTCAAGCCACTCCTCGTTCCGGCACATCGGATAACCCACGAAAATACGTGCCGAAGCTTGTGCTACAACGCGAAGTAGCTTATCATGCAAATCTATTGGGGTCCAGTCTAACAATATGGTTAGTATGTTCGGCTGCCAGAATGAGTAAAGTTAACTGACCATCACAAGGGGGAAATTGAGTCTCAAAGCAGTGTGCAACCTCATGTTGCACATCCCCAACAAAATTACCGAGATTACGATTTAAATCAATTTTGATCGCGCCTAACATAATGTCGCTTTCATGATCGATAGTTGTATAGTGACCGATATGACGCTGTAAATCTAGTTCAGCCAAATCGTATTATTAGTGGTTGGAATTGATATTATAACTCACATCGGCTAGAGCCTTCATTCCGCTTGCTTCATGTCTCTTGAATGGTTTCAGGTCATGGGCAAACTTTCTGGGAAGAAATACTCGTAACCCATCAGGAGTGACGACCTGAAAGATGTTGTTCTTAAACTATGGACATTGTGAGACACGGCAGTAAGCTGGCAGACTACGAGATGAAATTTACCTTCTCATAGCCCTCGCGAAGCAAACTATCTGCTTCGTGTACATATCGCCTTTTGAGCGCATTGATGTCTTCCGTCCCCTCGCCAACGGTGGGAACTTCGAATGCTTTAGATTGTCTGAAGTAAGTGGTGATCACATTTCTAACAACGACTGCTATAGCCAATGTAGCTACGGTCCAGAGAATTTGAAATGCCATACGATCCATTCTGAATATGGCAGGATCTTGCCAAAATCATCAACACAACCGGTATTTGCAAGTTGTTTTATAGAATTGATACTCTAGAATGCTATTATAATACAGTCCTCACGGGAAAAATATTGTTATCTGCATGGCTAACTTGTGTCTGCACATGATACTCCGGTTGGCTAAAGCGACGAACGTCTATCATGAATATCAACGCACACGTAGGTATCATGTAAGCCGCCACTCAGCTGACGATGCAACGTTTGATGCGCGATGGTGTGTAGCTTCGTAAGCGCGGCTCCGGCGTCCCGGCGTCACAAATCGTGATGGGGTTTCGATACTACCATCACATGAGCTAGATCTCGGGGATTAATAACGGACGAACGATTCGTATATCTTAAGCTGTGTCACGGCTAGTTGGCCCCAGCAAGCTTTTATAGTGCTTACCCCGATCAGCCCGATCACAAACCACGGCAGCAAATGTGATAGGGCCATGGTGAGCACTAATTGGTAAGGGTCTTGGAGGTTGTTCTGTTATATCCAAAACTAAGCCTAGAAACCCTGCATGATTGATAACCGGGTGGTTCCGTTGTGGGTGAGGCGCATCAACAGATCATCTGCTTGCTTCTAGGACAATAAATCATGCGGTACCAGGAACAGGCCTGAAAGAGTAGTGGAGCTTATCGCGTCATTTATAACGTTTGGAGACAAGACAAACACGATAAATTTTTGGAACACTACATTAGTGCAACCCTTCAGGCTGACATTTCGATCAGGTAACAACACTTGCGATGTCACTAATTAATTATGAGTTGGCAAGAAGTAGATACTTATCTATGCTATAACAGTTTCATGCTCAGTATACTGCTAGCCTACGACGAGCTAGCCCTGGCTGAAATATTATTTCGTAACTCGCTGACGTCCTATTGTTTAGACAATGACTACTCGCTCCATTGCTCCCGGCGCCACTGCGTACCACAACTGTTATTCAGCATCGGAAACGACTGCTTATCATAAAATAGCTCCAATGGCTTGCCTTGGCAGATGCACGACTCTTTGTATTGGGAAAGTCATTATTAACCGCATCATCTTTTCGCACAATGTAGACAACAACCGGAATACGATTGTCATGTCATCACGGGGCTTAAGAACTACTAGTGTAATCGTATCACACCCAGTTTACCTACCTAGTCAAGGGTGGGTAATACAGGGTGCCACAGTCTGTAGTCGTTCATACGTACATTCGGATCACCTAGGTTAGCTGAATAAGAAGCTACATATGTGCGTCCAATGGTATAGAATATGAATACGGGCTCAAATATGTGAAACAGTCTGAGAAATTTATCCTTCTTAACACATTTTTAGCTCGAGACAACATAAATCCTTGAAGAATGTCGATGAATTTAGCCTCTAAGCCTGCCATCCTCTCTTCTGATACTGATGTCAAAGTCCCACGAGGCCTTCGGCTCATCGACCCAAACAAGTTAGATCTACGAAGTGATGCAGAGATAGCAGCATGGCTCCAGAAACCTCATGCAATCACCTCAGACAAGAACGTCTGGGCATTCTGGCATGCTGGCTATGCTAGTATGCCCCCGTGGGTTCAACGAAACGTCATTAACTGGGTTCGACGATTGGGTTCGACATGGACTGTTCATCTTCTCGACAAAGTTCCCGGCTCAGGTACGAACATAGCCAATTATGTCGAGAGTTCGTATTTCCCTGATGCTTTCAATAAAAACACGATGGATGGACCCAACGTTGGCCCTCATTCAGGTGACCTCGTTCGTCTACCACTTCTCTGGAAGTATGGTGGTGTTTGGATCGATGTGGGGACATTTTTATTCAGATCTATCGATGATATCTGCTGGAAGCAAATCGAAGATCCAACAACCCCCTACGAAATGGCCGGGTTTGTGATCGAGATGCGGCCGGGCATAGATTGCATGCTCAATGGTTTCATCGCTGCTAAGCGAGGGAATCCCTTTATCAAGCGCTGGCACGACATTTACACTACATTATGGGATGGCGTGACCAACGCGCAGGGTTTCCATAAGCATCCCCTTTTGCGACATCTCCCACTTTTGTGTCCGCCCGTTGATCGCCTCAACTGTCCGGATCTGAGCATAATGATGGAAGCTTTTAGTGACTACTTGGCTTCGTTCATGTGCTTCGAACGCTTGCGCAAACTCATAGACCCATCCGATGGCTTCAATGGGCCTGAGTACTACTCCAATCACATGCTGCTGTTCCCTGCGCTCCAGGAGACATATTATTTCCAGCAGCAAACAGGCTGGTCTGGTACTCGCCAATTCGAGCTCCTCACGGCCCGGCGTACTGGTGAGGATGTTGTGCGCGATGAAAAGTGGCAGGCAGCAGAGGATTTTGTTGCTGATGCACTCGCCAACACGTCGACTATGAAATTGTCTCATGGTCCAGCGGGGGCACTGGAATCATTCTTGGCGGACCTATGGGACTCCGAGGAACATCAGGAAAAGGATAATATCGAGGGCACTTTTGCCGCCTATCTGAGATACGGAAGTGTTCATTACGATCAGATACGTAAAATGGAACCCATCAAGATGGATTGGCCGAGCGAGGAGGTACTGACTTGTGGCGTTCTCGAGCCGAAGACGATGTAATATCAGAAGTGTGATGTGAGCTTATAGCGCTGATAATTTACATTCAGGTGTGCCCAAACAGTTAATACATGACTTTCTTTCATTCTTTACTTCTAATACGACGGAAAGCAAGCAGCACGCAACTTGTGGATTTCATCATGCAACAAAAATAACAAGTATATGTCTATCTACTTAAGCAAACACCTTAACAGCAATGGAGGTCGAAGTAGAAGCCCTTCCTGTTTAGCAGCAATCGGACTTGAATGTGGCGGACAATGGGTGGCCCGCGAGATAAGAATTGCGGTTACTAAACGCATCTCTAAGGATCCCAGGGCACAAGGTTCTTACTCTGAAGCAATTGAGATACACCAGATAGATGATTATCATTGTAACGTATTGTGTGAAGCTAGATACATGCATAGCTTTTTTTTCCCGGCCATAAGACCGATGCTGATTAAGAGCGAAGGAAGAAAAGTGGAATTCGCCGCAGCACACTCCGTATCACGGAAACATTTCGGACAATCTCGCGGCCTTCACAGGGCGATTAGTTAATCGACGTATGAGAGATCAAGCAGTGCTTCCCACTTCTCGTTCACTTGACTATTCTTGATATAGCGTTCGCAGAGGTAGCTATAGAGATTAGCATAAAGTCCAAAAAGATGAAATACGATATGGGACGAACCTCCAATAGCAGGTGCCCGTGGCCAATCTCTGGGTGCCTCGGATGTATTCTCGGATGTCATCATTCAGCTTATCATCCGTCTTACTCCAGGGCAATCTCTCCTCCGCAGCTACACAGATATCATAATGCTCGCGGATAAGGTCAAGCACCCGGTCAATAGCGCTGCGCAATGACAGTTTGTACGAGTTCATGAATAGCAAGACGATATTTTCAAGTTGTGAATCCCGCTACCATATCCCAATGTCAGCTTATAGTTCTCACACGAATGTTCGTCCGTGGTTTCTCATTCCATTAAGGGGCCACTAACAAATTCCTTCTGCAATGACAGCACATCGTTCAGCAAGATGGTGATTTTGGTACACCCTGCCACAATGAGCTCTACTGCCTCATGATATCTGATATGGTCCGGTAACTCGAAATCCATTGCGTATTCGTTTTGTGTGATGCTCGGGACCACACCCACGTCGTCTGACCTGATTTGAAAGTGATACCATGGGTCCGGTAAGCGATCAGCCGTTCGCACACGCTGCTGCCGGCCTACACCATTCACATAATCATGAAGTTCTCTGCGTAGGCGCTCAAGTGAAACTGGATAGAGACCGGCGCGTAAATCTCTCAAGATTGGATAGAGCATTTCAACTGTGTACCGTACTCCGGGTGGAGGAGTGTAGTTCGGCTTTGGCCCCAAACAATCTTCAATGCATTGGTTCGCATCTTTGATCTGTTGACGAGTACCTTCCGCATCTTTCGTAAGCTCACCCCCAGTGTCAATCTCTAATGTCATGTTAGTATACACTACAAAATGTAAGTGTGGGCCAGACTCCTACCATCATCGAAGAAAAAAATCCAGTACAAAAACTGTGTAAGAGCAAGGATCTTGTCCTCCTTACAGTCAGGATAGTATATGGCAGTCAACAAATTGTAGTTCCCGCGTTTCCTATGTTTAGTTTTCTTCTTCTCATCAATTTTAAGACTATGGAAGTGTTAACTTGAACCGCGATGGCATGTATTGGTGTCAAAAACTCACGTCGCGAGCCAACGGTCGACCTCTTCACTAGTCTTCTCCTGGGCGGGATTTATTGCGCTGGGCCATGCGGGCATGAGTGATAGTATATTTGGCACCAGTACCTTCTGGTTCATGACTCTTTTAACCAACTGTTCCCGCTCATCCTGGGGCTCAGCTGCCCGGTTGATGGTTGGCACATAGTGCCTCTCAACTTCTATGGCCATGATATGAGGGTAGTAAGAGAGGGTTTCAAAGTGTCTTTGAGTTAGGCAAGAACAAGGGCTCGATTTGAAACTAGAAACTAATTGTGCCAAAGGTAATGGCTGCCCGCGGTCTTTTCAATCCGAGAGTGACGGGGACTAAAGCGACAGCTTCCTCAAGACTAGATTGAACCAACGTCATTATCGGAGATATACTCGGTTGTTTGTTGGCCAACACACTTTCTATTTCGATCGGATTGCAGGTCTAGCTTATTTCATAGCCACCAATAGACATGGATGTCAGGCGAAGCCCGCAGTGATATGAAGTCGGCCAAGTTATCACACGTGAACTTTCAGATATTACCAACAGGCACTACATTGTATGATTATGTCTCTCAAAATGATGCTATCCCATCCATGTTGGCTTAAGCGAGAACCGTGTATCTCCACGCAGTATCACCAATAAATTTGCCAAGCCTGACTCACCAGTGTAACGTAAACTTTGTGTTCAGAAGAACCCACAACTCTGATGGACGCTACAAAGTTACGAACGTCATCCTGCATATTGATCATAGGGGATTTAGCCGTTCCCTTATTTCACGGACCCCATCGGTGCGGATGGCAGCCGGGCCATCCATTGGAGGTGCGTGAGATGCCTTATTTCATGATACGTACGTAGAGCTTACAACTCGCAGTAAGCAAGTAGCTGGGCCGCTACATGGAGCTGCGGGGATGATAAAGTGCCTCTGGCCAACGGTAACGCCGACAATTCAGCCGCGAGGTCGTACAATATTCCACTCGAACGAAACAATAGGGCAAGACTAGACGAACACATGCGTGCGGACACTTCCAACATCCACAGTATCCCTGTCTTCCACGCCCTGCCCTCTAGAGTCGATGTTATATCGACTGTAAACTGCCAGCGAATAAGAGGACTTTCCTTCACTAATACAGATTAGCGAGCACATCCATTCCAGGGCCCGAAATCATGCATATTGGCGTTATAACGAGTCCATAACGGGATCACATGTGTGTGACGCGAGGATCTAGGAAGGCAGGCTAGCTGTCACACAAGTCTACGAGGTCATCTGCATTAACAACCTTGTAGTCATCTCTGCCTGGCCGCTGTCTCGGCTCTCCTAGAAGCATTTTGAGATGACAGCCGCGATATCCGGACGTAAAAAAAAAAAGGTTCACTGCAGTATGATCCAAAGTGATATATCCGGCGCCTATTGTCCCTAGACCTTGCACACCAACCCGGGCGGAGTAAGCAACCAAAGAGGACTTGCCTAAGACGACTACGTTCGGACAGCCAACTTGCTAATATTGGGTCGCGGTGCAATGCCATGCAAGTCGGTCGTGGTTAGCTTTCGTCGCGAGGTGTACACGTCGCTGGCCAATCCACGTGATGCGTGACAGCCTATAGATGATACTTAGGTACGTGATATACGTGATACCATGCTGACGTTGGAATGCCAAGAATCCTATCATACGTGAGCACGAGATGCCTATCTCATATCGTACGACGGGTGTGTGTTGTTATGCCTTGAAGTTAAGTTTCCACGTGGGAACTACCCATAGAGGGACTTACACACATGCCTCGGTATCTATCCCTGTACAGAGTATATGCTTAATTAATACCCGCTGCTTATATACTCACCTGCATACGTAGGTTCGGGTAGATATATTACCTTTACTACCTATTACAGATACCTCGGTGGAGAATTATGCTGCGGAGAGCTCTCAGGTTGGACTCCTATCACAGCGAGGTGACCGATCCGGCGGAGGAAAAGCTGTCGGCGGTATGTACGTACTCTGTTGGTCCGCGAATACCGGGGTTCCCACCATTGTGTTGGCGCTGACTTCTAGGTATATACATTGTAATTACCTAATGCGTATTTCTTACCAACCAAGTAGGCACTTACTGAAATAGGCAAGCGTCTCAATGTGTTAGTGTAGGCGCCTGCACAAATTCAGGAAGGACACTCTCAAACCATTGCCACTGGTCTCCATAGTCTATCACTCCGAACTAGGGGTAACTAAGGAAGTCCCCCGGACCAGTTCGCTGACCAGTTCGCCGTATCTCTGCATCTTCAAACCCCCGTTCTGCCCCGTCCGTGGCGTGACAAGCATGGAGCCTGATGAGATAATCGATATGTTTGAGCGCCTCAGATCGCCGCCATCAGCTGTCATCTTGCAGATTGTGCATGTTGTGCAGCTAACGGAAAATATGATAGATAACCTTCAGTGATCCCCATTTGCATACAAAGTAAGACTGACTTCGGTAAACATCGGATGACTTGCAGTCGCCCGAGTAATGCTGACCCTGTCTGTAGTCCTAGAGAGGCTGAATATACGTGCATCAGCCAATGAAGCACCTGGACATCTGTGGACTGGGAACGGTTGGTGCCGTTGGTGGCGAGCTGCGTCTGAGACTGCTGTCGAACATGCGCGCTATCGAACACCGCCCTCCGCATTTTGACGTGATGCCGAATAAGACAAGGAGCAGATTCTAACTTCTAACATGTAACACACACACACAGCGCGGAGAGCCGGGAGACCCAAAACAACATGGAGTGTGGTCCGAAGACTATCTAGATTGTTCTACCTACATCATCACTTCTTCTCGACCGTGCCGCGTGACCACCTCCGCTGGAGCATCGAAGATGAAATAAGTCGCTGCTGTCCTATTTCGGCTGCCATTGTGAAGGTGCCAACCGAGAGTAGCCACTTTGAGGAGCCCAGCAGCGGTCCAGATTATGCAATGTCCATGTAGCTGAATAGTGCTCGGCGTGGATGGCCAGATCTATGCAGCATGCGATAATAAGTGTTGTGCATGAATAGTGGGAGTCACGAACTAGAAAGCAAGAGTTGTTTGCGCTTCAAGCGCTGATAAACGAAAAGGGCTGGATTGGCCCAGCCCATGTTGCGCTCATGTGTCTGGTTCAGCCCCCGCAGCAGTTGCCAAAGAGCTCTCTTCTCCCGTTGAGGTCTTTTTTTTCCTTCCTAATTCTAGGTCTGACTTTCATCGCAATAATGCCTGTGTCAGGGACTTGGGCTTCACCGCATACAGCTCGTGTCGGTTACTTGGGCACTTATTGCGCCTTTCTATTGATTTTATAACAAGGATTGAATTGGCCGACCGATCTAGGCTACGACGTCATGTACCTACATCTACTGGATATCAGAACTACTAAGCCCCCCGAAGACAGCCAGCCTGCATTCGCGAAAACAAAACTGCGCACCTAGACACGTGCGTCTAACAACGATGTAAATCCTTGTTCCTTGGACTAGGCGCCATCGACGATTTTCTCGGTGACTTTTCCGTCAGCTTGGACAATAACCTTATCGATCTTCTGAGAGGCCTTGACAGGATTCGGCTGATTGTAGACCCATTCCAATTGCTCGAGCGTACGGCCTTGAGATTCCACACTATGACAGAATGTCAGTAAAATAAGGATATTGTGGGTATGACAGCAGTCGACTCACCCGAAGAAATACCACGCCACAGTTTCCACAAGATCCCAACCCACAAAGACGAAAATATATTTGTAGCCGATGTTGTGAAGGGCAATAGGGCCAGCGAATTGATTGATGAAGCCGATGATGTTGACAAGGACAGCCGATGCCGCCAGACCCTTGGCTCGCATAGTTGTCTCCAGAGCCTCAGCTGGAATAACACCTTGCAAGGGGGTGTAAGCGAATGAGAATACAATATTGAACAAGAAATACGACGCCAAGGCACCCTTGGCATATGAGCCTTGGATATTGTCACCCTGGGAATCTAGCGCGGCGGATAGACCCGAATTAAGGGCAAGGGCAACAGCGCAGGCTATACCAGATGTCAGCATCATGCATGGTGATTGTGCGACGGTGATTGTGCGACGTCAGGATATAAGTCTTACCGAAGGTGCCGTAAATCAGCACAGGTCGTCGAGGCATCCTATCCGTCAGCGAGACAGCGGTCAAGGCGCCCACCGCGGACAAGACGGAATTGAGTAGGTTATATCCAAGCTGTGATGAGACTGATTTGACACCAATGTTCTCGAAGATAGTTGTATTAAAGTAGCCGAGTCCGTTACCGGAGAATTGGCCGAAGATGGAGATCATGAGAACTTGGGCAAATCGCCAGCGACCGTTGTGTGTCAAGAAAATAGGTCGATCTAGTGCGAGAGTTAGTTACTTCATCCTCATGAGGCACACGCGCCGCGGCAAACTCACAATCCCATGGTCTCTTATCAATACCATCCATGCGGATATTTTCCCTCATTTCTTCAATCTCGAGACGCACCAGGCGGGAGTTTGGATCGCCGTTTCCGTGATACTTAACGAGGAAGTCGATGGCGTCGTCAGTCTTGCCGTTGGCCATGAGCCAACGGGGGCTTTCGGGGATAAACCATATAGTAAACATAACAACAATGCAGGCGAAAGCTTGAAGGAGTAGCGGAATTCTCCATGCCCAGTCGCTTTGGATGTATTGGGTACCATATACAATAGCCGCAGCGGGAATAGATCCTCCAAACCATCCACAGTTGTAGAAGCCTATATCTTCAAGTCAATAAAAGCATTGGAAAGTGTGGGTTTAGTCTCTTACCAGTAGCACGGCCACGCCAGTGAGGTGGTGAAATTTCAATAGCATAAGCTGGAGCGCTCACTGTCATAGTTGCGATACCGAGGCCGAGGATGAAACGCCCTACAACGAATTGTGCAATTGTCGAGCTACTGGCGATGATAGCAGTACCGATGATAATGATGATGCCACCGACAAACATGGTCTTACGACGGCCAAGTTTGTCCGAGACAACGGCAGCAAAAGGTGCACCGACGATTGTACCACTGCATCAAGTCTCGGTCAGCTGCTGGGTACCTGAGCCTCTCTTCTCCTTACTGGGATAACCAACACTGTGTATAGTGAGAATAGGACGGAAACGGTGGCTCCATCTTTGCCGCTATGAAAGACGTTTTGGAACTGATCCATAGCGATGATACCAGTAAGGAGGGACCCTGGAGTAGGAATCAATCAGTATCTATTGCATCTGAGTTGGAGAGTTATCCTAACCATCATAGCCATTGGCGCAAGCGCAGAGAAATGCGGTGAAAATAGCCACTGCACAGAATATTAGCGTCACTGTGAAAGCGCCTGAGATGGTGGTGATGCCGAACGGTACATAGTCCGCGATTCTTTGCTCCATGGCCTGATCTTAGACTCTTGGAGCGCGGCAAAGAGCTCCGCCTGTAAGACATCATTGTTAGCTCAGTAGCATAAAATCCGAGGATGTTAATAGCAAGAAATAAGGGCTACTAACATTGTGCACCTCCTTGGCCTTCGCGCCCTCGATATTGGCGGTTTTACCAAGGCCTTCGCTCACGACGACGACCTGCTCCACCGAAGTGGCGGTCCCCTTATTCTCTCTCACTTCGTCCATCTTGGGCACGCCTGAAGCTGTGATGGTCTCTTCCAAAAATATAGAATTGAAACCAACAGTGACCACCTGAGCCCTTGCAAAAGCCCATCAATTGTTCAACGCGCAGTACGAACTCTTTATAGCAGTCGATCTCGACCCCAAGCTTCTCCAGGTTTCCCCACTCGACGGGCCCGAAAGGGAAAGCGGACCGGTTCCCTCCACGGTCTGGATATAGAAATGGTCTCAGCGCCCAGGGCCAAGCGAGACTACCGTCCCTAGCGGTACGACTCTATGCTGTACAGGCAGTTGGTGGTTGGAGCTTGCTGCCAGACCCCTTGCATCGGTGGGTCACAAGTTCTAGTAACACTACTCTAGACACCGTCGGTCGGATCATCGTCCCCTCATTGGTATATACGGCAAACCTGTTTGTCACCATCCGCGGGCCTCCGCCAGTCGTTGATTGTAAAATACATGCCGGCGTGAGACAAAGCCAGTTCGCCTTCTTAGGGCTGCCGGCAAGCTTTGTCCTCAGGAGAATCCTGAGGGTCGCATTCCTGCAAACACGCGGCAGCCGGCTTTCGAGGCCGTATTGCCGATAACCCTGCTATCGACTAGGGTCCTGGTCGACTGTGAGATTCCTCAATTTCTAGACCTAGTGGACTGGTGTGGTAGGTTGGTATGCCATACGCATATCAGGCTAGCCAGGTAAAGACTAACGTGTCTTTGTGCACATACGGAGCAGTATCAAGCTTGGACAGAACGACGGTCGAGCTGAGAGGTTGTTATTAATTACAATAAAGGTCTGGGTATTTGGTATAAATGGTGTTAGACGCCCAGTGTGCAAGGACAAGGAGAGTAGTATCACTTAGCATCAAACATAGCTAATTCCTGCACCCCGGTACACCAAGGGCAACGCACTGACCTGACTCCGACAGAATGGAAATCGTACATTGCCAGTCTATGAGCTGCATCTATAGTAATAATCTAGACAGGGGTTTCACGTGTCAGGTTGGCCGTTCATTTAGCTTGTGATGTCTGCACTACTCAGTACACTACATTAGCAAGTCGCGTGAGGATTTCAGACCCTCCTCCTAGTTCGCGCTTCGCAAGATTCAAATGGTCTGGCCTCCCTATGCTGTGCCACAAACCTGCAATGACGGAGCATCACGGGCCGTTGGAAAGGCTTTGTTTCCACTGGGAGAAAAGACTATCGATTTCAAGTTCAGGATTCGTCCTGTTTACCGTAGGTACTACTCTGCATCAGATCTCATAAGCGATGCTTTCAAAAGCCTTCCAGCATAGGAATATGCCACAACACTAGTGTTGAAGTTCCAAATATCAGAGAATGAATATGGTATAGTGTGCCTTCTTGATCGTAGATTTGAAACGAAAGCTCAGGTAGAATGATGGACTATCCCTACTTCATACAATACTCATACCTATATACTCAGCGGAGAGGTCAGTTTTCTGGTACACCAAAGCAGAAGCGCGTGCCCGAATCCCAAAATTAGCTGACATTGTAGCCCTAATTTTCAGCCGTTTCAGCGTTATTTTGCATGCGCTAGCGTATGTGGCATATCCGGGGAACGCCAGGGAACTAATGCTAAAAATATAGCTGCCAACCACTTAGCTGTTGTGGTGAAATTATCGGGTTAACAGTCCTCATCTTCTTAAGACAAGATCATCGGTACAACGGCCCGTGCGCAAGCCACAGTTTGGGAGCCACGAATTAGTTAGCTTCACGAGAAAAGACCAGCTCAAGTTCCCAAAGGCCGTGCAGCCAATGTCTGTTTCTTATTCGGTTTGTTAGTCTAGATACGAAGTAGTTGACTATGCACACTCATGGAATTCTTCTTGTAAAGAGCTGATTTCAATCTAAGGGGCCGTGTTCATAAATACCTATTATAATTGCTGGCTTAGTCTTATGGTCTCGCTCTCCACGTTTGTCTCGACGCACGCAATGCGCAGCAGCCACGGCAGACGCGGCGAAAGTTGATCGAGACTGGCAACATATTCCTTAGCAATTAATAAGTTGTTTGGTAAGAAAGATCTTATCGCAATAAGCTGACTTGGAAGTGTACAATATGGCGCCATCTGCCCTGCGTGGTCAACTCCCAAATGTATCTAGCGTGGTCTCACAGTATTTGGAACGTCTCGCCATATCATCGCAACTGATAAGAAGACTAGGAAGGTTAGGTAACCAAATAAGAGAATTCGAGTTTGATAAGAAGACTAGGTTAATGCATTCAAAGCATAGGCACTTAGAGAAGGATGGCAACCTTTCAACTTCTGAAGCGATCAGCTGATATGGAGATAGCTTGTCTAGAAGTCAAACAACACCAATACCTATTCACATCTTGCTGAGACTAACAGGCCATGTTGATTCTTCAAGTTGGCTTTCAACTAGCGTATCTGCTTGCATATTGATCATTGAAAAGGATATTTTCTCTCGGTCGATATTCGGACGCATTGTGCCAACTTAGATTTTATTGTACCGCTTTTCGGAACTCGCGGCGCTAGGACCGTCCATAGATTACTTACCACTTGCTGTGCCACATATTTACTGCACGCATACGGAGTATCTATCAACGCAAAATGGCTGCTCTCATAGATGATAGTGTTCGACTATGGATTCGCTTATACTTGCACACTATGTCAACTGCCGCCCATGCCAATATGTATATTCCCGCAATACCACTGGACAGACGGGCATCAAGGATTAGATGCCGGCACGAACCCCTCTGCCAAGAACAGACCCTAGAGAAACCTCGCATGTGGCAGCAAAAGCAAATGCAACTATAAATGCAATACAGCACGCGCCTACTTCGTAGACGATGGGCCATATAACAACGATAACGAGTCAATTACTTACTTGAGATAAATGTAGACCCATGGTTTGCGTCTTTTTTTGGACAGTTTCGCGGGCTTGTCCTGGCACAGAGGTGGATTTGTAGAGAGAATTGTCGTAGAATGGTGAGCTCTAAATCGAACGCATATAAGATAAAATTTAGTGTCGCGGATGTAGACACTTGGGTACAACACTATATGTGAAACTGTCAAACCTGTCCACTAAGCCCAATAAAGAATCGCCAACTGTTCTCGGAAATATCCTCGATACCCGATGTTACATTACACGATTCTATACACCGTATTCGAGGCGAAGGAAAAGTCACGAAGCAAAGTTGGAGATAAATTGGAGAAGAAAGAATACACGACGAGCTTCTGACACGAGTTCTCTTCCAAACCCCACCTACCTGCCCACCAGCCACACTTCGCACAGCCACGGCCCAGCCACAGCTATATTTTAACAGTCCAGTTGGGAGCTAGGGCGCTGACAACAAAACCTACCTTGCTGCTGTGACTACCTAGGTATTACCTAGTTCGTACCAGGAAAATTGCGATTATGGTTCAGAATCACAGGTCGTTGTTACACTAATTTGATCCTTGCAGTACGGTAGTGTATTTACTTAGCTTGATATGGTGATATTTTTATTGTGATCGCAAGACGCGGATAGTGTTCACATATCAGTACAGAGCCAAGCCATGCACAGAGTACGCCGGTATCACGAAATATGATACTAGTACGCAGAAGGAGTATAGTAGTATAAAATAATGCTGTGATAGTGAAGTGATGTAGGTATCAGGTCATCTGTGGCTTGTCTACAACACATGTACCTACTTTAGCCAGCCACGTAAGGTAAGTTTTGCTAATTACATCTCCAGAGAGACAGACCACGGCCCTCTAGGAGTTTTGCAGTGCAGACTCGTAAAGCCGTACACGCAATTATTTCTTATCTAGTACACTTGCATATGCATGAACCAACAGGATTCTCAGTTGCTCGACCAGACCTGTCAAAGAAACTTTGGCCAAACCTCTAGGCCAAGGTATAAACCAGGGTCGGCTGTGCGTCGTATGTCAAATCATGTCTGTGCTAGGTGAGCTGCTGCAATGACTCAGTGAGTGCATATATGTCTATGAGGTACTGAAAGAGCGTGTAACCGTGTACTCAGTAAACGACGAAATTCACATTGACAGGTACCCCTTGGAGGACTCGGGGTTTCAAGGCAGGGACAAAGTATCTCCTTGATTCCACAAATGAAATCTGCGTTGAATTTTCAAAATACATAGATCTTGGGATTAAAGGTCCGTCAGATTGTATATGTGAGATGGGCCAGGTGCATACTGAGAAATAATTGCAGGAAGAGTATGAGGATAGTACTGAAAAATCAAGCTCATGAATGCAGGATAGATGCGATAGGACGTGACGGCTTATCCTATTTGAAGCAGCTAGATATCAACATTTGAGGCAGTCAATGAACTTAATGAAGTCTAAAACACTGATTGTCGTGGGCAAACTCTGATAGCCATCGGATGTTGAACTATTGCTCTTCTTACTCGCCGCATCGCGGGCTAAGTTCATCACTTGCTCAAATTATCCTATGCCTAAGCCAGCTTGGCCACTGTTTCGCAAGATTGTGAAGCAAATTGCCTTTTTTTTATTGGCGCTCATTTATTGGCCAAGTGACGCGTTCATGCATTTCAGATGGAATGAGAAATGGTAAAAGGGGAACTTGAAACACGCACGAACGATGACTTAGAAGTTATAACCCCAAAGGGACACAATCCCGTCAAGTTACAGACACTGTAAAATGCGTATTCTAATAGTGCAGTGTGAAATGTGAGAATGACTGAAGTATTCGAGGTGCTTGCATGCAAGGGCGTCGCCAGCCAGGGGTAAACTGGCGAGAAATGGGGAGATGAGCTTCTGAATGCCCTCTATTAAGCTCTCATCTACTGCATGCAAGGTCTTTGCGCAAGGCTTCGGATCTTGCACCTAATTATTCTAAAACTCCAGTAATGTTGAAAATTGTGCATTCCTGGAAGCCAATGAAAGATCGGACGAGGCCAAGATATAAGAGCCGCACAGCAACACATCAGACGACTCACATTGCCTTTCCAACCAACCTACCCACACTCGTTTCAAGCGAACGTAATACCTATTTCTTTTTATCCCTGTGTCCCTCAACTCCACCTCGCCATACCACGCACGCCACGACCATGTTTTCATTCGCCAAGTCCATCAGCGCGGTCCTACTGCTCGCCGCCGCCGTGCCACAAGCCCTCGCAGGGCAGATGTTCGCGTACAACGGGTGCGACTTCGAGATCTGGTGCGCGGGAGCCAAGAACGACAACACCTTCTCGGAGACCGTGCGAGTGCGTCCGGGCGAGAAATACCTGTCGCCGAAGCCCGCGCTGAACGACAACATCGGGACCGTGGTGAAGTGTTCCCTGAACCCCAGCCTCTACCCCGTTTACCAGCTGGAGGTCGCCGTCTCGGAGAGAAGATCGTGGATGGACCTCTCCAGCATCGATGGGACCCCGTTCCAACAGTACCACCGCCACGCGGAAATTGACGGGGTGAGTAGTGCATCATTGGCCTGAGAGAGAGTCCGTTGTTGTATGAATAGCGAGTGGCTGACGTTGAATATTGAAGACTGCTTGCATCATTGACTGCCCACCTGGCACGTCTGAGTGCGAATGGCCTTTCGGTGTCGATTGCCTCAGCGAGGGCGATGTCATCATGAGCCTCTGCCAGAAGATTTGAAAACTTGGCGTACCGACGTGTTCGCGGAAGACTTGGTATTGGGCAAGGGGATCGTCTATTGAGAGTTGCATTCATTAGAGATAGAATTTAGACCTACGAGGCACGAAGATCTCATCATTAATTCAAGCTTTGCGCTCCTGGTGTACTCTAGTCTCCGGATTCGTGAGTGTCTACGACTGCTTTATAGCACTAGCCCTAGAATTGTGTATGAGCGATGCGAAACCATTTGAGCCCGAATATTCGTACATAAATATTGGGGATAATTTGTCCGGCTTCAATGTTACTTGGCCCTAGATGGCTGGTGAGAGGACACGAAAGTTCCGAAAGGGGGGCACACAAGGTTTCGAGAGGGAGCACACGGAAAATATGTTTTCTGACCGAACCACGGTAAATGAGAACCCACGGTCACTGGATGTTTTGCTCGCGGTGTCATTTCTTCGACATAGCGCTGGGCCAAGAGGGCTGAACATGAGGCACGCATGATCTTGACGATATCACAAGCTATGATTCAATAACTCAGCATTAAGATGAAGGCGATCATGAAATGGTACTGTGTGACTATGACGATGCGCCGTGACAATGTTATTAGGTACCCAGCATAAGCAGGCCGCTAGAAATGTGTCATGGACTCTTCAAACAGCTTCCTAAGCTGGTCTCTTTCGAGTTCAAGCTCCTTTGCCAATCCCGGGGCTAACATAAGAACTCTGGCCTGGGGAATGGTGCCTTCAACGAGACTATCGATATCTGCGGTCGAAAACCCAAGGCCCTTGAGCCCATTGGGCTGATCACCGAGTTCAGCAAGGAATTTCGCCACAGCCTCTCCCAGGACTACACCGGCGTCCTCGCGTTTCACGTTCGTGATGTCGACCCCGAACGCCTCGGCGGCCGCTAAGTGACGGTCGGGATTCGAGGGGGCAGTGAATTGGAACACGGCCGGCGCCGTGACCGCAACCGAGACGCCGTGCGGGATGATGGGCGACGATACTTCGTAGCCTGCATGTTTATAGCCCGGATTCTGGCCGGAGATCGGGTACGACATCCCTGGTCGAGCAATGTTAATACACCCTTTTTTCAATATGCCTTATCTCACATGAAAGTTTGTTTTTGCTTTCCGCTTACCGTGGCATAAATGAACACCTGCATTGCCGAACCCAACTCCTGCCAATGTGGCTGCGAGAAGCATTTCGCTCTGTGCCTCGAAATCCTCGGGGTCTTTGACTGATCGCGGCAGATATTTGATGGTACTACGCAATGCACTCAGGGAGAAGATATCGCTGATCGGATTCGCGCCCTGGTAGGCTGGTCTCAGGATCGGGTTCGTTGGTCGGGGAGTCCTCTCATTAAACGGTATTGCTGTCCACGATTCCAATGAGTGGAATAGTACATCCAAGCCGGAACTAGCTTTCACAGATGCAGGCATCGTCTTAGTGTTGAGCGGATCGCAGATACCGAGTGTTGGCTTTAGATTCCGGTGTGCGATACCCGTCTTAGCTTTCTTCGCGACCAAGTCGAAAATAGCAGTCCCCGTAGTCTCGCTGCCGGTGCCGGCCGTCGTAGGAATCGCAACGAGTGGTTTTAACTTTTTGTCGATCGGCCGGCCGTTCCCCAGCGGTGCGTTTACGAAATCCAAGAAATCTGCGTCCGGATATTCCGTGTATAAGTTCATTAGCTTTGCTGTGTCTATCACGGACCCCCCACCGACAGCTAAAAATGCATCGGCTTGAAAAGGCTCCGCAAATGCTATCGCTTCCTTGATTCTGAGATACAGTCAATTTGATATCTTCTGATGCAGAGCTTGGAGGTACATACGAACTATCCTTGGGCTCGACCCGCACCTTATCGAAGATCTCATACGCAATACCTTCCCTCGACAGAGCTTCCTCAACTTGCTTCACGGCTGTGAGTTTCCTGACTGTGGAGTCGGTGACCACACAGACTCGTTTCGCACCCATATTGGTGAAGTCCATGCCGACTTCTTGCGTTACGCCGGGTCCAAATCGAATTGACGATGCGGCCATCTCAAAAGCGTATTCCTTCTGGTGGGTGGAATCTATCGGTGAAGCAAAGCCGCGCCTCCCGGTCTCCCGGACCCGGTGGGCGTAGGCGTCGACTTGTGGCCGGGCATGGCGATGGTGATAGCCTGGGTTAGAATGACACGGGCAATTCGGCGGATGCGTATATTGCACTGTTCTGAGCAGACTGGTAGCTCGTGTTGCAGCCTTGACATGTCGAATTAGGGCTAATCTTAATCAGACGCGGCAAGCTAGGGACGGTGAACACTCACACTTGGCGTCACACGAATAGCGGCACTCATTTTGGCGGTGGATATTCTTCAGCTTAGCAAGTAGATAGCCAATTGGTAAGGAATCAGTTATTCATTCGGCACGCTCTTCCTCGATCGATCAATCAGCTTGCACAGGCTATAGACTTGGTATTGACACAGAGGAAGAACGATTGTATTGCACCGACGCCAGTCGAGACGAGCAATAGATGAAGACTCCCAGCCACGGCACGTCTCGGCTGAATCGTGGTCCCCAACGTCGCGTGTGGGGTAGAGCTTTGGGACTCGACGATTTCTGTGGGGGAAGATGGAGACAATGACTTCTCCGCACGGCGCTATGCGGCACAATAGTAGGGGAGCTTTGTGATAATTTAGTGATTCGCTGCTATTTACCTATTATCTTTCTTCACGGGAGGAGGTCCTGCTTACGGTCGTCTTGTTAAGGCGCGTCTTCTATGACGGCTATATTTTTATTGCGATGTAGTAGGACATCCTGCTCCTCTTGCATACGCAGGTATTGGTCAATGGCTAAGAGCTCGGCGTGACTCAATTCGACGGTACCCCTCTTCATGACGAATTTTGTGTAGACTACAGCGAGAAGTAGGAATTTAAATAAAAATATATGCGCAGTGAATTCTGCCGTTACGATTACAATCTCGCAGGGCGGAACAGCATTTGCGTCTTCATATTGTCGCCCAATCTGTGTTAGAACAATACTTGGTTTCTGCCAGCGAACATGTCGACCTCAGATTCCTCAGCAAGCACCGACCTGCCGCGTATGCGAATTCGTGAGCTTTTGCCAAATATCCGTCTGGGTGATTGGGCACCTGGGCCACTCAATTCTATAACCGATGTGGCGGGAATTTTAGTCCATACTCAGGAAATCCGAGCCGACAACGGCAACGTGAACACCGGTGTCACGACCATCCTCCCACGGAAAGACTGGTTTCACAATGCATGCTATGCAGGGCTTTTCAGCTTCAATGGATCAGGAGAGATGACTGGCAGCCACTGGATCAACGAGACTGGGCTATTGCATTCGCCTATTGTAATCACCAACTCTTTCGCTGTTGGTGCTGCGTATCAAGGCATATACGAATATACCATCAAGTCCCAGAAGGCAGCGAAAGGCCAGGTGGACTGGTTTCTGTTACCGGTGGTCGCGGAGACATTCGACGGATACTTGAATGACCTAACACAATTCCCGATCACGCCTGCATACGTTGTGGAAGGCTTAGAAAATGTGTCAAGCGACCGCGTCCGGGAAGGTTGTGTCGGTGGTGGCACAGGGATGATCTGCCGTAAGTTCTGAGACTAACCTCACCACCACGCAGCAGCACAGCTGCGCCGATATTTCCTGGATTTTCACTAACGTTCGTGGGTACAGACTATTTCAAGGGCGGCACGGGGAGTAGTAGCCGCGTAGTACCGGGGCTCGACACGAAAGGAGAGCCTAAAAATTACACTGTCGGTGCCTTGGTTCAGGCAAACTATGGCAAGAAACCTCATTTCCGCATCGCTGGCGTTCCAGTGGGAAGGATACTGGCCCAAGAGGATGCCGAAGCAGCGGAGCTCGACGCCGAGAAGAAGCGCGCGCAGGAGGAGCTCGAAAGAGAGAAGGACCGTAAAGATGGAAGCATCATTGTGATCTTGGCCACAGACGCACCGCTCCATCCAACCCAGCTCCAGCGTCTCGCCAAAAGAGCCACTGTCGGCCTTGCCAGGGTAGGCGGTCAAGGCCACAATCCCAGCGGCGACATCTTCCTCGCTTTCTCGACTGGGAATCGCATTCCAGTACAGACGCTATCCATGGAGAGACGCTCGGTGGACCCGTATAAGCCAACCCCGTTGGTAGCGGACATAATCGACGATACATCCATCAACGGCCTCTTCGAAGCCGCTGCGGAGGCGACCGAAGAGGCCATATACAATGCACTCTGCATGGCAGAAACCATGGTTGGGAACCAGGGTCACAAGATCGAAGCGCTCCCGCTTGGGAGGGTGAAGGAGATCATGGAAAAGTACAACTACTAGAATGAAAAATGAAGGAATTAAATAGCCCTGTGCTAATCAAGCCGTCTCATGTAGTCTCAGTGCAGATTGCCGACATGATCCATAACCTCAGCTTCACGGTTGGTACTAATCATACGACGCGATGCCGCGAATGGTCGCAGAGACGTGTTTCGATTATTAAGTGAGCGCAGCTGAAGGTAGTTCATAAGCGAAAGCTAAACATCCACCTGGCATATCACGGGTACCCTCGTCGTCGATATCATGAAATCGTAGACAGCAAGTTCGTGACCGTCGCATCCAGCCCAGACACTAGCGCGCCGAAGACCGCCGAAGCATACGGAGTAGCAACGGTGGCATCGATTTAACCTCTGCTACACTCGTAGCGAGCACCGTGAAAATGTCGCCGATTCTGATCACGCCGTATTGAGTCACTTCTCGAAGGGCGTCTCGAACGTCGCGTAGGTGGTGTGAGCGTGAAGATTCGCTTCTGACACATCCGAAAAGGCCGGTAATGCTGTTCCGAATTTAGGCTTTGGAAACCACTATTTTATAGGTGCCTGATACCTACCGGGTAGGGCGATCTTACGCTAGCCTAGAGAGCTTGCCGCCTACAGGGGCCTTTGGAAGCGTGAGTCTTCTTCCACCTTTTGCTGATAGTGCTAAGCAGAGCCTAAGTGGCGGCAGCAAGGTCTCAGCGCCGTTGATGCCGCAAGCTCTACGATGCAGGCCGCTTGAGTCTGATCAATGTGGACAGCAATTAGACATATTCAACCAGACGATTAATCAATCAATCAATTGAATGAGCTTTGAATCCATTGACTAGGTGACCTGCGACTTGCTGACCCGTTGACCTGATGTCTTACGTGGAATACCTGTGACCTTTGACCTCCACTGTGACGGGTAGATTAGGTAGAACTGCAGACCTGCCCTAGGAGGACCATTGCTACCCCGACGAAACTAAGAAAAATACAGTCTTGCACCTATAACTATAGCGCTCCTTATAGCGAATAGCGCCCCCGCCGTCAACAATTTTTGTCCAACGTCTGAAAACTTGATTTTTGTCGACTGTCTCTTAACAATCTTAATATTTCGACAGTTGATATTCACAAATTATCGATCGATACCCAGCTATACAACTATATACCTAGGTGCTGCACCTAACCTAAGTAATTGTGGCAGCCCGAGTGGTTTAGCCATGCAAGCCATACTTTATGTGACCTGTACATACCACCTACAAGTTTGGAGAGCTTCGCAAGACCCCCTTTCCCTTCCCCTATTTACCTACCCGACCAATTGCTGGTCAGCCCTCTATTTCGCAGCTTTCGCAAAGGGACTCAAATTGTCAATATCTCCATTTTTGCTTCATCAAGTTTTATGTGTGTCATGTGATTCATTTTACTACAGATTTCTAAGAGTAACCCTCCGACCGAATACGTATTTGCGTTATGTATGCTCGTGTACCTCGTAGGTTATTGAATTACCGGCCACATCTCGCCGTTAATAAGATACAACTCGTAGAGGATATCATCTCGAGGCTTAAACCCCCTTTTATCGTAATCACATATCTTAGTCTCCTCCTTCTTTCACCTGTAAGTAGATCTGCTCTCTGACATTACTTAACATTAATGTGTTGGGCTGTTCAGGACAGTTACGTAGCGATTCGAGCCTTCGTACTTCACTGATTTCTCTTAGCCCCTTTGATGATTCTACCCTTCCAGTCAGTAAAGTTTTTTCGGATTCACACACATAATTAACCATTCCCGCCACCGTTATAGGCAGAAGGAGGAGAGCGTGCTACGTCTGATGCCCCTTGTGAGGCTTGGGTCATTGCAACGCAGCTTTCCCTCTTGATATAAAACACTATCAAATCAAATCAAATCAAAAGCCATCCATGATTGGAAGTCCGTCTGGTCTTGGCAAGTTGGAATGCAGTCACGTCCAAGTTCGACAGGTTTTTGACGATGACCCTGAAGACACGGCGGTAATTATTAAATGTCAGCCAGCAGGCAACTAACTTATCTAGTAAGCTTCACCGCTTGGCTTTTTTACCATCGCATTACAGTCACGATCTTCTACGCAGCTATCATCAGTCCTAGAATAACTCTCTACATCAAACGTGTCTGTTCTCAATACTTATGCCCCTTTAGCTCCGTCAATTCAGGCCCGCGCCGGATTTAAGGATTTAATATCCGGAACTCCGTATCTGAGCAGGGAATCAAAAGTGCACTGGGGTGAAAGGTTGCATATGAATGCCATTGTGTCTATTTTGGTTGGAGCTGTGATATACACATATTGTACCAATAATTATGACCAGTCAGATATTTAAGTGTTCGCTGGCTTACAACCTGCAGCATCACGCTGATTGATGGTGGGGAGTCCTATAGATCTCCTACCGCGAGCCCGATGTTGGAATGGGCGAGTGCTGCATGCCGCGTCATATCGGGGACTGGCTGCATCCCAACCGAATTGTCTTCCTTGTCAAATGAAACCCCACTTGTCGCATTTCTACTATAATGTGCTCTGATCATTAGAAGCAGTTAGAAGAGCAGTAAGCGAGACAGCGGTATGCTTGGATGGGTATTGGAGCCGCCCCCAAGTGCAGGTAATATGGTAAGACTAATACCGCAGTCTGGTTTTGCTGCAACTTCGGGCTCAGGGGGGAGTATATGCTTGGAATACAACTAAGGGATTGCCGCATCCCTATGTCTATCGCAATTGCTGGAGCTTTTACTAATTTCACCACCATACCGCGTCTCATACCTATGTCAAAAACCAATATGACGACGAAACCCAGCAGCGCCCCGTGGGCGGATGAGCCATTTCCCTTGATCGAAATTCCATCGACGCGAACGAAGGTACATTTTCATAAGAAATAGTGAGTTGAAATGCCGCTAAACTACCTCAGAGTGATCACTTCTATTTGAAAGCTGCCTCCGAAATGTCGCATGCCCACAATGTCTTGTTACGAAGCTTGAATGCAATCCTTCAACAAGGGCCTTGTCTCCCCGCTCCAACAGATGCTACTCGCTTCCGAGCGAAAGACGTCAAAGACTTTCTGCATTACGTCCATTGCTGGGTTAAAATGGTCTATCATCATCATTGGGTAGAGGAAACTTACGTGTTCCCTGAGCTGGGAAAGCTTAGTGGCAAGCCTGACCTCATGGATGAACCACAGCATCAGCACGAATCTTTCCAGCCTGGTTTGAAAGAACTAGACAAGTATGCGACAGTCACCCAGGCAGACCAGTACCGGTGGCCAGATATGAAACAGATCATAGAAAGCTTCAGCAAAAATCTGACAGATCATCTCTATGACGAGATTCGTAAATTTCTAGAGTTGAAAGACCTTGATAGTGAAGAATACAGAAAGACATGGACCAAGGCCGAAGAGATGGCTAAGCAGTCAAGCAATATCACTTTGCTGGTGAGTGTAGTTCAACATATCCCCATCGCATTGGTCAGGCACAAGTTCGAGAATTAACATGATAAAGTACGATATGGTACCTCTGATCCTAGGCTGCGCCGACAAGTCATACGAAGGAGGGAATGAATACCCCCCTTATCATTGGGTGATGCCATACGTTGTCAAGTACTGGTTTGCTGCTGGAAATGGCGCTTGGAGATTCAATCCATGTGATTTTTGGGGACGGCCAAGACCGTTGCCCTTTGTCGCAAAGGATGGCACTGGGAATTAGCTTTCGCCAAAAAGGAACAGCATAGGCCATATTAGCAGACAGTCAAATCATGTAAACATTGTTTTCCGGGCTGGGAGTATTCGACGAAATCAGTTATCTTTCTGACGAGCATTACTTACATTCTACTACTCTTATCAATACATAATAATTACAATCTTTGTAACTAGGAGACTGCATCTCCATGACACGGCGTAAAATTGTGAAAAATGATAACATGGAAAAGTATCATTACATAAAATAGCTACTTAGGTAGGTAGTTTTCCATGTGAGGCACTCGAAGCAGGACATATCATGCTGCTACCAATAATTATACAGTGTGGCAGACGGGTAGACCGTATAATATCTGAAATAAAACACTCTATAGACTATATGGCCATCTCTTTTTTACTTATCTTTAAGACGGGTCGATAAGAATTCGTTAAAGAATATAGCACACATAAAAGCGAAATCGTCTTAACTCCACCAAGCGTTGGAGATTAATTACAGGTTTTGCGCATGATAATGACTGCTGGCGATGTTTTCTGGGGTTTCACTCATTAGTAACTGCAGTAGAACCTGTTAATCGATTTTACTTCGGAATGAATGTCATTCTACGTATATAAGGAAGTGCAAACGGTCGAGCGTCCGACTTGACAAAGTTTTATTATTGCCCGGTAGTGTTGTGGTTCAGTGTTGCAATCTTATTTCGTAACAATGGAGGAGAATGTACATGGTGCATTATTTCCGCTGAGCTAAATGTTGAAGTGTAACTCGAGGGGAAGTAAATGATTGATTAGTACTTGCCGAACGTTGTCTTACCTCTTTTATCATTTGCCTCTAGTAATGCTTTTCACGAAGTACGACGTCTTTTCTGTCATATTTATTACAAACGAGTAGTTTTTCGTAATCTTTAGTGTTATTATGGGGACCATAAAGGCCTACCGTGACTAATATCCTTCGGTGGTAAACTTTTTTGATCAGAGTTTGTTCTACTCATCACTGACTAAACCGGTGAATTCGGCCATCCTGTTCCACCAACGCCACTCCCTCGCAGATTATAAAGTTCATCAATGGGTGACTACTAGAGCTGTAGCTGCCGTAAAAACCTTCCATCGGGCAGTCACAGTCAAAGGCAGAAAAGTCCTCCCCTCCCAACAGACCACCTGTCACGGTACGAAAGTACAAATGGCTCGCCTCACAAGATCGCAACTACGTCGCTGTCTGTAAAGAACTTCCCTCCTCGCGCAATAACGCCACCAAATTTACTTTGAATCTATCCTTTTGGAATCATTATCACTGGTACTATCTACTATTGAACATATTTCAAAATGCGGCACCAGTCTCGAAACTTAACGGCTTTGGACATACGCAAGACAGAAGCTATTATCCTCCTTGTATATGCTGCGCTATCGGCTATACCATTAGCACTGGCTATTTTCTACAGCTGGCGCATAGCGCTTTCTATCTTTTTTGCTCTGACTACATTATTTTCACTCTTGAATCTTTGGGCGCATCTTGATGTACAATGTGGTTTGCCATTTCCTGGACCCCGATTACCAACCGACTTCGATCGATCTTGCCAAATTGAGACACTTGAGATGCAGCCAATAATACATGATGAAGGAATAGACTGCGGACGGTGTCGTATGCTATACGGCAATAGTTCGACGTATGGCTACTGTCCTGTGAATGGTGAAGCATCTCCGGACGGAAATCCTCCTCCGTATAGCACCTTACCTGCACCCAACAATCCAACCTCGACCAGACCTTGGGAGTTATAGGCCTGGGAAAGGTTGGCATACCAACCATGATGAGATAGCGACACATCACCTCACGAACAGAAAGCCTGCAGAGCCTTCAGAACTCGCGCACTTGCCGACAGGGCAGCCAGACGGAATCAATATCAGTTGAATACACGGGCAATCCGACTACAACCTCGGCATTTCCATGCAGGTTATGCCAATGTATGATGGCGGAAGGGGAAAATGTTTAGTCATATTGGCATATCACAGGCTTCGTAGCTTCCAATTGGCAAGTAGTCTTTTCCAATTTGAAACTGAAGCTTCCCGCCCGGGTCTCTTTCCACAACTATCCTCTTAGAACATACCTGTGACCTCTTTGATTCTGTCCTGTTTGAGCTTGCCCAGATATACGTCAGCTTTCGAATAGCAGTCAGGAGCGGCTCCAATTCTATCATATGAGGGAAACCGTTCCCGACATGACTCAAGAATGAGCACCCCAGTGAAGGAGGCCCTATATGAACGGAGAAGTTGCGAAACGTTCTGTCAGGTGAAGATTTACACCAGGGTAGCTGCAGCCACCCTGTTGCGTAGGTATATATATGTCGGCTCGACCTCCAGATACTTATTTGCGAGGCTCAGGAATCCATTGATCTATCTAATTATTGAGCCCTAACTACACTACCCTCGCAGCGATCTGGCTGTTGACAACCTTCTATTCACTCTGTGACTCAAAACCATCTGACACGTTCTTTGAAGGAGAACTATCCAATTTCTGGGTTGGCTATGTTTGAATCTTTGTTTCTTTTTTTCTTCAGGCCCATTGACATACTGACGGTGATATTGTAACTGCTATCACGAACGATAAAACCGTCACTATGTGTCAGGTGAAGATTCACACCAGGATGGAAACAGCACTATGCCCGCAGCAATCTGACTGTTAATAGACTTCTGTTTACGAAGGCCCAGTCTATTACTATTGCCACTGCCTACGATACCCTCGGTGCTGATGCCGTCGAATTCTCCCTCAAACAAACTGAGGCGAAGGCCATGTACACCGACCCCCATCTTCTGAAATCTGTTAGCCAAGGTCTCTCGTCAAATGAAATGGGAGAGGCCAGATACTTTCGAATGGAATGCCAAGCATCAGTCATCATTCGATTGCATATGTGACTGCGTGCAGGCCAAGAGTACCTAATCAGGGCACCATTCCAGAAAAGCAATACCATCTAGCGACAGACGCATCGAATACCGGTACAGGAGGCGTCTTATTCCAGCTTCCTGAGGCAGACGCTGGGACTGAGGCAGCGGATTACCATTTGAGCACCATGCAAATCCTCATGTTCATTTCACATCGGTTAGAGGATCAAGAGACCAGATATCCTACTCTCGGTATAACGCCCATGATGTCAAGTACCTCATTTACAATGATTCCACCAACTTGCCCATCGCAGAGAACGAATTGGCTCAGTTCAGCAAGGATCATCCCGAGCTCACCATCTTATCGTACTCTGATCTGATCGCTCTGGGCGTCGAAAACCCGCTCTACGAAAAGTCGGCTTAGTATATCGATTCTTCGTGCTGTCGCGGCCCAGCAGTGAACAGCCCCAAACAAAGCCCACACGAGCCAAATACGACCAAACATAACCTTCACGAACCGACCATAACCACACGAATCAAACACTATGGCCTGAGCTTCGCAACCGCCTCGCAACACCCTAGCAACAAACCGAAATAACTACGGAAAACCCATGCTCAAAAGGCTTTGGGAGTGGTGTTAGGGAGAATAGGTGTGGTGTAAGTGTTGTTGTGCCGTATTTCTTTGTTTTTTTTTGTTGTTTTGGTTCGCTTCGCTCGCTTACACTATACTCCCCCTTACTATAGCTACTCCCACAGTTACGCCACGGCTACGATCCGAGTCCTTCACGAACCCAACACTAAATCAACCAGACACCAGACCACCCGTGCAATAGCGAGCCTCCAGGGTGGTAGTCCACACGCCATTACCGAGCAGATCACGAGCTGCCAGGGTGGAACACTGGCCGTCAAGTAATTAAACCACAAGCTACCCACAGTCAGAACTTCGCAACACGCCATCGGCGAGCTCATCCGCTATTTCATAGCGGAGATTTCGGACCCTCTTAAGGAGGTGAATCTCTTCCTGATGAAACTCGTGGGCGGCGGTGTCGCCGCAAACATTGGGATAATTTCGGCCATCCTGTTCGTTGTCTTGCTCCTCCTCGCCGCCAAACTCTTTATGTTGGGAGTATATTTTACTTTGGGTCAGATCATCGTAACCGTATGGTCGACCATCGAACACCCCGCTCTGGTTGAAAGCACGAAGATTCTTTGAAGATGCGATTACTAAAGGCGGCGATCTGAAATGGAAGGACGCCGAGAATATCGCCCTAGGTTACTATCCCTGTCGTATTCCTCCTGGTTGCGGTGATCATAGTGATCTTGATTGGCCTCATGCTGCTGTATCTCCTCCTCTTGCTGCTTCGACAAGTTTGTCGCTGTCTCCCGAGCACTGTCGGGTGGATTGCCATCCTCTATAATATCAACATGGCCCGCGACTTCAAAGAGATTTGGAGCGATATACTAAAGCGGGCGAAGGGAGAAAGGAACGGTGACGCTGCGGCGGCCGATAACCTCGTTCCCTTGTAATGCATATGCTGGAATATCCAGGGCCTTCGCAGCCAACGGCCCGACCTATCTAAACAAACAGGCCAAACGCGACCAAGCGCACCCTTCACGGACCAAACTTCGCTATGGCTTCGCAATAGCTTCGCGGCGGCTTCGAAAAACCCATACGCTATATCTGTCCATTGAGCCCCAAGCTACACTATTCTCGCAGCGATCAGACTGTCGGCAGACTTCTACTCACTTTGAGCCAAATCCCCTAGCATCATGGTGTCAGTAGCAGCAATGGCAACAGCTCTTTCACGGCGATGGCTGCTACCACCGAAGTAGTGATAGGCTGATAGCGGCATTCGCCGTTATCGGTAAGGTCTTCCGCGGTTTCGTGGCGGAGATACCGAGCCCTGTCAAGGCGGACGAGTGTGTTGCTCTTGCTGAAGATCTTTGGCGGTGAGCTGACCGCAATTTGCGTGGTCGCTCTGGTCATGCTGGTCCTAATCGTTGGTGTCGCGGCGATATACGCCTTTGTTGACGGGCTTTGGCTCGTCGTCATTGATCCCTCGCCCTCTGCGTCGCGGTTGTATTGGTATTCATCGCGCTCGGGTTGATCTGGGCCTTCGGCCAGTTTCTTCGCCGGGTGTGTCGCACGGCACCGAGCACAGTCGGGTTTCTCGCCACCGCCTATATTGACGTGGCCCGCGACTTCAAAGCGATATGGAGAGATATACTAGAGCGGGCGACGAAGATCTTCCGACGAGGCAGCGGTCGGGGCTCAGGAACCCTTCTCCCCAAAGTTACCTAAGGGCTTGGGAACCCTTTCCCCAAAGTTACCCCGTCGCCTTCTGCCTTTTCTCTTTTCTTCCATCCACCCCCTGTATACTGGGGTCAAGGGCTTGGGAACCCGAAGTTACCCTCATGTCTTTGGTGCCTAACTAGTAGCGTTTAGTATAGCCGTAGGAAATATCAGAACATCCAGCGTTAACGCCAGCGACAAATTTACAATTCAATTAGATAGCTTTAGCATTTTGATACATCTTACTGTCACGAGGACATATGGAGATTTTCTTGGGATTCTCTTAGCTACCATGATACGCCGGACAAACACCACGTTCATAGCTCTTTTCTACGTAGCTAGCGTTAAATAGAGAATCGAAGCCGTTTTACCACGCTTTCAGCTGTCCTTGCTCGTGATAATTCTCACTCTGAATTTGCAGAGACGAGTTCTATTAAGACGAGAGATGTACTACTTGACGAATTAAAAGGGATAATTGTCGACCTTGAGAATCTTCCATCTGTCCTTTTCGAATGGGACGGGATTCGCTCGCAACACGTTGGTCCTTGGGTTGAGCCTTCGAGAAAAATTTTAATTAGTCGGCTTGTTGGGTAGGTGTGGCTCCGAACTCGGGGTGGTCTCCATTAACTTGCGACCATGTTCAGCTTCAACTTTTCAGCAAAACAAAGGACGGAGTCTTGAGCGCGTAGATTCCGCTCTATTCACTGCGCTTTGGTGGACGGATTCGTCACCGGAACGACTGGAAACTCTAGCATATCTTGTCATGTGGCTGTTCACCTGGGACGATGAGATTGACGAGCCGGGTCTTAGTCCGAAGATCGCATTCGTGCCCAATCATATAGAAATAGCACGCTGAAGTTTATGGGTCATTGCCTCGGTACCTTACCTCAAGACTCTATCCATTCCGCACTACATGAAATCGTTCAAAGCTTTGATGTCTTCGGATCACCGCTGCGTGAGTTCTACAATGCGAATCAATGTCACAGGTTCTACGATGAAGTTGCCAAGTTAATGACAGCTTCTCGAGCTGAGCAAACCCACCACCTGAGTAAGAATCTTCTTCCCACTGTCGAAGAATATTAGGGTCCCTGACTCGGCCCAAGCGCTGTGTAATACATAGCGGCGGCGAGTGCAGAAGACTCTTTATCGGTACATCTAACATCACACATTACGCGAAGTAAATTGATGCAAACGTT
Organism: Nemania sp. FL0916; assembly: GCA_022578715.1. Classification (NCBI taxonomy): domain Eukaryota; kingdom Fungi; phylum Ascomycota; class Sordariomycetes; order Xylariales; family Xylariaceae; genus Nemania; species Nemania sp. FL0916. Next base: position 53,321 of record MU390261.1, read on the forward strand.
ATGGAATAAAAAAAATCATAGTGCCAATCACGAACGATCCTCTTCAGTTACAAAAGGAAATAAACTTGGATGTATCGACAGTCTGGCTCTTCTGGCGTTCGCTTGTGCGGCAATATGTCGACCGTCATATCCCGTTCCGTACATGCTTTGCGGGGGCGGGGAAACGGTTCGATGAGACAGCAAAAATCTTAGTTGAAGAGGCCAAGCAATATAATTGCTGTGGTGACGTAGAAGGGTTTATCCGGATCGAAAGAGCAACTGTATCAGGAACCTTATGCGGAGGTAAGTTTGTTTGAGAGACCAAACATGCTAGTCGCCAATCAATCTCAGTCTTCAGACAGCAAGATAGATGATGAAAGAGGTGATGAACAGGAACGGAGGTCATGCTCTTCTTTTACAGTTGAGAATGAAGCTAAGTAATATAATAATGTGCAATCTCGACGACTTGTTCATCAATCCATAGGTAACTGAGATTTAACCTACATGGCTTTGACGTAAATAAAGTTAGCTGCCCAGGTGCCTCCTGCCTCCTTGGGACGCGTCTTTGAATGCTGCCAATGGGGCCGTGAACTTAGGTACTTAAAATGTGGCGCCAACGTGGCTGAAGCACCTCGAAGTTGCCCCGCTGTGTTGTGGCTAAGTTATCATCAAGCAGGTGTTCCGTCACCTTCGGCCAGTAGGCAGGTGCGCTGGACCATGGCTTAGGGACAGATTAGGTGCCTACCCGCCTACCTAAGGGCCGGAAACTTGCCCAAACTTCTCCGATTCCAGGTTTGCTATGCCCGTGCCTGATTTAACTCCCAAGGTATCTTAGATACAAACGAAGGCGGGTCTCGAATCTATCAGCTTATAATTTACCACTCCCGACATACCATGCAGTGACCAAGTTCGTCAACTATTCCCCCAATTCGGACCGCCGGCTATTCTATCGCATCACTGCACTCGCCGTGCACTGGCCGACCCTTCCACTCGATCCTTGTCGCCGCTTTCGCACCACCTCGAGGCTCGTGTGTGTCGCTGTCGCGTAGATGCTAGTTGAAGATGTTCTACGATCCACGCCCTGTCTTCCGATGATCGCGCTATTACGTTTCATGAGATAGCCTTGCTCAAAGCTAGGCACCGATGGAAGCTCCTAGACCACGAGCAGGGCCCGGCCCTGGTGCTGGCCCTGGCACTGGCACTGGCACTGGCCCTGGCCGTGATGTGAGCAGAGCCGAGAAGTTCGAGGACGAGAAGCGTCGCATCGTCGACAGCTGCTTCAACAAGAAGGACACGGACGGATCCAGTATGGGACATCTCTCGCCGCGCGCTATACGCTTTAAGCTATGGTATATACCGTGTACCGCGTAGATCCATATGCTAATCTTGCTTGCCCGCGGTCCAGTCATAGAAACGTACATCACCCACATCCGAATCACCGAGTTCGGATCGCATCCGACCAGCCCGCCCCCGCCCGAAAGTCGACAAGCCTCGGAGAAGCCCCGTGTTATCATCGTGTCCGTGCGCAAGTCCGGCCGCGTGCGCATGCACAAGTCCAAAGAGAATGCGAACGGCTCATTTTCCATCGGCAAGACTTGGGATCTCAACGACCTGACCGCCATTGAATCCTTCACCGCGCCCACCGTCGAACCCGAGCAGCGGCGCTGGGCTGGCGAGACCGGCTTCATTGTGAGCATCGGCAAGCCGTACTACTGGCAGGCCCAGGCCGACAAGGAGAAGAAGTTCTTTATTGCGAGCCTGATTAAGATCTATGGCAAGTACACCGGCGGCGGTCAGCCCGAGCTGAAAGGCTTCGATGTGCGTGAGCAGGAGCAGGTGCTTGGATCGCGCAAACCGCCGGCACCTCGACAGCCGCCAGCCGCCTACGAGGCCGCTCCCCCGCGACCCGAGCAAACGGGCACGCCCCCCCGGCCGTCTCCTAACCTCCCTGGAACCAACATCAAACTCCCCGTCTCTGCTCCACGACCCGATGGCCTCCCTCCTCCAAGAGCACCGTCCCGGCCCCCCTCGCGCCCAGGGTCAAGGCCCGCTTCTCGTTCGCGCCCCGAGCCCAAGGTGCCATGGTCGGAGACACCACCCCCGCCGACGACTCCCTCTACGATGCCTGGTCCGCACCCGGCTCAGTTGTCTTCTACGTCGCCGGCCCGTAACCTGGGGACTCATAACGGCACCTCTTCTCCCGCTCCGAGTCTTGATATGGGCCGTGTTCCCAACCAACTTCCTGCCTTGCGGAGGCTTGCGTCGAACAACAAAAGTCAGGATTCTTTTGCCACATCTATTTCCACAGCAAAAAGCGACGATGCCGCCAGTATTCCACCGAGGTCGCGTGGGGGTATGTCAGGATCTGGTACACTGGGGAGGTTTGGAGATCCACAAGATATTCCCACCTCGCCGCTTGACCTTCCGGACAGGAAACGACCGCCAATGGATCCTCTGCGGCCTCAGGGTACTACAGATAATGATTTAGTACCGGCGCCTCTAATGAGCCAAGCATCGCGAAGGGAACCTCCACCCCGAAGTACCGAACGGATCACAACCCGGAATGGCTCGGTGGGTAGTCATCCCGACAGTAGCCCAAAACCAGAGAAGCCGGACCCGATTCCTGAACGTGTCAACGAAGTACCGAGTGTCACCCCTGCCAGCACCAATGGTGCCCCGGAAGCTGCTGCGTTCAAGAGCCCAGTGCCCGAAACTATACCAACTAGCCCGCCTAAAGAAGAAGAAGAAGAGACGCGGCCAGGCTTAGGGCCCATGATTAAGGCAAAAAAGTCGCAACGAGACATAGCAGGCACATTATGGAAAGCTGCATCAGCCGCGGGAACTTTCAAACCTCGGCCAGGCGGAGCTGGGGAACGGCTGCGTGAAGCGGCAAAAAAAGCTATTGCGGATGGTCCAGACGGGATTACAAGTGTAGTGCCTGCTCCACCTCGTCCTGTTCCGCCACCCGAGGCCCCAAAGCCTGTCGAATCTATCCAGAAGCCGGATCCAAAGTCAGCACCTGTTCCTGAAGTCAAACTTACCATGCCGAATTCAACTGAGTCCACAAGCCTTGAAGTGTCGAAAGAGGTCCATAGGAAGCATCTCGAAGACGCGCGCAAGGAAGAGGAAGCGGGGCGCATGGCCATCGCCGGCAACGATGTCAAATACTTTTCGGCTCTTGGTGTGGATACTACTCTTCTCGCAGATCCAGCCACGGAATTTGCTAGATGGCTAGACCACTTTGGCTGGGTGCCGGGCAACCAGATGCGGTCTCGTAATTTCGACGATATGAAACTTGACATTGAACGAGAACTAAATAAAGCCCAGGCGGGCGGTTGGGTCGCTCGATTTCAAGAAGAAGACGAGCGGGTCGATGCGATTAAAAAGGGGCTAGACGCTGCCATCACTGAATGCGACGAGCTTGACAACCTCTTGACGTTGTATAGCGTTGAGCTTTCCGTGAGTTCCATCCTCGACAACATACCCAGTGTGGCTACTGACAAGACCTAGACGCTGTCTGATGATATTGCGTACATAGAAGCGCAAGGGCAAGGATTACAAGTGCAAGCATCAAATCAAAAGCTGCTCCGCAACGAATTAGAATCGCTCCTCGACATCTGTGCTATCACTGAAAATGATCTGAAAGCCCTCAAAGTAGCCCCGCTGGAAACTACTTCCGGGGTGGAAGAAATCGAAGCGGCGTTAGTCACACTATATAAGGCTATGACGAAGATTGACCGGTCCGTAACCGGAACAGAACCACGAAAGAGCGAGGATGCAAGCATGAATGAGCATCAAGCAAGTCTGAATCCGGACTACGGCAAGATGCGTATTGTACAAGAAAAGAAGGAGATGTATATCTCAGAAAGCAGATTCTTCTTGAACAAGCTCGGCGGCTTCATGTCCCGTCAATTCGATAAAGCCATCCAAGACACCAAGTCTGCTATTTCCGGTGCCTTGTCTAAGAAAGTAGACGCTCGTAACCACGACACTGGGCGCAACCTACTTTGGAAATACAGCCCATTGGTTTTATACGCCAAGGAGGTCAATGTGGAAGAATGGGACCGCTACCTTCTTATCTACCAAGAAAAACATAACCCGCTTTACCGATCCGAATTCAAGGATATCTTAGACGCATGGAAGCGGAACGCGAGAAAGCCTGCGGGTGACGATTCCGAACTACTGTTCACGGCGCAAATAGAAAAACAGCATGAAGGTACAATGGCGACTGCTAGGAGGGTCACCGTCAAGAGAAGTCAAACTCTGGCAAGGAGTCTTGGCAGGCCGTTGGGTGATGGAAACAAGACAACCTCCTCAGAAAAAGGGCATGATGGTCGTAGCCATGCCTACGAAATTTTTGCTGGCGTTATGGACGATTTGCTTCCCCTCGTTGTCATGGAGCAGAACTTCATCGTGGACTTCTTCCATGCCACAACCTTGGAGACTGCAGATTTTCCGGATCTAGTGGCAGCAACACGTCCGCGCGACCGGCAAGGCGGTGATTTAAAGCGACATCGACTAATGGAACCCGATCGAGAATTAGCCAGGAGAGTCACTCGGGCCATGGAAGCCATCTTTGCGTTCCTTGAACAAGATCTGCAGAATTTGGTCCTCTGGATTTTGGCACAGGACCCATTGTAAGTCTCACCGACGTCTATCCACGATCCGAATGACACCACTAACAGAGAATCAGGCAAGGAGTTGGCGTTCTCGCAGTACTCGAGCGCAAGCAAGTAGAGATGACATCATCTAGCCAAGACTTTTTAAACAACATTTTACAGAAGCTCAATGGGAGCCTTGAATCACGCTTCTCCAAATTCGTCGAAGACCAGATCCGCGCGATCGAGGATACCAAAGTCAAGATTAAGAAGCGCAAGGGGGTTATCTCTTTCATGCGTGTATTTCCCAATTTCTCCGCTGCGGTTGAGAATATGCTTTCGACAATGGATACCGCGTCTTCCGTTAGGCGAGCCATAGATCGAGAGTACGAGCGCATCATTAAATCCATGTTCGATTCCTTGAAGGTGATTGCCCGAGAGAATCCTGCGACTCTCACTAGCAGCAGCGCCGATCCCGAAGACAAGGAGGCGCTCAACTATCACATTCTTCTCATCGAGAACATGAATCATTTCTGCGAGGAACTCAATACGCATGGTCTAGAAGTGCTTGAGGACTGGAAGGAAGCCGCCGCGAGTGAGATGGCGGAACATATGAGCTTGTATCTTAATGCCGTGATGCGCAGGCCCCTTGGGAAATTACTCGAGTATCTAGAAAATCTAGAGACGCAGATGGCGTCGGGCAAGACGATCACCATCATCGCAGCGCAGCCGAGCAACTCCAAGGCCACGTTCAACAAGATCCTGAGCGCGTACGACGGGCGCGAGGTGCGCAAGGGCATCGAGGCGCTGCGCAAGCGGGTGGAGAAGCACTTCGGCGACGCCGACGACCCGAGCCTCAGCCGCGAGCTCGTCAACCGCGTGCTGCGCGAGTGCGAGAAGTTCTACAACGAGGTCGAGGTGCGCATCTCCACCATTACCACGACGGTCTACGGCGGCGACGTGCTCTTCGAGTGGCCGCGCGCCGACGTCAAGGTCGCCTTCTCCACCACGGGTCGGTAGGTCGGATCCGGAGACTGGGGTGCCGGCGCTACAGGTATCATCCATACTCGTACCCCGTTCGGTAGCCTGCGCGGCCACAATCGCGTCGCTGCTGCCGCTGCCACTATTGCTGCTGCTGCACAACAACAGCAGCATGATCGGCAATATCATCATCCCCGCTTCGCGGATAGCGATACCGCGAGTACCTTCCGCGACGATAGTAGCTCTCTTTAGAAAATGCCAAAGCATGTATTTATGTATCTAGGTATGTATGTTATGTCCATGCACAACGTGTATTTCTTCGCAGCGCTTTGTCCTTATTTTCGACTTGTTTTATTATTATATCTGTACTACATGATTTATGATATGGCAAAGCAAATGAGGTACAAGAGCCAATATTTTTTTTCCATGCCTCGATTCCCGCGTAGCCTAGTGATGGATGGGATTTCCAATTTGGAACAAACATGGATGTGCGAAGAAATACATACCTACTTGCCTAAAGCATGTATATACACGCCGCGGCGCCTACACTACGTAGGTATGCATAATGCTAACCTACATAATTCTAGACATGGCTTATCCATCATATGATATGAATGCACAACATTTCTATTTATTAACATTGGAAGTTTATAGTATGGTAGTATTTACTTTATTTATGGAACGTCTTGACCTTCTCGACCTCGTCGTAGCTCCCCATATATATACCGGAGCGGTCGTGGATGCTCTCCGGCACGACTTCGAGCATGCGCGTCATCTGGTCGTTGATCGCTTGGCCGCCGGCTAGATAGATGGGAACAGAATAGAAAATTAGATCATGCGTTCATTGTTATTATTAGGGATTTGTGTGTGAAGACTTCGAAGAGAAAAGAAGAGGAGGAAGAAAAAGAGGGTGTTAGGGGAAGGAAGGAGGGCTTAGGCTTACCGTTCTCAAAGACCATAGCCATGGGCGCGCACTCGTACAGGATGCGCAGCTTGCCCTTGGGGCTCTTCTTGTCGCCGGGGTAGGCGAAGATGCCGCCGTAGAGCAGGGTGCGGTAGGCGTCGGCGACCATGCTGCCGATGTAGCGGGCGCTGTATGGCTTGCCGTTGCCGTCCTGGGGGTGCTTAAGCGAGTCGAAGTAGGCCTTGGTGGTGTCCTGCCAGTAGAACGAGTTGCCCTCGTTGACGGAGTAGATGGCGCGGCGGCGGGGCACGGTCATGTCGGGGTGGGTGAGGATGAACTCGCCGAAGGAGTTGTCGAGCGTGAAGCCGTTGACGGTGCCGCCCTTCATGGTGATGACGAGCTGGGCCGAGGCGCCGTACATGGTGAAGCCGGCGGCCAGCAGCTCGGTCCCGGGCCGCAGGATGTCCTCCTTGGTGCCCCTGGAGCCGTCGGCCAGCTTGTGGATGCCGAAGATGGTGCCCACCGACACGCCGGCGTCGAGGTTGGACGAGCCGTCGATGGGGTCGCAGGCCACGGCGTAGCGCGCGCCCGTGTGCTGGTCGTTGAAGAAGATGATATCCTCCTCCTCTTCCGAGACCAGCAGCGCGCATTTACCCGACGACCGCATGGCCGAGATGAACAGGTCGTTGCCGATCACGTCGAGCTTCTTCTGGTCGTCGCCGGTGGCATTGGAATGCCCCGCCAGGCCCGTCAGGTTCACGAGCGTCGCCCGGCGGATGTAGTACGAGATGGCCTTGAAGGAGAATTGGAGCGCATGGCAGAGTAATCTAGGTCATTGTGTTATAACCGTCAGCACCACAAGTCCACGAGACCACAATAAATAAAGAGGGGATGTGGCAGTCGTACGTAAAGTCACCAGTAGCTTCTGTGTGTTTCGTCTGCTCCTCAGTTAAGAACCGTGTTAATGTGACGATGTCGGTGTTGACGCTCGTGGATTCGGAGGGCGGCATCTCGTGTGACATGTTAGTGCCACTAATCGCCATGATGATCACTTGTGACTAAAGAAAAAGAAGAATTAAAGATAAAAGAATAAAACAAGTACTTTGTCAAGCGTGCTAATAGCAGAGAGCACGAGATAGGGTTAACAAGTCTCGGAGGCTAGAATGCTAGATTGTTATGCAATTGGCAATTGGCACCAGTGAAGGACGACACAGGAGGAAGTCGGAGACAAGGCGACAGGATAATAAATAATGGATAATAGCGTGGTTGCTTTCTAGTCGCTTTCTAGTCGCTTGGTGGTTGGAAAGCACAATAGGTGGGCGATGAAAGAAACAAGACGTAATAAAGACGAACAACACCCAATCGGGTCTAGATAGATCGTATAGCTATGAAGAGCTCTCAGAGTATCTTAGAGTATCTCAGAGTAGGGAGTATGTCAGTTCGTAGGTAAGCATGTAAATGTTAGACACCATCTGAAGCGAAAGAGGAAGATCGTCACGTTTCACAGAACATGCTGAGGGCGCAGCCGCGGGTTTATAACCGGATCAACCGCGCCGAGTTCGTTCGATCGACCACCAGATACGGTGGCGTATACCTACTTCGTACAGTACCTAGTTATCATACATACCCGGATAGACAACCAGCAGACCAGATAGGTAGATAGAGAGCTTCAACCCCGCCAGCCCTACCGAGTACCGCGTAGACCAATTATCCAAGGCCCGGGTCTAGAGGCCCTTCGGGGGCTTAGCTCGGTACAACGGAGCACCAGCGACATGGGAATGGGCGTATCTGGCTGGTTCGCGCCGTGGGAAAAAGAAGATTTCCCGGGTCAAGGCCGCATCGTGTATTCCGACCGTCGCTGCCCATTGTACCGACGCGGGAGATGTCGGCCAACCTCGGCCTCTACGCGCTAGTTTGCTGCTGTCGGCAGGCGAGGTCTGGGATATGCGTAGGCTCTGTACCGAGCCCTAACTGTGTTGAGCTTAGGCCGTCGGGTGAGATCATCCAGGTCACTGATTGGTGGACTGTGACCAAACAGCCCGGTTCTTCGCCAATGACAACGCCCGGAAACACTACTATAAAACGTACCTAGGCAAGAACAACAGCATCTGCGGCTGCACCTGACAGTCTCTTGAGTAACAAATTTATAATGGAAAAATAGGATGTGCAGGTGATGCAAATACGAACCCCGCCAGAAAATAGATCCATGCACCTACTACACGTTCTGTAGCTCGCAATAGGGATGTCAGTGACTACCCAACTTCGTACCGTATGTCAACAGACGATAGCCTGAATGTCTACATATATCTACTGCGCTAACTGCTGAAGTGTGCTAGCATGCCCCCTCTAGACTGGGCAATCTTGAGAGAGCTACTGCCCGGAGCTAGATTCTTCTTTTTTCCGATGCTTCTGAGTTCCCCACCACAGCCTAGGCCGAAACGGTATCTAGCCCCTCACACAGCCAATCAATAGATCAGATTGCTGAGCTCGGAAATTTTGTAAAATCTGCAACGTATTTAAGGAATTCTCCAAGCTTGCAGCTTTTTCCAACCAATACTTTTTCCACCTCCCATGACAATGCAAAGCTGTAAGTACTCGCGTCCCCTTCCGCGCACCACTCCCTTTCTTTGATGACAATCTGTAAACCGCAAACTAGAGTCTTTGACCTCTTTTGAGGTATGAAACTGATTTTACACGTCAGTCTGAGCCAGCAACACGAGCACTCCAATGTTGACCCAGTCTACGCGACAATGGTTATGCTAACTGCTCTCTAGCTAGACCTGTGACAGGAGCGAAGCTTAGCATGGACATGTAATACCCTGTCAGGGAGTCATGCCTAGGCCAAGTGGCCGGGTGTCCGGTATGGATTCTGCTACGTCCGTAGCAATTGGTACGTGTCTTCCCACCGCGTCTTCCTTCGTACCCGTCCATTTCATGATGATCATTTTCTATGCTTCGGCATAGCTGGAAATTACCGACTGAGACACTGGTCTTTGACGTAAAAAAACTAGGCTGTTTTCTGATATACCTCAAACCTCGTCGTATTGCTTGTTATCACCAATCAGGCTCCGGTGCTAATTCGCCGAAAGCAGATATTCTCTAGTGATCGGTATGCATCCTCATAAGACCACCCTCCTTCCGTCGATATGATGAAGCGGCACTGGGCTCCGAATACAAATCACATGAGTCGATATGCCAATTTGTGGCAGGCCTAGAAAACCTCGCCCACTGATCACCACATCCGACACGATGCCTATTCGGTCTGCATTGATGAGCCACCGGCTGATCTGAATTTCAGTAGATGATGTGTGGTCCGTATCAGCGCATAGAGACTCTATGTATGGTCCATCGTATCGCTTAGAACTTGTCATGTCGTAACGGACTATGGCCACGTCGCTCATGGTCCCTACGCTCGCCAAACCAAATTCCAAGGTTTGTCCACCTATTTCCATGCACCACGGCGCTCCTCTCTCTACCTGATGAACACAGATGACGAGTCTGAACCGGATTTCCGTTGAAGACAACCTATTTATATACCATTCATGCTTTTCTGATATCAATTCTTGGCCGAATTCTTCTGTTATATATCTATGCTATGCATGCTAACGGGCTACGGTACACAGCAGGTTCGTTCGACTTTTTCCTTTGCACGACGGCAATCGCTTTGCAACATGATGATTCGACCAAAAACATTGACAAGCATATGTCATAGCTTTTTCGGCATTGATGACACCAGTCGTATCTGACTGCAGCGATCTACCTATTGCGTGCTTAGAATCTAGGCATGATCGAAACTAACAAGTCCTTGCTAGGATGCTCTTTGTTGTAGTTTGAGTTACATGGGTGTGCTGAAGGTAAGGTTACACGATTTTTTCTTCTCTCTCCAGTTTCACATGATGATTTATTTAATCACGACGGTCAACATAGCTCGACAGCTTTGATGATATTGCCTTTGACAAGGCGTACTATCTGACAGGAACTTGATGTTCATTATTGTTGCAAGCAAGATCAGTTCAAACACGGCTAACTCAATGTTACCAGGTCATAGACACGGTCAGTTGATCCTCCGTGGCTTCGCAGGAGAGCTGAGTGTAGAGTGTGTCGTGGGTGACGTAGACGCAATGTTCCCGGTCATCTCGAATGACATTTCTGAGGAACTAGGCTATCAATATTACAGGAGGTAAGTAGTTACAGGACGAATCGTCCGCGTAGTGAAGAACTGCCTTTTACAGATAGAAAGACAATATAGCCCAAATTGAACATATCGCGAATAAGTACCTAGATGAGCGCCTAGTGATTGTTTCGACATACGATGTGAACATGAAAATGAAATGATCAGGCTGCAGGTAACCTTGCACTACACAGGTACATACAAAGACCTGCCCGCTTGTTGTAGTAAGGAGTTATAGCTCCGTCGCCCGTTACTACCATGATAACGACGAGCTTCGTCCTGCATAATAGCTGTATAGAGATCCCTGCAGTTTTGGGGTCTGTGATGCCTCAGCTGAACGCGCTCATGCAGCCGCTAGCGGGATTCGGGCAGCTAGGGCTGAAAAGGGGTTTGACGAGATCCGTGATAGGATCAACTTCAAATATTTTATTCTTCTTTACTCTCTTTTTTTCCTACATCTTTCCATGATGCAACTTACTGCTCCCGTGATGGAGCAGTGAACAGCCGCATTCGGCTCTCACCCTCCCCTTATCCCATTAGCATCGAATTGTTGCGCAAGATACAGATCCAAGATTCAAGATGGTGGACACGTCGCCCACGGACATCATCACGTTCATCGGCGTGCCGCTCGCGGTGCTGGGGGTGCTGCCGATCCTGTACAACACGCTGGCGACGCTGGCGGCGCTGTCGAAGATCAAGCGCATGCTCAAGCACGGGCGGCTGACGGCGCTGACGCGCAGCGACGTGGTGAACCGCGTGATCGAGGTCGAATTACCACGATACGCGGTGCAGCCGTGGGACCGGTTCGCGCACCGCGCCGAGTACTGGACCATCTCGCGGCAGCCGTCGGCGATACCCGGCGGGTCGTGGACGACTTTTAATTGGAAGACCAACACCATCGGCATCAAGACCCAGCGCGTCGAGTACGCCGACCAGCTGCGCCAGCCCCAGGTCGAGGTCGAGTTCCACGAGCTCGTCGCGTACTTGCTCGACCTCGGCGCCCTCCCGGATGCTCATGGATGGCGCCTATTGAGATCTACAGGGCTGTGGACGCCCATGGGCTGCGCCCTCATGAAGAGCCCTGACGGCCATCGTGTTGCTTTGGCCATTGCCCCGCTCGACGACTCCGACGGCCATTTGTCCCTGAAGGTCACCTGGGAGGCTGAGTGGACTACGCGCGACGCCTCTGCGCTGCCGCCGTATTGGATTCGGCTCCCGCCGGCGCCGGTCAAAGAGCCAACAGACCAGGAGAGTGCGGCGACGGCGACGGGCTCGGGTTCGCAGGAGGTGGTCGAACAGAAAGAAGAGACGGGAAACACGAACACAGACGACGACACGAAAGAGGAGAAGTTGGGTGAGGGTGGGGAGAAAAAGGATGAGGAGCCTAGAGTAATTATAGACGACGGTCCGCCCAGGAGCTCGCTCGACTCGATCCAGAAACAAGCCGACAGGGCCTTGCGCGCGCCCATCACCTGCCAGATCTCCGTAGACGGCTTACAAGCCGCCTTATCGCAACCCTCATTACCATCATCACCCCAATCTCCTCCATCTCATCCACACCATCTCGCGTCCGACAGCCTAGCAACAAGCAACGTCGAAAGCCTACACATGGAGCACCTGCGTATCAACTCGCTCAAATCCGCGGGGAAATGGTTCGCGTCCGCGGCCACGGCCTACGGGACCACGAGCCAGACCGTGCTGTGGAACTACAAAGTCCCCGACGAGCTCCTGGCTTTCGCGCGCCGGGATACTGTGCCCTGCGGAGTGTTGGAGTTGCTGGGTGTCGTGCACGAGGGCCAGACCCCGGCCTGGGCGACCAAGTACGATAACGACGCGCTGGATCACCACGAGGCGTTCTCCCGCGCGTTCCGCGAGCAGAATATCGCCATGGCGGCTGAGGCGAGAATGGATCCCGCTGCGCGGTCGATTGCCCAGCGACAGAGGCAGGATAGGGAGATGATGCAGAGGATGAATGATAGTACGTTTTATGTTTATTCATATCCGTCAATTGTCTACGGCACCTATTTACTGGTGACAATGCTGAACGTACGAGACTAACAATGGAATAAAAACAGTGCGCGACCGTTCCCGACGCGACGCCCAGCGGCGCGAGACCCGGCGCCACGAGGCGCTGCAGAGCCCGAAATGGGACACGCGGCTCGTGGCCGAACACAACCTGTCCTGGCTGCGGGCGCGCGGCAAACTTCCCAATTCCAATTCCAATGCAAATAATAACAGCGAGCTGCGCGACGTCGTGGGCACGTTACTGCACCGCATGGTGCTGGACGGTGCCTTCGCGGCCTCGCTGTGCGAGATGCTGGACGTGTGGAAGGCGTGGGCGGACAATGGCGGGATGCGTGCTGCTGATTTAGATATCCTGGAGGTCCGCCAGGAGATCTTCGCCCAGGCCAGCCTGCTCGTGGCCTTGGTTAAAGATGCTACGGGCGCGCATGAGGGGACCTTGTCCATGGATCTGCAGGAGTGTTTGAGGATGTGGAGGGTGGTGAGGCTGGGGTAGGTGGAGAGGGGGATGGGATGGGATGGGAATGAAGGGTCGATTTCTAAGGCTTCTTTGGATATGGGTCATTGTTATATATGGACGTCACGGTGTTTCTATGACTTGGGACAGCGAGGGCATAAAAGGGAACTGTATTATGGCTACGGTAGTTCAGCGTATAAGCAGATATGTAAAATGCTGATTTGTCTGATCCTTGTTGCCCATATTTCTCATTTTTCACAAAATTCTTCGTCATGCAAGTTTAACACTGTTCATCGAATCTCGTATGTCTTTGTAAGAGAGCCTTAAAACAGGTGCTACTGGATCGCTTCGGCCTGAGCCACTAGAACAAATGCTATCTAAGACGCACTTTTGTATTTGCTCGCAATTTCTAACGAGTGTTCAGGATGCTCCAGCCAAAGTGCTAGTACTCGGGCGTCTGCCCCCCCTCTTACACACACACACAACTCGGAATAACCAGGCATGAGAGACATCGAGAACACACATTTCTGGTACTCAGATAATTCGGCGATTGGCTGCACATGAGTAGTATTTGGCGTTTCTTTGCAGAGAGACCCATGAGATGAAGTTGTGAGCGCCAACCAGAGTGGCTAGAAGCGTCTCGTTGACGTTGAGACAAAGTATGCATTGCTGACGGAGTTGCCAGGGTGCTTCACTATCATTCGATCCTATTCGCCGATTCACCTCGGTTACACGGAGGCGCTGCATAAACGTCTCACTTCAGCTTGGTTGCCAATCGTGATGTCCGACATCGTAAGCCACAAGTCTTATTGGGGTGAGCAACTCACATTCGAAGGCTCTATTCTATGCTATTTCTTGCTGACTTAAACATCCCATATTAATAAGATCTGGCAAGCGACAGTCTTGCCATTGATTGTGATCTCAGCACGTGCCCCGAGTGTACAGGTAATCATCTAGTTAAGACAATACATCCAAAACCCCAAGCCACCAGCTCGCCTGGTTGAGACAACCACTATCTCTCATGCATTTCGTGTAGTATTATGTGAAGATGATACCGCCATCAACAAGATACGTCTGTCCCGTAATGAAATCGCTATCTCTACTTGCCAAGAAACTCACTAACTTCGCCGTGTCTTCTGGGACACTTACTCGATCCAATGCTGTCATGCTATGAGCCAACGTTTCCATCACAGTACCCTTTTTCAGCCCGGTCAATTCGTGAGCACCATCATCAATGACATCCCACATCTTACTTTTAACTATTCCCGGCGCGTATGCGTTCGCGGTGATGTTGTGCTTAGCCAGGTCTTGTGCATACGCTTGCATCAAGGCACGAATCGCCCACTAGAACACTCAAGATTAGCCCGCTGTTTTCATTTCAACAATTTTCACTTCAACAATAATTATCGAGTTCTTATGGATTATAGCCTAGTCCAAGACGCAGGCGATGCTCGAGAAAGAACGCTCAGTATTGGAAAATCGCTAGAACTAGAACCCGACCTTCTCGAGGGGCACTTACTTTGGTTGCACTATAGTGTGGTAACAAGGGGTATGCTTTGAATCCGACGATAGATGACGCTGCAAGTAGTTTGCCCGGACTATCAGGTTTGCAGTTCCCTTGCTTGATGAGTTGTTTGGCTGCTTCCGCCAGGCAATTCTGCGCTCCGAAAACGTTGACTCTAAACATGCGTTCGAAATCCTGCTCTGATATTTCCAACAGCTGGCTCACTTGGACTATCCCGGCGTTCGCAATCCTAGATATATTAATCATTAGATCCTTTGATCGCATGGCCATCTCGCGCGAATCTGACAATTCCCCGGACTCAACTTACATCGTGTTTAGCGGTCCTAATTCCTGAACGCTACTCCGTATCATATTCTTTACCTCATCCCTCTTCGTGACATCGGCCGCTACAGTGCAGGCCTTCCTTCCCATACATCTAATCTTATTGGCGACTTCATCGCATCCAGCTTGGTTGCTGCTGAGATCGGTGACGCAAACGTTGTAGCCATCGGCCGCCAATCGTAGGGCAATGGCCTTCCCAAGACCCCTACTCGAACCCGTGACAATCACGTTCTTTCCCTCGCTTGATTGGCGGCCGAGTGAAGAGTATAATGCTCCTACTATCTGCTGATCACCAAACTTTGAATTATGGAAAAGCTGCGGCCTGGCCTGATAGCCAAGCCGCCTTCCCACTTGCCGCGTAAATCGCAGACTTGAGCGATGCATTCTGAGTTTCTTTAGACAAGTAACCGACGACCCCTGTAGATAGCACGATGATTTTTTATCTACAACAACGGGAGTCCGAACCATATAAGGGCGAGCTGCTCACGAAGTTCCCCGCACTTTATCTACCATAGCACAGGCGGACGTCGTAGCATGTCACACACATACCGGGAACATTCATCCAAGACCGGAATACAATGTTTCACATTCATATATCTTAATCCCAACAAGCGTCTTCCGCCTGCATGAATGACTAGCGGTGTAATATCTTCGTCACCAATTCGGACGTTCTCGTCCCTTATCGACTCCCAACTAGTAGTTGCAAACTGGGGGTTCAGCTGAGGTCTGCAGGGCCGAAGTGGGCTTGGCCGACAAATTGTTAACGAGATACCCCTGCTTGAACACGTGAAGTTGACGGAACGAGAACTAAATGCATCCTACTACTATATTGTGGACACTCAAAATGGCAAGGGTACCTGTGAAGAGGTTGCTTTCCTATCAGTCACATTCTAACTTGTGGTAATACGGTATCGGTACGTATTATATGACGGGTCATTATTGCGACATTATATAGGTATCGCGCCTACTTTTTTTCAGCTGTCAAGAGAACGATGTGTGAAATTCCCGTATTCTACCGATAGTATAAACGCACCTGCAAAAGCTGGAGTAGTTCTCCGAATCGCGATTCTCATTGTGAGTATAATGTGTTCATGTATAAGTACCTAGGTGCTCACCCTGTGTAACGTTCATGCACTCTTATATTTCCCATTTGAGGGCACCTACCTGGGCGCATACGTAAACTCCAGTGCTCTCACCTTGATAATTGCCATACCAATACAGAACTTGAATGCAGAAACTACGAGAATGGGAGCCTCATACCTACTACCTCGGTGTTATGCTCTCTTAATAAACCCGTCATAGACGTGCTACGTATCATAGTACTCGGTAACTGGCTCCTGCACATATCTCTCATAACCACCGTCATTACCGTGCTTTCTGCCCTGTGCTGTTACCTACGACCCGTGAAAATTAGGAGCATTACTATCAGGGCACCCATGAAGTTGCTAACAGGGCACCCTACGGGCCGTTTCGGCCTAGCACAGCTGGCCACTAAAATTTCCATAGTGTTACCCTTCCTATTTTTTACTACAGATTTGAAGGAATTGGGCCCTTTGGAGCTGTTGGAAGTAATTGAAGCAATTGAAGCTATTGAAGCTGTTGGAAGCTATTTTGCTACTATTGGAGCTGTGGGAGCTATTGGAGCTATTGGTGCTATTGCACGCAGCCGACAGGTCGGGTTGTTATTCCTGGTTTTGAAGCAGTTGACCTGTCTAAAGCTGTATTGAAGGAATAGTGCTTTCTGGACCGGCTCAACCTTTTTGAAACCATTAAAACTATCGAAGCTATTGAAGCTATTAAAGCTATTGAAGCCATTAAAGCCATTAAAGCCATTGAAGCCATTGAAGCCATTGAAGCCATTGAAGCTATTGAAGTTGTTGGAGTTGTTGGGATTGTTGAAACTATTGCACGCAGCTGACGGAAGGGCAACACTATAGAAAATTAGGTGGCCAGCTGCATCAGGCCGAAACGGCCCGAGGTTGCCCTGTTAGCAACTTCATGGGTGCCCTGATAGTAATGCTCAAAATTAGAAGGATGTCCTCTGCAGGCCACGCACATTCATAGCTATCTATATGTAGGCAGTCATCCGGCAGGCCTTGCTCTTCCCTAGATGACGGATTAGTTGGTCACGTTGTTAGCAGGCGTAGCCCCTTATTGTGCAGACACGACCAACCGTCCACGTATGGGCTCCATCACCGAAGTGACCGTGTCCCATTCCATCCTCATCCGTATTTTGGTATACACTCATCGAATTCACTGCCGTCGAGTTTTGCAATCTTATTCATCAGTGCGCGTGTATTAAATACAGACCAGCCGGTTACAAAGCACGCCGTGAAGCATTTTAGAAGTTCAGGGATAGTCATCTCGCAAGTAGCCCACGACTGTATGTTGCGACGCCACACTTGGGAGCACCATCCATTAACCCGATGCTTAGATGATGGGGATCTCCATCCCCAACGGTCATGAGGAACACCCAGGGCAACAACAGCCAACCTTTCATCCCGCAATACGTCCAGAAATGTATCCCTCGACAGAACCACGACCTTTCAACTATGAGAGTGTGAATTTCAACTATGAGAGTATAAAAAGTCAAGTTCCTAGTGAACCCATACGATTTCCGATGAATGCAAAAACCGCGCACGACTATAATTGTTCTCTTACGATAAGCAGCATTCCAGCTTCCGTATCTGCCGAGAAATTTATAACCATGATCCAAGTCCAACGTTTTGGTCCTATCAGAGAGTTCTTCTACTTTGAATCCCTAAAAGATTGTTGTGGCGCCAAAATCAGGTTCTTCGAACGAGATGGAGCAGCCCGCTTATACTGGCGATACATGGAGAGTGGATTGAACATAGATGGGGAACCGCTCATCGTGAGGTTCCTGGAAATCCCTAAGTTTGCCTTTCAAAACCTCAGGGACGAAAGCCGAGTCCTAACTATCGCTGGTCCCCCAGCGATTGCCAATCAACAGAGCCTGGAACAACTTTTTAGTCGTATATGCCCAAACTGTGTTCTGACTTGGGCTGATGACGGGGCGGGCACTTGCATATGCTCCTTTGCCTCCTTTGACGACCAGGCCAAGCCCATCTACGATAAGGTGCAGACATTATACCCGCTCATTATGTGCGAATACCGGAGAGAATAGCAGTTGGGTTGTTGGGAAATAATAATGAACACAACTTTGATGCTCTTGGAGGCAGGAGACTTTTAGTTGGCACTCTGAGCATACACGATGTTTTTGTTTAACAGGCGTCGTCGTCGAAATGTACTTTAGTATCAGTACGGCAGCGCTCTTTTTCAATACAAACAACTCTGATTATAGGCACAAAATATGATGCAGTGAACGATATGGCGAGCAGAAGAAAAACCATTACGAAACAATTATCTCGCAAGTTTGAGGAACCGTAATTCCATCATTCAAGTGTGATAGATGAGATGCTCCGATCTATTACCATGCTTACACAGATGAAAATCGGTATATAGAAAGAGTTGAGCGCTGCCAAGTTAGGTGTTTCGTTCTCTGCACTTGTCTACGTGGCGTACTACAGCAGACGCGAAGAAACGCTCTCATCAATAAGAGATTTTTATAGATATGAAAGCATCTATTGTAATTATGTTCGTTTATATATTTAATTCAACGCTTTTTCATGTTCTTCTTCGAGTTATACGAACAATATACTGATGTTGGCTGGCCCAAATTTACCAAGTGTGACAACAAAATTATTAAACGGATCTTACTAAGAGTCTAAGACGACGTATAAAGTGATGTTACACTGCTCCTCGTGCAGTCAGTTGGAATTTCATCGTTCAAAATTATTTGAGCAATCCTCACGAGTGAATCCATATGTTCTAGACGTATTCCAGAGCAAACAAGGGAGTAGAAAGGCTATGAACTCACTAGACAGGACTACGTCCGTAATTACTCTCCAAGGACAAAAATTTGATACGACCCAAATAACTCAAATATACTCACCACGCACGCTTATGATGCCGCAAAGATAGACCAGGTTTGGTCGGAGGACTTCGGCTACAAGGGTCTAGGGTGCATCTATAATATTCCCGAGCGTGTTATCTTCAGTCGCGGAAAATCTCTGTGACAATATAGTTACAAATCTCATTGTCATATAACTGGACTATAAATGCTGCCAAGAATTCTGCTATGTCCTGTGCTTGATTCCCCAGTCATTATGTCGCTTCTTATACCTTTAAGAGCGTACTGGTAAGCGTTGTCATATGCATAACGAGTTCATTGCCCCTGAGTCCGGTTTCCCAGAATCTATTAATTGCACACTCTGTTCACCTTCAGCATCGTCATACATAGAATAGAATAAATTGCATAGCCAGTGGCCGCACGAAGTTGATAAGAATCCCAGCTCCCTAGCATGGCCATCGTTCCCTTCGCCATAGAGACCACTCCCACCGACCTGCTTCGTCCCCCCTTGAATTCCCATCGCCAAATTTCCATTATTCATAGGCGGAGAATATGCGATACGTGTGAGTGGCACCGGCAATCCGCATTTGGAGTTTTCGGAAACATCACCGATGCGCACTCCACTGCCGATCTGGAGGTGTTCTAATGGGGTCCAATCATGTTGTGCTCGCCAGCACATCCTCTGCAATCTTGAAACAAAACGAGTTAATGCAGAGTATACTGAAATTGTGGCCCCCGGGCTTGGCTGTCTTACTTACTGTTGCCACTGCAATAATCAATATTCATATATCCCTCGCGAAAGCTGAGATCGGTCCACTCGGATGAGGGTGAGGACAACCGCCTACGACGGTAGCATTCAGGCACCAAAAGCTTACTTTCGTATCCTCCCCTCTTGCCAATGCCGTAAAGCGAGTGCACAGCCTTGAGCCTCGGTATAAAAATATACAAGGCTACCTACTACCCAAAGCATGCAGTGTTGCTGTGAGTTCTCCTCGGCACGTAGATCATGTTCGCAAAGAGTTAGTCCTGTATCAAGTCTAGTGTGATGCCGAGACTTTCCAGCAGGCAGTGTTACTCGTTGTCATTTGAAATCCGTACTGCATCTCCCCCACGTTGCAGTTGCCATGAGAGACGCCTCAACACCACTATGCATCACTTAAAATAGGTGATCTTCGTACTCCGAGATGAAGGTTTCTCAATGGCATTTATGGGAACAGCCTACCGGAAGATCGGCGACGACAGCCAACAGGAAATTCAGTCAACTGACCGACTGAACTTTTACTTGACTACGCTCAACGAAAACACAGCCACTTGTTTAAACCCGGCCGTTCTCGTCCGTCGATTTACCAGACTAATCAACATACATCGCCAAGAGGCTTGGACACAAATACCCCAGAATTTTGGAGAGCTTGATAAAGCTTAAAGGATTGCCAAGATCTCGTTTCCAGGTGTTTACACCTCCTTCCATGCATAGTTAGCGCTCCAATACCGAAGCACCCAAGACGGCTGGCGTCTTGGTGCGCGGAAAGGCAGCTCTTGGCTTCTCATCTTGAATTGGCGGCCGTTCAGTTCAATATTCCAGCAAGGTCAATGGCTTCATCAATTCATGGCCAAACCCGGAACATCAGGTCATTATCAAGCTTCTGTCTGAAGGGAAATTTGAGCTAGCAAGGGGCTGACGCAGAGTCTCTTTCAACTGGTCGTTCTTCCGATCCCGGTCCTGGACTCGAGTTACATATTCAACAACGAAGTTTCGAATCAAAGACAGCGGAAGGCAGATAGATAGTGGTGCGTCCGGAGATCACAAGGCTTCGGAATCCTCTATGATACGTCACCCCCAAATGCTACTTTCCTTTATAGGTGTCAGTAGGCCGACTACCTTCCTGATGCTTTCTGGGTCGCCTCGGGGGATAGGCCGTTGGCTATCTCTCGTGGGAGTATCATAGTCGGCCACGAGCATATAAAGACGACGGCATCCTCGGAGCTCGAATGTTCTCAACTCCTCAACCACAGGATCATCTTCGAGTCAAGCTTGTTTCGTACCCTCAAGTCTACTAGCACCTATATCCAACATGAAGTTCCTCGGTAACGTCGCCCTTCTGGCCTCTCTTGCCAGCGCTGCCTCTATGGGCAAGCGTGCCTCTCCTCTTGATGTCCAAATCTCGCAGGTTGGCAACTCAGGCCTCAAGGCTACCATCACCAACACTGGTGCCGAGGATCTGAAGGTGCTGAAGACTGGTACTCTCCTGGACTCTGCCCCTATTGAGAAGGTCCAGGTCTTCCACGGCAGTGAGTATAATCCGACATAACCATCTCGAGCCAACATGTTCTAAATTCCCATGTGTGTAGGCAACAGACTCGACTTCCAAGGTGTCCGCCTGCGCGTTTCGAACGCCGGCTTCGCCGAGGAGGCTTTCCAGACCATCCCTGCTGGTCAGGCCATCGAGGTCAACTTCGATGCTGCCGAGCTCCACGACCTCGCCGCCACCGGCGCTTACGACTTTGTCGCCAACGGTGTGCTCTCTTATGCTGATGCCGATAGCACCGAGATCGCCGGTGCCGTTCCCTACTCCAGCAACACCCTCACCGCTCAGGTCGACGGTGCCGAGGCCGCCCAGGTCCGCGCTTCATTCCTGAACAAGCGCACTGTATGTTGCCCCTTTTCATTGCTGCAACTATAAAATCTGTATAAACTCGTCGCCACCTTTTAAGATCTTGTTACTAATAAATATGGAACCAACAGGCTGTCCAGTCCGACTGCACCGGCAGCAAGCTCACCGCTACCCGGAACGCCGTCAGCGCATGCCGCTCGTTCGCGGCGGCCGCCTCATCGGCTGCTTTGTCCAACACGGCCAAGGTCAACGAGTACTTCAAGTCGACGTCGGTGGGCTCGCGGGTTGCCTCGGTGTTCGCCAAGGTGATCTCGGAGTGCGGCAGCACGTCGAGCGGCGCCTCGGACACCTACTGCACCGACGTCTACGGAGCCTGCTCCAGCAACGTCCTGGCTTACACTCTCCCCTCGGGCAGCTTCATCGTCAACTGCCCTCTGTACTTCAGCGCCCTGCCGGCTGTCACCAACACCTGCCACGCTCAAGATCAGGCCACCACGACCCTCCACGAGACCACGCACTTGACCCAGGTCGCCGGCACTGATGATCTCGGCTACGGCTACGCTGCCGCTACTAGACTCAGCTCGTCCCAGGCTCTTAACAACGCTGACTCTTACGCTCTCTTCGCTAACGGTAAGCGATCACCCCTTTCACCCCTGAATCATTCTGGGAGGCTGTGATACTGACTTTGCGTTAGCTATCCACGTTGGCTGCTAAGCGTACGAAGCGCATGGCTTACGGGTGCTCTCTACTTTTGAGTAGACCGGATGGCGAAATGAGGACATATGCGATCAGGAATTGGATATCACATCATAGCGTAGCTGTCTAAAGTAGAATGGGGGTACTCTGACGAAAAAAATAATGAAAATAGGATATCCAAGTACGCATATTAATAGCCTGACTATCCCACAAGTGCATTGTAACCCCGTAGCACATAGTTGATACATGGGAGGGTATTATATAAGTCAAGTAAAGTAAAGAGTGTAGCAATAATCCCGGGAAACCCCTCTAAACGCCTCCACCAGTTTATGAACCTTGATGATGTTTAAGAGGCCATCAAAAGCCCTTACTACCCGTACTCCCCGTCCTAACCGTGATCTCCGACCCCTTCGTCCAATGCAGCGAAGACGGCAAGCTCTGCCCCTGCGAATTATTCCCCGTCCGCCTACTCCTCTCAGACCTCGACCTCCTGACGAACGACCTGAGACTCGGCAAACAGACAGCCAGCAAACTCGCCACGATCTCCACGAGCGCCCAGACGTCTATCGTATGCGTGATATTCGCCTTCGGGACATTCCTCACAGCGTTCAGGGTAATCCATCGCGCCAGCGCAGCCGAGATACTCAACGCCGCGACGGCAACCACGAGCGCGAAGCCGCTCCACTCGGCCTTCGTCACGCGAGCCGTTTCCATGGTCAAGAGGCGGCGCTCGCGGGAGAGCGTAGCGAGGGCGAAGATCGGAAGAGACAGGATGACGAGGTCGGTGGTGATATTCGCGACGGTAGAAATCGTCACGGACCGAATATCGTGCACGGCCGAACAGAGATGGCCGTCCGTGGCCCAGTTACTACTTATCGGATCGCACCAGCGCGTGAGCAGGACAATATGCAGAATAAACGTAGCGCTCGCGTACGCCGTAGCCAGCCCAACAAAAACGCGGGCCAGCTTCGTCTCCATGAGCGCCATGACGGAGGCGAAGAACGCGATCAGCGCGAACTTGGCCGCCCAGAGGGCGATGTAGATGAAGAACAGCGAGACCCAGGACACGTATAATAAATGTGCGGATAAGGGCAAGGGCACGCTGTAGTAGAGCTCGGAGGCCGGCCAGGAGATGTACCGCTGGCGCAGGCTGTTCTTCCACGCGTTGATGCTGATTAACACGAGCCCTGAGAGCCAGGAGAGCGCGATGAGTCCGTCGGATAGGTTCCGGCTTAATGGCTGCGGACCGTTGGCGCGCTCGCGCCAGCGGAGATAGAAGCGCAGGATGATGGGGATTAGGGCCAGGGTCATGCCCGTGAAGTCGATGGCTATGAAAGCCGCTGTAATTATCACAAGACGATAAATGTTAGTCTTTTTGTTCGTAGTTCTTTCTGAAAGGGAATAGAGAAATGTGAGTAGTGGAACGTACGCAGAGGTATGTGGATGTCATGATAAACCATCTTCGACAACAACCGCCAAGCTGGAGATCTAGATCTAATCTTCTATGCGGCGAGGGACCGTACCGGCCGTTTGGGTTTGATCTCGTCTCACTTCCCGTTTTGAAGATGGGGCCGGATACCTATATACTTAATGAGGAGCAGATGTGGACAGCCTTACAGCCGTCCATGGCAACATCTGACTCAGAAGGAAAAAGACAAGATGGGAAGTTCAGCAACCTGGCTGAAAGAACCTGAACATGCATACATAGCATGCCGGCGGCTTTGACATATAGTGTAGGCATTGCCATGTTAAGATCCTCCTCCACCGTAGGTAAGTAGGGTCTGGGTCTAGGTCTTGGTCTGGGTAGGGTCTATAAATTGCTTTCGAACGTGAACATAAGTGAACATAAGTTCCCGTCCCTGCGGTACACTAATCTAGTGGGAACGGAGACGCACCCCCGGCAACGGAAAAGCCCCCTGCCCAGTCCAGTCGTCGTCGTACCGGTACCATACATATGCATTAGGTAAACGAACCGGGGGGTGGGCACGGTTTTTGACAATTACATAATAGGATGCATGACGTTGACAAACTATGCGTCACGAATCACGAAGGGTGCAAAGCCCAATAAGAAATGAGAGAATAGAGGTGGTGTCAGATACTAACATAGCGAGTGAGGGATGGCACGGGCTTCCGGGGGAGCTCACAGACATCTCTCCCATTTCGTCGGGTACGATATCATTATTCTATTAATGATACTTTTGTTAGGGGACCGGGAAGGCCCGATATAAGCGCTAGAGTACAGTACAGTAGGTATTTCGATGGGCTGGTTGGCTGGCTGGAGACTTGAAGAGGCCGCGTCGTCTTTTGCTTTGCATTGAATGAGAAGATGTTGACAAAGCCAAGATCACAGCCCTATTTGGGATAAAGGTTAACGGAAATGGGAATAGTTTCTGACTTGAGGGAAAGACGCGCCTCGGAGACGCGGTGGAAAAGCCGACGGTATATGCATGTAAGACCAAATGCAGCCGCCCGTATACGGTAATTGTACATGACAGCATGTTTCACGACAAATGCCCTAGCCTGATCATTTGGCCCAGCCACAACGTATAAGCAGGGATATATAATTACATGCTATTATAACCACCACCGTACGTGCCGGGGTCGTATCGCCGATTAGAATTGCTTGTACACCACGTGGTCTACGCCGGGGAAAATCTGGCATTTCCGCGCTCTTCTTTCTCTATGCAAAAAACAAGAGAGGAAAAGAGAAGAGAAGAGAAGATAGACTTGGATGGTATGCGAGGGAATTACCTGAGAAGACATGTATGTAAGATTCTTGGGCCGGCAGATGATGATAATCCTACATATGTCCCAACCTATCAAATCCGCGCCACGTAGCACATGAATGGGGAAGAACCATTCAAATATAACAGATGGTTAGGCGGCACACAAACGAATGGTAAAACTTCCTACGCTCCCGAGTCGGCTCCCGACCACCGGTACACCTCTTTCACCAGGAAAGTCGAAAATGGCTTTTGGGATTTTCTACATCGTGTGTAAAGTCAATAGGCCAGTATTTGGGGAAGTGGAAGACGTGGCTTGTCGGCTTACAGTACCTACTCCTAATAATAAGCTGCAGTGCCATTGAATTAGACAAGTCCTTTTTGGCGGGGGATTTCCGTCTTTCTGAGAAGTAATCATCGCGATGATGCCCCAGGAAATACAAGGTAGGTAGTTAGTCAGTTTAGCAGGTCATGCACGAGATGTCGTCGCATACCTAAATCAGTAATATCAAGTGGCGGTCTCAGTAGTTTTTTTAAGAGGCACGGCTTCGTCAAACTTGAAAGGTATTGGCCAGCACCGAGCAGAGTGCATTAAGCACTTAGTAAACCTGAACTCTATCTTTGGGTTGTTGGCTCTGTAGTTGGGGGTGGCGCTCCAGCTGACTCAGCTGCTAACTGCAGGTAGGACTTTTCACATATCAAGCACTGGACAAGAATTCATGCCTGCGGCGAAGATGGGACGAATGAATCGGTAGTTCCGAGGTATTCTTGCAGCATATTCATCTTGAATGGTTGCGCAATAGGTAGGTAGGCAAAAGTTGACTGGTATTTCGCAGACATTGAATGACCGACATCGAACTAATACTTTCAAATTATGACAGACGAACTCGTCTTCTTCCCGAGTGATGTAAATCTCGAACAAAAAGTAAGATGACATATATTCAAGCAATCAGCCCTACGTTAATCAAGCCGTTCGCCAAGTTTTTGTATGAAGTCCACTTTTGGGAAATGCGTGTGTGTGATACGTGCGGGTGCAGGTGCGGAAACCAGCAAATCCAGAGCCCTACCACTGATTCCAAATCTGACTAGGCAACACCACCCTCATAACATCCCAGTGCCGGAGGGCGCTCTGCTCGTGCCATTTCATGAGCTTCTCCGTCTCGTTGGCTCGAAGAATACCCACCTCATTCACTGGCAATAATGCCGACAGGGGTACCTCATGCTTCGGTATCAGGAATTGCATTCTGGAAACGCTTCTTAGGAAGTCTGCTTCCACAGGATTCCTGAAAGTGATCTGATCATCGGTCTTCAGGCAAAATATCATCACGTTGTCAAAATCGCCGCCTGCCTCTTCCACCTTATCTTTCGAAGGTGGTTCATTCTCTCTGAAAATGCGACACGATGGGAAGATGTCCCTGATGGTATTGACAACAATGCTAAGAGGTGGAAGTGTCAAGTCACCAGCGTAATTCTATGCGTGTTAGTCTCTTGCTTTATCACGTACAGTGAAAATGTGCTCGACAACTTACAATGACTATGACTCCGTTTGGCTTTAGCATGTATTCAAGCCCTTGTAGGAAGGTGTCCGTAAATAAATCAACTGGTTCAGCTCCGCCGGTGAAAACATCATGAACGATATAATCATAATGCTCACGTAAGGTCGGTGCGTTGAGTCGACTCCAGGATACCACGTCTTCAATGACGGCAGTGTGATTAGGCGGGAGGCCAAAATGCTTGGTGGCAAACTTGTGGACTATAGGATCGATTTCAACAATGGTAGTATTAATACCGTGAGAAATCAAGGCGGATGGAGTTGTGCCAATACCAAGGCCGCTAAGCTGACGTTAGCCAATCTAAATGAAGATGACGAGGAAGTCAAGCCTACATATTGAGAGCATGAGCCTCGCTGTCAGGCACTCTTTCAGGCACCTGAACGAGCCGGATGGCCTCGAGCTGGGTGAAGACGCTATAAACAGGCTCGGCGACGATATCTCTCCCTAGCTTGGTCCATTCACCGCCCAACAAGCTGTGATCACACCTCATCACTCGGAAACCGTTGACATGGCTGTCAAGAACAGAGATATAACCAGTATTGGATTCCCAGCGATCAACGAGGGACCACCCAGTCGTGTTCAGAGTCGAGTTTAAAGATGCAGTTGCTGATTCGGTCATGAGGTGAGTGTTATACATAATCGCATGTAGTATGCCGGGAACGGCGTATCGCAACAGTTGCGATCGTCCCATGAGACTATATGTAGCTGCCAGCGACAATTCCAAGGCCATGCGAGTCTGCATGATAGATGTCCCCATCTGCTCTACCAGCTGCCCGAAGAAGGATGTCTCAGCATATCGAAATACCATGTACGAAACAAGACCAGGAGCAGAGCTTGCGACAGAACTCGGTAAGCCACTCAGGTCGGCCTGGTCGAGAATGTCTGCTATGCAGGAGGCGCTGACAACGACGAGCGGGAAGAGAGTCAGTCCCTCTGTGATGGCCGGCCCATACTTGACTCCGAGGAGACTGGTAAAAGCGAAGAGATAGAACTGGAGCATGGGGATGTGCAGAGCGATCAGGGGCAGGATGGTGATGGTGTTGAACGGGAGGGCTCGGCGCAAAGCCAGGTTGCCTGCCCAGCCAACGAACAGGCCCGTCCACACGACATAGTGATGGAGTCTGTTGGCGGCAATCTGGCCGTAGGCAGGCGACAATGTCAAGACGGAGACATTCGCATAGACAGCAGTGAGTGCGATCAAAGCCACCGCCTTGCCATATATGGCGGCTTGTTGTCGAGACCACTGAGACCAAGTCTCATTCTTAGCTTGGCGTGCCAGAAGTTTGAGCTCGTTCTCAAAGTCCTCTTTGGTCTCGGGCGGAGCCTGGCCTGGCGGAGGACCTCTCTTCTTCGAGACCTGCTTGCTTGAAGCCATGATGTGATTGGCGCAAGTCGGCTGCCCGGTCCTTGGGTGCACCCGCTTCAAGGTTGTACGGGAACGTGAGGTTGCGTCCTATGCGTAATGCCTCATTACACAAACGAGAAATATGTATGAAACAGGTAGATGAAGTTTGCTACGTGCTCATTAGGTCCTTAACAGCCAGCTGTTACTGGGATCCTTGGAATTTTCCATTGGCACATCGTGCAGGGGCACCGATGGAGAGAGGCACTGAAACGGGACAGATATGTCTTGGTATTGCTATCATTGCCAACCAAATGCGCACGAGGGAGCGTTTTAGCGGAGTTGTGGCGGTGCAGTTCGCAGCTGTGGCGTCATGGTGATGCACCCAAAACGGCAAGTGCTCGTGCTGCAGGTGTCCGTGTGGTGCGAAGCCACTGCCGTTCAGAGCGTGCTTACCTAAAGTCACAGCCCATTGGCCTGGCTCACTGTTAGTGACTTACATCTCAACAACATTTCATCCTCCTCCTTACAATTCCTTTTGCTGAGCTGCACCATCCTTCCCCTGAGAATTGACGGGAGTTTGAGGTTGGGTGGAATCTTGAGAAAATGGATGACGACGATTTTGGAGCCGATGCAGACTTCTTGTCCGCACTCGCATCGTCGGCTCCCGTGAATACTCCGAGCCAGCCTCGATCGCAGCCCGCAAGTCGCCCGCCCGCGCCAGCTCCGCAGAAGATACAGCAGCCGACACCCCAGCGACTTGACAAGCGGCCACCGCCTGGTGCATCAGCCTCGGCCTCGAAGATTGTCCAGCCGACACCGCAGGCCCTGCCCCAACGATCATCAGGCTCGGCCATCCTCGTGTCACCGCGCCAGAAAGGCAACCCCGTGCTGGCAGCTCTGCGGTCGGTGGCCTGGGAATACAGCGACATCCCCGCCGACTATGGCCTGGGCCTGACCACCTGTGCGCTCTTCTTGAGCCTCAAGTACCACCGCCTCCATCCCGAGTACATCTACACGCGCATCCGCAATCTACAGGGCAAATATAACCTACGGATCTTGCTCACTATGGTCGATATTCCCAACCACGAGGATTCGCTGCGGGAGCTCTCCAAGACTTCTCTGGTCAACAATGTCACCATTATTCTCTGCTGGTCTGCTGCTGAAGCCGCGAGATACCTCGAGCTTTACAAATCCTACGAGCATGCCAACTTCAGCGCCATCAAAGGACAACAAGCCACAAGCTATGCCGAGAAGCTGGCCGAGTTCATCACCGTGCCGCGAGGCATTAACAAGACCGATGCTATTTCGCTGGTCAGCGCATTTGGCAGCATCAAGAACGCCGTGAACGGAGACCCCGAGCAAGTCGCCATCATTGGTGGCTGGGGTGAGAAGAAGGTCAAGAGGTGGTGTAGCGTTGTCGAAGAACCCTTCAGGGCTCAGCAGGCTAAGAAGCGTCTCGCTGTGAGCAGAGATGACACCTCTTCTGATCAACCGTCATCTCGCGATCGTGTCCCGCTGAGAGACATGGCCAGCTTATCCGCAAGTGTCGCTGCAACGCCACAGCGAACACCTGAGTCTCGCGCCGTAAGACCTCCCGCTACGGCCGTCGTCTCTCATCTCTCAGATGTCCACATGGATGACGAAGAAGAAGCCATGATGGCAGCGGCCATCGAAGAGTCCAAGAGAACCGCGGCCGAAGAAAAAGAACGAGCATCAAACTCAACTTCGAGCGGTCCTACGCGGAAGGCTGACGACCTTAGTGATGGGATCGCAGCTGCATTGGCACGTCTCAGAGAGAAAGGATGATTTGGAAACCACTTAGTCGAATGAATCTATGCGGACCATAACGTAGCGTAGCCGATTTCCTTTCGGGCCTATACAGAGGCAAACCAATATAGTGTACGACTAGGCGGTGATGGCCATCAGGGACATCTCATGGAGGATTCCTCACGCTAGCCGCATCGCTTATGCCGGTGGAGTCGCCGCCCTCTTTTACCCCAACATTTCAACTCCTACGGAGAAAAATGAGTGGGCAGGATACGTTATTTACACGTAAGTCTGAGATCTCTGCGCTGTAGTGCACTTGAGCTCGGTTTATTTGCACGCGGCCGAAGAGGGTGAACCGCATCGTACGAGCTTCGGCGTGCCTGAAGATCGTAGCTTTATCCCTATCCCTGCCATTAGTGCATGACTGTCGGGAAGGTATGACGTACTGGGTACTGCGATCTTGCAGTGCCCAGACCGTTCGCCAGATTGCAAGAAGAGCCGCCGCGCACCAGCAGTCAGCGATACACCGCACTCCGGGGCAGCCGGCGCAGTCGTGATCTTACCGCTCGGAACCGAGCCGGTGAGAACCGTTGGAAAAACATAATATCTGTTACTTCAGTCGTTCTGCGTACGCGTTCAGTGAGATGCTTAAGCCCCTATTCATCTTGTCACCTTGAAGACACGTTATACCTACCTAATTGACATATCATAATGCGCACGAGGTGCCTTGATCTCTGCATATGCTTGACCGCCTTGTCATACGTCGGCTGCTCAACTCGAAGTCGTTATTACATGCATAAACCCAGTGCCGTTAGCTACATACACAAACAGTTAACTAAGCTTCGTAGCCTACAAACCATTCCCCATAATTCGGGTCAGTGTCCGGGCGACGTTCATGAGCACTAATTTCCCCGCATTGTCCAGGAGATTGGCTATTACAGGACCCTGGGCCCCTGTTCCGCCCTGGCTCTGTAGCTAATATGACGGCTTCTTTCCCCGTACAAACACTGGCCCACAAAGATATTGATACACGATTCGACAGCCTTCTCAAGTTGAGTAAGTAAATAAAAACTCGCCAGGATCCCCAATAATGACTGCCAAAGGGAACAAGTATCCCTTTCTCGCAGGTGCTTTCTCTACGACCAGGTTACCCCTCACGCCACCCTCACCAAGTCACAAGCCGCGGCGAAAGTTGGGGAACTGGGTAGTAGCCGAGTACTTGCTGCTTCACCGCGCGATGAAAGGCTCGGCGATCTGCGCATGGCCTCCTGTATCTGGAAGGTTGTATTTCCTATTAGCTACCATCTTGGGTCAGTTGGCATCAACAAATCAGCGCCAAGCTCGAATAAGCATGGGCGGCCGAGAGCGATATTGGCTCCAGCTGCCGATGCGGCCTATAGCGGTCATTTTCCCCGTGGGACTGTGCCTGGTGGCGTTTTTGGTGGCGTCTGCGTTGGCATTGCCAGGCTCGGGCCATGCAACTGCCGGCTCTCTCTATCGTGAAATTGCAGGAAGTCACAAACAAAGAGACAAAAAAGGGAGAGTAGCATGCGAAACACGGTTGACAGCGGCTTGGCTAGCTCTCCGCAAGGCAAGGCGAGCTTGGCGAACAAGCTCGCGCCACTGCCACATGTTCTTCCAACTTGAAAACCTCGTGCCTGGGTCTTATGCTGATCTTCGAGTCGCACAGCAGCTCCGCTCCACTACGCACCTGTCTATGTTCAGATGATCGTCGCAGCTAGTGCTCGGAAGGTGTAAACTAGTGAGCCTCAGGGATTCCCCTACGTAGTGTCGCACCGCAGCTTCGACTACCTACTCTACATGGCGTAGGCAGGTCAAATAACACCCAATACAGTCCCGGAGATGGACCAGATCTCGGGCTAATGACCCTCCCTTGGCCGCTTCCCTGGTTTTTGGTCTTGGTCTAGCCCATCCTACTTTAATTTTGTACTTGTTTTTTTGTGTATTAGCTGCTACTCTGGGAGAAAAACTTCCTTGCACCTGTATACCAAGCCACAGGTGCACGTAAGGCACAGGAGACCAAGGCTTTTTAATCTGGGGAGAGGAGGTGCAAGGGCGTTGCTTAGACCAGGATCCTTCATCAAATATGCGCTTTGGTTGGCCGGGGGTCTGATCACACGTTCTGCATCATGAATATGTCGGTATGCTGGGGGGGCGACCCTGGGAGCACACACTAAACATCAACTATATAAGACACGGCCATGCCTCGTGTCGATCTAATCTTCCGGAATTTTTCTTTTCTTCTTCTACCAGCTATATCATTTTCCCCAGGGCTCACCCTGGCCTTTTCACTCCTTGGCGCTGGTCCTTTCTACGCTTGTAAGCAGTGTTTTGCATAGGTATTAGTTCATCATGCATCTTTATATGGCCCTCGCTGCCCTGGGCTCGCTCTCGCCGACCCTGGTATCTGCATCACCGCTCGCGTTACAACATGGCCCTAAGTATGTCAGCCATCAGGACAGACTCAGCGGCGTCAAGGAAGCTTTCCAGAGATCTTGGGACGGGTACTACAAATATGCATTCCCCAACGACAGCTTACAGCCCATCTCAAAGACTTATGTCAATGACCGGTAAGAGACAAAAATCGGGTTTTCTCACTAGACTACGCATACTCATGCAAACTACAGAAATGGTTGGGGCGCGAGCGCTGTCGATGCTATTTCGACCGCTCTCATTATGCAGAATAAACAGGTTGTTCAGCAGATCGTAGATCATATCAAGACGATCAACTACAACCAGACCGTAAAGGGCGGCGAAAGTGTCTCGCTTTTTGAGACCACTATCCGCTACCTCGGCGGCATGCTCTCCGGTAATTTCTTGCGCCTTAATATTCGACGGTAGCTCGGGCTAATGCGGAGACAGCGTACGACTTCCTCACTGGCCCTTTCAAGGGAATGGTCGACGATGCTTCAGTAAAGAAGATCTTGGCCCAGGCTGTCAGCCTGGCTGACGCGCTCAGCGTCGCATTTGACACCCCTACCGGTATTCCGATCAACGATCTGACGTTCAACGGCCCCAACGGTCCCGTCACTAGTGATGAGGCGACTAACGGGATTGCCACGATCGGCACCCTAATTCTCGAGTGGACACGCTTGAGTGATATCACCGGAAACGACAAGTATGCCAAGTTGGCACGGACTGGCGAGAATTACCTCCTCAACGTCAAGAACCCCGAGGTTGGACAGCCCTACCCCGGGTTGATCGGCACGGATGTGTTTGTCCAGAACGGCACTTTCGCCGATGGCGGCGGTGGCTGGAACGGTGGCGACGACTCCTACTACGAGTATCTGATCAAGATGTATCTTTACGATTCTAAGCGTTTCGGTGACCTAAAGGACAGCTGGATCAAGGCCGTCGACTCTTCTATCAAATATCTCCAATCGCATCCCACAAGTAAGCCCGAAGTCACCTTCCTCGCTGCCTACAACGGCGCAGGCAAGAACAATCTGAGATTTGTCTCATCCCACTGTAAGTCACTTTAGTCTCTACCTCCAATCTGGAGAGAAATGAGAGAGCGCCCTAACCAACAAATTTGCTAGTGGCCTGCTTCAATGGAGGAAACTTCATCCTCGGCGGCCTGACGCTCGACAAGCAGGAATACATCGACTTCGGCCTCAAACTCGTCGAGGGGTGCCACGACACGTACCTCGGGACCGCCACCGGCATCGGCCCGGAGAGCTTCTCGTGGCAGGACAGCAAGCTGGGGAACGCGAGCAACAACGGGGCGGCGCCCTCGGACCAGGCGGCGTTCTACGCGAAGACGGGGTTCTGGATCACGTCGTCGGCGTACATCCTGCGGCCGGAGGTGATCGAGAGCTACTACTACGCGTACCGGGCGACCGGGGACACAAAATACCAGGACTGGGCGTGGGACGCCTTCCTGCACATCAACAAGACGTGCAGCGCCGGCGTCGGCTTCTCCGCTATTACGGATGTGAACGCCGCCAACGGCGGCTCCTTCTACGACTCCCAGGAGTCCTTCTGGTTCGCCGAGGTCCTCAAGTACAGCTACCTCGTCCAGGCCGGCGAGGCCCCCTACCAGGTCAACGCCGCCCACGACAACCAGTGGGTCTTCAACACCGAGGCTCACCCTATGAGGGTCGCTGGCAAGCCCATCTGATTACTTGGTGGTCGTTCGCGTTGTTTTTCTCTCTGGGACGATTGGAAATACGGAAATGGGTTGGTTTAGTTCCTTCATCTGGATGGGGAGGCACCGAGGTTTTTGACTCCTCGTGGTTTTGGCTCTATGGATACTGGCTTCGTATCTGTGTCCTTCTGTAGTCTGGACTAGGCTTTATCAATGCATGGAATGGCGTTTGATTTCGCTACAATTATTACTCTTCTTAGCGTCATCGTGATCCAGAGCTCGTATTTGAATCATCATGTTTATCTATTTATCCATCCCCTTTCTCTACTCTGCCGTATGGATTACCTTTTCCCATCTCCAGCTATGCATAAGCAGTATGCATACATATACATGAGTGACGTAGCTATTCCCCAGATGATAATTTTGCGCTTCTCTTTCCCCTATGCCGCATATACAGAGTAAAGCAAGTCGGATGCCTATTTACCCCCAAGAATCTTAGGTAAGTTAGCAAACTACTCTAAGTGGACCAGTCCTCAATCATTAGTCCTCCCCGAGCCCAGAGAACTGGAAATGCGGGGGACATGAGAAGAAGCTTTCGGCGAGAAACGTTTATTATTGTTTGGATAATCTGTATTGTTTGGCTGATCTGAAACTGACCTCCACAGTCCCGACGGCTTGGAATGCGAGTTGGAGTTCGGGGAGATGGGGAAATCTAAAACACGTTTGCCGTTGATCCGTCAGGTTTTCTCCTCTTTCTCCCACGTGCTTTTTTGCGGATCAACAGCAGCAACCATGATCCTAGTCTAAGTGATACGGTAGGGTTGACGTATGTACATACTTCAGTACCTACATATGCGTATGTAGGTAGAGTATGTACATATTCTACGAGATCCGCTCCATTTCCCCAGATTCTGATCTAGGTTACCCGTGTTTGATCTACGAACTTATGCCCAAAGATGATACGTACGTAGGCACACTGCTCATAATTACTAGATAGTCGCATGCGCCAGCCATCGGTTCGTTACTACTATGTGGCTGTTATCCCTGACCCAGGTAGTGCTCATGCCTTTATCTCCACGATCACAATCAATTCGTTCATAATAGTCCAATAGGCAGGTAGGGATTGTACGACAAACAACACAATGCCACCCCATACTTGAAACCGGGGTATAGGATATAAGATATACTCCGTCGCACCGAAACAAACAAACGATCAATCAACCACGTGTTTCGAAATAGTTTAGCCAGCTTGACCACGAGACGCGATCATGAGAAAGGAGAATGGGCCGGGAGAATGTGGTAGGACAAGGATGAATTCAAGACGAGCTCAAGATAAATCCGCCGCGGGGGAGATGATATACCCATGAGGGGTTATGAATCTCACGCCCGTTTCATAAACATAGTGAGGAGGTGTACGTGAGAGCACGTGCCGTCGTAGAAATGTTTGCCGTAAGTTGGTATTCTATGCGGGGTCGTTATGTAAGGTGATGGGTGGTTCAGACTTTCACATTTTGCGGCTCGTATCATGTAGGCTGATATGCATTATGATTGTAAGGTTATCCAGATCTTATTTGTTTGCTCGTATTACGTTCTACCGTACCCCTAAACCACGTGCCTGTGTCATGTTATACACACTAATAGGTCGCTTTCTCTTGTCAAGTCTATTTGTCTTTATTGATTCATACTAGTATGGTACAAGTTGTGTTAATCGTAAAGATTCCTTATAATGGCATTCTTTCGTAGAATATGGGAGAGAAATGACAGCACATGTATCTCACGTAGACGGTATGTACGTGAATAGATACTAACTATATACCTTGACTGCTAACTATTGTCGTTCATTGCGAGTGCACATGTAGACCATGCCTCCATCATATTGCAGGGCACTTCCTCAGAAAAGTCTCCAAGTCTAATCTGAGCCCCTAATCATTCTCCGACTTGGCCTTCGGCGCGGGAGCCTTCGTAGCAGCCTCAACAGCGCCCTCCCTCGCATCCTGATTCGACTCTTTGACAAACTCATCCAGATAATCCGGTACTTTATCAAGCTTATTATACGGGCCCGGTATAGGTTCACCATACGTATAGTGCACAGGCACGACGCCGGTCCAGACACGGTCAACCAGCGCGGCGTCTTCCCGATCATACTTCTCGTCGCTGGGCATGCCGCGGCGGTCCTTGGCGCTGCCGGCGGCGATGGTCACGCGCAGGACGCTGGTGCTCTGCATCTCGGCGTTGTTCGGGGGCACGCGCGTGTGGCGGTAGCGGTCGCGCACCACGCCGTTGGTGATGTGCTCCATGGCCCACAGCTTCTCCTCGACGTCCGTGACCACCTCCGCGTAGCCGAACAGTACTGCGGATCGGTAGTTGTAGCTGTGCGAGTTCGGCGTTAGAGAGAGGACGAGGCCGTCGAAGTGTGTCGCCCCGACCGTGATCGGGAGACCGCTGGGCTGCTCCGTCGTCGTCTGGGTTCCTCCTGAATCATCCCCGTTTCCGTTTCCGGCGCTACTGCTACTACTGCTTTTGTTGCGGGATAGGTTGATCAGCCGCGAGGACACGTAGCCGTGAAGATATAGCTCGAGCACGTCCCCTGTGTCGGCGCTGGGCCGCGCGAACGATCCCATCTGCCCTATCATGGGTAGCATCATGGGGAATGGCGAGTCCGGCACGTTGAAGGACACGTGCAACATAGGACAAGTATTTACGATCTCATGGATCGTTTTCAAGGCGTACGTGGCTGTTCTCTCTCCGTCAGTTATCGTACCTAAGATGCAAGTGCTATGATTTTGTGCTTCTTGTGTTATTTACCTCGAGCATTGTATCGGTTAACCTTGCTATAAGGCTTCGTCGGGTAATGCAGCTCTTCCGAAGGCATCTTGAAGATATCTTGGCTCTTCTTATTGGGGCTAATGAGGTAAGGGGCCTGGTCAAGTCGTGAGGACAATATAGCGTATTAATAAAGAACTCTCACGCCAAGTGAACAGAGTTGTTATATTTGTAATCGCATACAATCTGCACCAAGCAGGCCAAGCGATGACTCTCTTCTTATCACATCCGTACCGGTATTGTCCGGTTTGCTTCTCTACCAGTTCTGAATAATACTTTCATTTGGCCGAGTGGCAGCACTTACGCCCTACTAATTACATCCTTCGAGGATCAGACGGACTGAAGGTGGCGTGCGATAACTTAGTCTCATCCAACCAAGGCACCGCTATTCAAGAACACGACCGTTTCGACTTGTAAGAGGTCTTATTGGCTGATGGGCAGGTCGTCTGTTCACGTCCCCGCCATAGAGGCCAAGCGTTCATTCCTGAACAAGTATGTCCACCCGACACCGGGTGCACTATGAGATCGTGCTAGGCGATTGAGATGTCTAGTGGTAAGTTCGGTCCAGAAATTGTGAGTCTAGACTTGACCCGACATCGCTGTGTAATTCACTGAAGAGGAGAGCTATATGCACATAGTCTAGATGCATTTATCCGATTGTTGCATGTGATGCTGATAGCAGGTATAGCGAGTAGTGGGGCACTCACAGGTTAGGTAGAGATCTTATCGCACCAGCCACAGGTCCCCAAGCTCCGCTGCTAAAGCACAGCCAAGAGGCGCCATCACAAGCTGTCGGCAGGCATTCGGCGTACCGGTATTTCTCCCACCAAGACTTCGTCCGTCATTTCGACGACAACGCGCCCAACATGGCGAAGAAAGGTACCTGACTGCTCCTTCACACCTTCACATCACTTTAGCACCAGTGCTAAAACTTGTTCCTCTCAATTCCCCCCTGGTTTTGTCTTTGCGAAGCTGCTAACCAGCCCGCGCAAACCAGCCAAGTCCCGCATGATCTCCGTGCGCCTGATCTCCATGGCCATGACCGGCTTCTTCTATCAGTACGCGCGCCCGCGGTTGGCAAGGCCCATGAGCATGCTCAAATACGATCCCGTCGGTATGTCGTCTCGTCTCGCCTCAGCATCTCCGTCTGTCTTGATTCTGCCAATTCTACCAACTCGATCGTTACTCGTCCCCACGTCCCTCGAGTTCCTACTGTCTGCAACATAGTTCTGGAATTTGAGTCCCCGAGTGTCTCGATCACTTACTAACATGGAATCTCGGCGGTAGTGAGGAAAAAGGTTCTCTTCTTAGAACAGAAACGGAAAGGAAGATAGAGAGCAGCGGATGATAAATATACGATACGCTTAGAACTGCCATCGATGAAGAACCTTCACAAACTCTCCCCGATCACGTTAGCACCAACGCATATACCGGATCACTACAAGGCGGAAATTCCCCTCGTCCACCGCACATCTGAAACGACGATGTAAATATACCTGTATCATAGGCAGCAGGGATTTGCAAATGGTTTAACGGCGTATGAGGTGGCACAACATACCACGATAAATGCTACATGTCATTACGCGCGAATCGTGTCTCGTACTAGCGATCAACCCTACGTGAAATACTCCCTGATTCTGGACCCGATAAAATATCATTCGTCTTGAAACAAGCCTCATCACAGTTACTTGACGGGCATTCCGTCCTTCCGCAAACTGCGCCGAGGAGACTTAAACCGAGCAGCTTATCGACATTCCAAGCATCGCAAAGACACCGCACGTAGCATTGAATATAGCGCCAGATAGAGTTTAGAGCAGGGTGGGTGGCAATAGTTAGCATCATAATCGAACCTCGGAAGGCGTGCTGGGATCCCGAGTCAGCCTGGACTACAAAGCTCCTAGCTCTCTAGCGATGAGCTTCCAACCCGCTCGGCAAAGGAGCCAGATTTGACTCAACAGAATGTGTTACGTCCGTACTCAAAGCCGCAGGTCCGTAGGTAACGAAGGACCGCTGTCTCCGGTCTATTGGCCCACCCCTCTGTCGTTTAGGTTGCGCATGCGGCTGCATTGCTGTAGCTGTAGGAACCGGTTTACGAAAATAATTCGACATAGAATGGATATTGGCCAGGCCTTCTTCAGCCCGTTGCCCTTTATCAGCATCTGTTGTTTGATTGCTTTCCGTTTCAGCTCTTCTCTTTTGAGGGATCACCGGCTTCTCGTTAGACGCAGCCTCAGTAGTATTGGAACCCTGTTCGCCGACAAGTTCGACTACTCTTGGAGCAGCCCCCAAGACCGGGCGATTATACGCACTATGGGCAACCGGGGTGGAGTCTCCATCACGGCTTGTGCTTCGTCGCCTTGACGGTCTCCTACTTGGCTTTGTAGTAATAAGAGGGTTCTTATAAGATTGGCTCTCTTGCTGCCCCTCAACTTGAAGAGTCGCTGGCTTCATGATGCCCGTCAGTGAAGCGGCCCGTCTCCTTGTTACCCGCTCTTCTTCAATTGACACGGGGACAATGTCTTCCTCACCACAAGCAGCGACCCCCGGAGATTGAATTGTTACCCGACGGTTCACGATCTGTGATATCTCGAGCGACCGCCTACAGTCCTCTTCATGGCAGTCGGTTCTTTCGCTTTCTGCCTTGACACTCTTCTCCAAATCAGTAGCGCGCTGCAGAGCATCAACCTCTGACTTGTGGGACTGCCATGTGCTACCCAGCTTCTGTTGTACGTCTAAAAGCTCTCTTAGGAGCTTGCTGTCTTCGATTGTATCTTGGTGCTCTCTGCCTAGCTTTTCGACAGTTTGTTGTAACAACGACACGTCAATGTGATTTTTAGACCATGATTCTAATTTTGTTTTCAGGTCGGATTTCGATTGTTCCAATGTGTGCAGACCCTCTAGAACTTTGTCCAACCGGTTTACGGCAGGTATGAGTATCGTATGCATTTGTCTTGACGCCTCATCCTCTTGGCTTTTTAGAGCCTTTTTAGACTCGTCTTTTATATGCATGAGATCTTCTTGCAATTGTGTACAATTATGTTCTGCCTCCTGTAGGCGTTTCTCGATGGCTCGATACTCCGCCCGAGCCGTTGTAGACTGTTCGTTTCTCGCCTGCTGAATCGCGAGTTCTTGTTCTTTATGATGCTTAGCAGTCGCAAGCCTATAGTTTTCCCGTTCGCTATGGAGCTGATGCTTTTTTTCTTCTAGCTGGCGATTCTGAGCACTCAGAGACGCTTTGGCTTGTTTCAATTCGCATTCCAAACTGCTGATGGACATTTCTTTCCCATTAGAGGACTCCTGAATCTCGTGCTTCTCCTTTTCTAGCTCTTCGATTCGGTTGAACAATTCATCTGTAGCCCTACCACCGGCTTTCAATTCAGCCAGTTCTTGCTGAAGGGCTTTGCGCTCTTCAAGTTGCGTTTTAGCTGTATCTCGCATTGAGGCTGTTTCTTCCTTGAGCCGGGCTGTCTCTTGGAGCAAAGCTCGATAGTCCGTCTGGACCATGACAAACTTTTCGTGCCAATTTGAAGCGATCTGCATGTCTTGGAACCGTTCGCCAATATTGGTGCATGATTCATGAACTGCCGAAAGTTCTGCTTCCAACCTTTCAGTCGCTTTAGAAGATAATTCACGACCCGACACTGCTTGTTCTCGAAACTCCGAGAGAATTCTAAGTACGATGAATCAGCATCACGAAAAAGTACCGAAACTTGGAAGTCTTACGATCCGAGTATTTCCGTCTGATGTACCTTCAATCCGTCTACTAAGTTCGATAAATCTGGTGCGGATTCCTGGCGTTGCAAAAATTCAGATAGTGATTGAGCCCTATGTGTATCAGCTTAGATTCACAGGCTCGAAACAATATGGTTCCTTACCCATTGTCCTTCTTGTTGACACATTGCTCAATACTTTCGATCTGAGCAGTTCCTTCGGTACACTTCCTTATTATCTCTTCATTTTGCATGGCCAATGACTTGAGGGCGTTGTTGTTCATATCATGTGACGCCTCTAACTCCCGACGTAGGTCGTTGACATGATCCTTCTCTTGAGCAATATTCTTCTCTCGCTCAGCTAGTTTCACTTGAAGAGTCGCGCTCTCCAAATGCACTAGATCCAGTCAGTCATGAATGTCATTTCAGGTATGTATACATACATTTCTCTATCTCTTGCTGCGAGACGGTTTTCGCCTCATGTACACTCTTTCGGATATTTTCTCTAACCGCATCGGTAGCGGAAACGGCATTCTCAAGTGCAGCTTGATGACTGAGTTCGGCCTGTCTTAGCTGTTCTCTCATCTGAAGATATCTCGGCTGAAAATATTTGAAGATGTTTTGTTGCTCTTTTGTAACGTCGTTGAGACGGTCTTTGTAATCCTTCAATTTACTTTTCAGTTTTTCACGTTGCTCATCTGACTCAATCAATGAAGCCTTTTGCTTTTCGTTCAAGGCGCGTTGTTGATCATTTACAGTGTTGAGTTCAGTGAGTTCCTGCTCTTGCTCTTGGATTTTTGCGAGGTATCCTGCAGCCTTATTGTCTCGCTCA
Source organism: Nemania sp. FL0916 (assembly GCA_022578715.1). Taxonomy (NCBI): domain Eukaryota; kingdom Fungi; phylum Ascomycota; class Sordariomycetes; order Xylariales; family Xylariaceae; genus Nemania; species Nemania sp. FL0916. Next base: position 94,379 of record MU390261.1, read on the forward strand.
GCAAGTTGTTCCATCATCTGTTCCAACTTCTTCTCCCATAGCTCATTTCTTCGGGCTTCATGGACAAAAAATTGGTTCCACGATTGACCGAGTTTATGGCGCAGCGCATTGCTTTCTGCTAAAGTTGGGCTCATTTGCTCTTTGGAAGTGCGCGCACGATCCCGTGCTGGAGGAGCACGCGGCTTCGATATATTTGAAGTTTGTGATACCGGCCTTTCAAGCGTCCTGTAGTCTTCGTGTGCGTCATCGGCAAGTGGACGAGTTAGTCTAACAGCACCATGTCGACGTGGTCGTGGTCTGTCACTGGTATCAGAACTCTGTGTTTTAGGGGTTCCCAGTGATCGGTTTTTCGTAGCATAGTTAGCAAGAATCGCTTGGTGTTGCTTTGTTTGGGTAGCTGCAGAAGTTCGGCGCGGCCCCGACCCATGGAGTTTCGATGGTGACGATGCGTCAACTTGAGATTCTGAATGATGCGCCGGGCTACCTGTCTGATTTGTGAGATTGGATTGAATCAGAGCCTTGCGCTGGATATTCGAGAACACCTTCGGAAGCTTACGCCTCTCTCGATTGGTATTCGCTGAGGATCGGGTTTGCAACTTGGGCGATTGGACTAATTTGCCGAAAGAGGAAGTATTCTGGAACGGCGGCCCCTGAAGAGAAGATGTGGTTTCGGTACTTTCGTGGATTGTCTTTTCGGGTTTACTATGTCTAGATATAGTAGAATCGGTAGGGTAATCATCAGAGATCGGAACAGTATCGCGTATCATCGTTGCGGAAGTTGTGAACGCTGCATCACCATTCCGAGGGCCCGCTGCACTCGTAGCTCCTTGAGCTCGTGATGAGCCCTCTACTATGTTCAAAGTCAAGTTCCCTTCTTGTACAGCATCTACATTCTTTGAATTCTTCTGAAGGTCTACACCTTTCCGTGGAGCATTTGGGCGCATTGAAAACATCTGGGGTGGCGGCGCCTTCATGTACTGAAACCCATCTTGGAAATTCAAGGGGTCTTCGGCTATGGGGCGACTGATATAAGGACCATCACTCGATCGCGGGGACTGATTCAGCATATCGGGTTTATGGCCACTGCCACTACCAGTGCAGTCGGTGGCTGCACATTGGATCTTTTGGGAACCTTCAAGGGGCCTAGGCAAGATTGACTCAATGACCCTAGGGATCTGAGCATCTGTATCGAAATCAGAGGGTCCTAGAACATCAATTGTCGGGCTGAATTTCCTGGTCCGGTCCGCTGCCATAATTGAAGCTATTGTAGATTGAAAGTTGGTCGATATGAATCAGGAGATCTCGAGAGAAGCAACACTGCGGTAGACATAGACATGGTCAGGGTAGGATTCTCTACGCGGCAGATGCGGACACGAGATGCCAGGGCAATACCAGCTGATAATTCCACACCTTATCCCGCTGCCTACAGCTGTGCTTTGAAGTAGACGACGAAATTAGGTAGTCCCCATCCGTCGCATGGACTTTTAGACTTGTAAATGAGAAAATGGACTTAAACTTCATGAAATTAGACGATCTGACGAATTTCTAGCATACTTGTCAAATATTGATGCGGGAACGTGTAAAACAAGGGAAAGGGCCCTAACAAGATAGAGGATTGGTATTGATCCGCCTGAGAACATTTGGTGTTTCGATACTGACATACTTAGAAGGCACGTGTACTCAGTTCCCTGCACTTTCCGATCGGGCGGGATAGAATGATCAATGTGCTACCTCATGTATATATGTATATACCTATGTAGGTATGTATCTTAGGTACTTGTAGCTATCGTAACTATTGGGCACATGCAGGCATGTGTGAATCAAGGATTTGGCCTTTATTAGTCGTTCAAATATATTGAATCATATCAAGTCCCTTCGCAAAGACAATGAAGCAGATGAGAATATCACCTACCTGCATGGACTGGATAATACTACTCGGTCGCGGGCCATCAAATTGAAGGTATGCAGTGAAAAAGCAAAGGGGGATATCAGTACTACAGGTTTTATCATGTAGTATCGCATGCGAATGAGTTAAAAGAATTCTCCAGGCCCATCTGGGTCAGTGGCATGTCGAACCAAGGAATATAATCCGGGCACATACCCTACTAGAGAAGTCTTATGGAATGAGACAGAGCCAAAAGACAGTTGGATGGTTGGTATGACACTCGCATTACTTAATCCAGCTCTCTTTATATCAGTACGACGCTCTAAGTAACTGACATAACCAAGCCGTTATTGTTGTAGTAGAAGTAGATCCGCTAAGTGACAATGAGGAGCACTCCGGGCGCTTGATCACCTCTTCTCATTTACAGCACCTAAGCATCGATCTACGGGTTGGAATAACATGTGTACTGTATCTATCAACTTACCGCTGTGCACGACCAGCGTTTAATGTGGCCAAACCGAATCTTACTTCTTTCAATCCCATGTCAGGGCACAGTAGTTAAAAGGAGACACGGATCTAGCATGTATCAGGTCAAGCTACGAATAGTATCATGAACATGAATTTGCATACCTAGCGTGTAAGAGGAAGCATCTTAGAATGCGCGCGTACCAGCCTGTCGTCAGCTTCTCAACGCGACACGTCGCATGACAAACTATTGCAACAGAATTGTCTAGCTCTTGCTTCAGGCCGAACTATCTATTTTTATCTGCCTACATCATGTCTACGTATGTATGCTTCATCTACCGCCCGACGGGTCTACGATACGGCCGCAGGAAGTGAGCCGCTTGTGGGTATCTTCAGACCAGTTCCGCGCCGCTCCGGCACCGGCTCCGTGAGACCTCCTATCATTCCGGCTCCTCTAAGTTAGCTAGACGGTTAGCCGATGCCTACGTTTTGAAAGGGCGAAAAAGTCTGATTGCAGCCAGGTGTAGTTATAGTGTAGTATAATGCTCAACAAATAGATCAATTAATCACTGAACTTTCCAAATCGCCAACAAGGGTAGTGGGCGGACTTACTCCGTACATATATCCAAACAGGGGGCTACAGCCACTCTGATGTATACCTATATTTCTCCGACATAACAAGTCTAAAAGGCTCCGAAATACTGCTGAATGCCCCTAGTTCTTTAGGTTGTAACATCTGTGAGAGATTTAGAAGATTTAGGAACCTCTTGTGCCTCGTCAAACACCCAGATCCTCTCACGTCAAGGTCAATGAGCGGTCTATTACGAGCTCTGTCTGAAGCCTGTGGGGGGGAGTAGGTTCAAATGGTGCTGTTGCTTTCAATAGGACATATAAGTTATACAAGCGTTATTTTGGGCTCTGCTTATGGTACTCCTGTATCCTGGATAGTAAATGAGTCAGAAAGCTCAGCCTATGTGAAGAAGATAGCAAACCCGCATGTTTGATTCATTTTGAGTGGAATTATGGAAGGACTGGGGGCCCTCATTTCTCCCGATGAACCGCAGGAACAAACCGAGTAGGAACCGTTTGTGACTTGAGGTTTGAGTAATGATTGTTTTCACTACGGGTATTTAGGTTCCTCGGTGTAAGCCGTCGTAGGTGATCAATAACACGATAAAGTCCATTTTGGGAGTATTCAAGCTAAAACCTTTTCAGCAACTAACCCATCAATTCCGCATGTCTTTTCAGGATCTAGTGAGCGACTAAAAAACCCATCCCGTGATCAGAGGTGACCGTATGTGACCGAGCAGCATGCCTATCGCAACGCCCATGCATATGTAATCACTTGGTTACATTCAAGACGAATTCATCACGCCAATGGCGCGGCGTCTTAGTGCCAGCGACAGATGTGACGGAATGCCCTTCAAGATCTGTTTGGGCGGCGGCCCTCACTGGCCACCCCAGTGAACCCCAGGAGACCCCGGTCGCAGGGTTCTGATTCGCCAATCGGCGTGCAAGCGCTCGCGAGCTGGGCGCTTCGGGGGTTCGCCAGCACCAATGGGCGTTCGCCAAGATGCGCATAGGGCAGCATTGATGACTTAGTTGCGGTGGTCTGGTACCTTGCAGACCCAATGGTGTTTGGAGATGCCGCCAGGGGCTTGGGGCCGGCAGCTACCGGAACGTGCATGAAAAGCACCTTTTTTGATATTTTAGACTCGGAACTGTCACTGTCACTCTCTCGTCTCTAGGTCTATGTAGGTATGTAAGCTAGGCAGTCTGCACATCTTATCACACATCCCGCGCTCTCGAGAGATGTCTCTAACCCCGCCGTGCGATATCATCTCATAATAAGGCATTGTCGGCGCCCTCGCTCGTTCGTGTGCAGTTCGCTTTCCTTCTCTTCCCCTCCTTTACCTTTTTCATCATACAAAATAATCGACGTCGCCAGCTGGTGTCCTATTGAGTAGGACCAAGACGCCAGGAACTTTTCGACTGGGCACTTCTCTTATTACGCTGGTTCGTAATTTTCACCATGGCCACAAGTACTGCAGCCTTTCCTCTGTCAACCGACGATCCACTCTCGGGAGACAATAGCCCTGGCGGCGCCGTTGACGATGCCGCTGGAGCCGCTGGTTCGAGCCCCGGAGCCGCCCAACTATCTCATGGCGCCTTGATTGCGATCATTGTCGTAGTGGCAGTAGTTGTGGTTCTTGGAAGTGAGTTATATCCCTTTCTCAAACCAAACGACACTCTTCTAATTGACTTTATATAGTCTCGACTGCTGTGCTCTTCTATCTTGCCAAGAAGAGAGAATGGAGGGTGCGGGAGAGCATCAGGCGGTCAGCGAGGAAGGTTGTCACTGCGCTGACACCGCGGCGATCCGAATTTCCCAGATCAATCAAAGAATCATCTGGCAGGTCTTCTCGGGGACGTGTTCGCCTTGACGATGTGCCGCCAACGCCTAAGCTCAAACCTGAGGATGTCGAGAAAGGACTTGGAAAACCCAACTTTCGGCCAAATCTTGATGGACGGGGGAAGAAATGGACAAGGGGGTAAATCAACCGCCAATACACAGGCAGTGGTATGTCGAAGCGCGCGTTGAGCTTGATATAAGGGTATTATAATGTTGTTTTCGGATGCAGGCGTCGCAAGGGATGGCATCACTTTTAGACCGCGTACCGATAATCCTGTATTTCACGGATAGAGTGATTGATGATCATAGCCGCCTCAAAACGTTTCCGCTAGCGCTACGTCTCGCTGTAGCCCGTCTATCTTGTATTTTGGGCTTTTCAGGCTGTGTCGCCTTCTCCTTATTTTGTTTCGACTCTGGTGTAAATGTAATTTCCTGATCGCCAACTACATTGCCACCTTTGAATTTGCTGGGGCGGCTTTGTTTTGAAGTCCTAGAGCCAAACGCAGCATCTCGATTCTGTGATCCTCTCTGCTGATTGGAAGAGCTCACCCGCATGGTGACCGAACGCTCTTTGGTATTATGAGCAGTATCCTCTGAGCCATCACTTTCATCACTGCTGCCGCCGCTGGCTTCATCGCTCTCGTTCGAGGAGGCGGCTTCAGATGCGTTGAGTTTGCTTGCTCCAGGGTTCACCTTCGTGCTAGGATTCAGCGCCTTGAACTCTCCGCTGTTTTCGTCAATTCGGAATTCTTCGTCTTCGAACATCCGTTTGAAACGGTCGTCACCAAGAACACCAGCATTCACATCGACCACGGCTCGCTTCTCCTGGCGCTTGAGCAATTTGTCGACGAGGTTTTGGTTCACCTTGACTTTCTTGTTACCACGGATACGACTAGACCGTTCCCTGTCGACCTTCTCCTTGATACGTTTGGCGCGCTCCTCTTCGAAGGCAAATGGATTGGCGATTAAGCGAGCCTGCTCATACAATTTTGAGGCAACGAAATATCCGTGCATATAGGGACGCAGCAAATTGGTCTTGCCGATGAGGTGGTCCATGCTGAGAGCTCTCAAGTCGGGCAGCGTTAAGAATTTGTAATTTTCGTAGTTGTCTGTCGCCACCTCACTTGCCATCTCCTCTGTTAGAGAGTCGAGATGTCCGGCCCAGCGCGGCGCATTGCCGAGCTGAGGAATCAAGAAGGCATGCATGGCCTGACCCTCATTTGCCGTGAGTATCATGCCGGTTCCCTTGACCCAGGTTGTGAAATTGAGGTCGACAATTGGCTCGATGCTGGTCCAAGTCTGCCCAGTAGACTCCTCGTTGATTTTGATAAGCTGTTTGTCGCTCGACATGATCTTGCGCTCCGATGAAGAGGTTGTCATATGTGCGAGGTTTTTGATGGGAAAGCCGCTACCGTGGTCTTTCTGCCAGAGTGGTTTTGGACTTCGCATGTCGAAGAGCTTTAGCACACCGGTTGAAGTGCCCGTGGCAATCGAAAGTCCGGAGTCATTGAAATCGAGAGCTGTGATCTCGCCTTCTTGGCCACCGAGAACTGCAATGCGGGAACGGGAACGAGGATCCCAAAACTATTGACTTTCGGTTAGCAGTCATTGAAGGAGACGCATAGGCGCAGACATTACCTCTACCGAGCCCATCGAGGTGCCGAATGCCAAGAGGTTGTGGGTATTTTCAGCGATAGCGATGGAATTCACGGCGGGCGCCCAAACTATACACGATATGCAGTTAGTACTCGCTTTCCACGACAAGACACTGCCAGTAAGACCTCGAGAGGACTAATGAACCTGGGGCACATACTGCTGCCCTGTAGGCCGACCTCTGAACCGCTATCACTGCCAACATCGACCCGGTACGATTGCATAAATCTCCCTGCCTCCAGGTTGAACCTGAAGACTTCGCCATGGCCTTCGGCACCCAAACCGACAGACCCAATTAGAGCCTCAGTCGCAAGGCGATCATAGCAGAGGTCTCGACCGTATCGCGGTAACTTGATGGTTTCGTGAAGACCGGCAGGCGTATGGAACTCGACCCGCCTGTCGCTCTGCAAGTGTAGCGACTTGGACGCGTCGGACGAAAGCAGGGTGAAGGTGACGTTAAGACTCGTAGTATGTCGCGCGTAGGAGAGCGAAAGGTGCGGCAGGTAGTGGACGTGGATCTGAGGCTTATAGGTGCCGGTCGAGACAATCCAGTTGTTATCCTCGCTGACTCGAACGCAAGCGCTGGCCTCTTCGAAGGAGAAGTCCTGCAGGAGCTCAATGCGGTTCTGGAATTCGGGGTCGGCTTTGAGACTGCGCTTCCGTCTTCGCGCGAGCCAGTCTGGCAACGGCCGGGCCGTATTGGCACCCGCAACCGTATACACGGGCACATCGCCCTGTTGGACATGCATGGCGAGCCTATGTCCTCGGATGCGGTCGGTTGCGAGAGAGCGCACGCAGGCAGGGCATACTTTTACTGGCGATCGCAATGGAACATGGGCGGACTTGGGGCAGAGAGCAACAGAAAATATAGTGGAGCTACTATCGATAAGCTATGTAATTGGGACTTTTACCTCCTACTAGGTACTGTATGTACCTAAAGCTGCGGCCGACAGGGGAGCCTGTGACCTGCGTTTGTGGACCTTGCCCAGGTACCCGGCTGATTTACCAAGGCCTCGACCCACCTGCGAAGTTGAAGCCTTGGCGGCACCTGATTGGCTCAAAATAGCAGTATCTTCTGAGCTGCAACATGAGACCGAAAGCACGGGAGTAACTTGACCTTAGTAAGTCGTGTCGTTCCTGCCTACAACGTACATAACATCCATAAGGTTAAAGCATAGGTAATTTAAGAACCCGTTGTGTCATCTGGGGGCCCTTTCCAGCCTCCCACTTCTCTATCTGTTTGCACTTTGCACAGTCCGACCGGCAGCTATCTGTTTGGTTCGCAGAAAGCACCGACCACCCGATCAGCGCGGGCGCTCATGTTCTGAGCTTCGTCGCGGTGTCGCTGGTCGTCTTTGCTGCCTTGCTGCTTTCGCCCGTCGTCGCCGTCTTCGCTTTTGCCTCTTCTTCCGCCTTTCCCTCACTGCCTCGACGCCCATCAGCGATAGACATGGAGTCTAGCGCGTGCTGGCGACGTACACTCTCGACAACTCTGGAACATCTCGGAACCAACTCCACGAGCACCTCCGTACTCGGCTAGCCGCCGCGGCCACGAATCCGGCTGCACCGCCGCACAGAGGCAGCATAGAGGCTGCGTAGGCCCAACCAGCTGGCTTCGCAGGCCCAGGCCGCGACATGGACACTGGTGATTACGAGACGAATGCATTAGTTGTTGTATGTTTGGTCCTTCCGTTTGACAGTCATGCGGCGGCAGTTGGCATCTTACTAATGGAAACCCCGCGCGCTTCAGAACAACATTTCCTCCATCGCATTCGCTTTCTACGAGCCTGCTGCCTCGTCGCCCTCGACGCTCTTCAGCTCCGGCGCCAGTGAGATCGAGGCCGCTCTTCGGAAAGATGGATACCTGGCATTTTTGGACGGGAGACGAAGAGGCCTTTGGTGCTTTCGCCTGGTGATCAAGGGCGGATCTGCAGCTGATCTACCCGATGCGCCGAATTTCGAGAAGACCATTGAAGGCGCTGGCTACGTCTTGAGCGTCGGCGAAGAGGGTGCCTTCGAACCGGCGCAGCTGATCAAACACCGGTTCTACGGTCCGAACATTGCGAACACCCCGAGCAGCTCGACCTCGAGCGCATCTTCTGCTCTGGATCCGGTCTTCCGCAGTGCTCAATCTGCGACAACGCCGTCTTTTCCGACGCCGGTGACAGAGCAGGATGCGAAGGCTCTCGGGTTCCCGGACTCGAAGCTGGGCTCGATCACGTCCATCCGAGATGTCTACGAGTGTCTCCTGCAAGCCTCATATTCTGCTATCTGTTCAAGTTTCTGTTCAAGGACGGGCGCTGTGCCGTTGAGCTCTCGAACACTGCTGCTGTCTGCGACTGGCCAGAGCGAACACGGCGCATCACCACCAATACTCGCCTCGTTGCGGATATATCTTACAACGACCGGGAGTCTTGTAGTCAGCGTGAGCCATTCGTTTGCCAATTATCTCGTCGCGCTGTCCGAAACTGTCACCACCCAGCTGCCGCCATTGGGGGTTACTGTCCTAGCCGCGCCCTTGGGAATGTTTGCAACGTGCCAACCCTATGCTTTGACCGACGTAAATACGGCGGAAGGGAGTCTTGGCCAGTCCCCAGACACTCAGCATCGGTCTAGGCTTGAGAGAGATGATGGGCCCTGGAGGAATCTTTGGTCAAGATTAGTGCAATCTCGCACGTTTTCTTTTCCCATGAAATCGGCCCAGAAATGGATTGGTCTCCAGCGCCTACGCCGTAAGCTAGTCGAGCAGAATAGCGATGGGAAGCGAACTCCAATGATGGGCACGGCTCCGAGTATCATGTGGCCTGCAGGGTTATGTTTTTGCAAAGCGCCAGTGAATCTGATAACGAACGAGCCTGATGAGTTCTATGGGTTGCTTGCAGAAAAGAATTTAGATCCCCTTGCTGCTGCCAAAATTTGGTTCTCTAGCGCCGCTGAACGTGAAGCAGTCATGGGCCAAAAAAAGAGAGAGCGAGATGCACTTGCGGTACAAGAGGTCTCACTTACAGATCGACAAGTCCAAATCTCCAGCAGTGTATCCCCCCTAACTTCACATCGACCCAGCCAAAGTGGAGCTGCTGCTGGCGGAATGTACCCAACCCCCCCTGATGGTGTCCAGGGCATCGTAGGAATCACGCCGTCCATAGATGGGAATCTCTCCAGCCCAAGCAACAATATTACTGCCGCAACGGTAACAGAAATCGATACTGTATCACATGTCCCAGCACAGCCATATGCCGAGAATTGGGAGGGCACGGAAGTGAAGCGAGAGCGCAATGGTACCTCCTTTGAATCAGAAAACCTGTTTGGTGAACTGGGCCCGGATATGTTTGGTGATAACGACATTACTGAAGCAGACTTCAATTTCTTTGACGAACAGCCCGAAGGCAATATTGACCTAGTTCCTCTAGATCTATCTGCTACTTCGAATGCTAACCCGAATCCGAGTCTTGATCATAGTCTGACTACTATTAGTCAGGTTCCTGCTGTTAAATCAGATCCTTTGCATATGCCCACATCTGGCCCGGCGCCTACCTTTGCAAAGCCAGAACTTCGACACGCTCGAAGCTCGCTTTTGGATGAGCCACGGCGGCAACCCGCTATAGACACGAACCAACCCGACAATGTCCACAGCAAAAGGTCGGCAAGTCCTTTCACGCCAGACACGGTCTACAAGAGAATTAGAGCGTCACTTGACAACCATAAGGCTACACAGAAGAACTCGTTGGTTCATGCAAATCATGGCAGCATATTTGACAAAGTGGATTTTGGCCCAAGCCTATCGGTCGTCAACAGTAAATATGAGGGGAGCGGGCGATTTGATTTTTCCACGAACCTGTCCAAGGGAACTAAGCCATCCAACTCGGATTCACCACCTAGAACGGACTACCTGCGGCGGCATGGCAAAGCTCGGAAGGCCCCCAAAGCGTTACCTACCGCATACGGTGAGCTCTTGATTCGTATGCGCGGCAATCAAAACTCGGCTTCAAACCGTCCCAGTCCCCAGCAGCACATCGACGATCCGCACTCGGACGCAGACGACGTCAGTCTAATGTCGGACCAGGATGATTCGAGCTATGACAGCGATGAACCTCTATCACCTGTGAAGTCGTTAAGTATGCGGCGCCGCCGCGGTGATGATGATGATGACTCATTGGCCACGTCGTTCAAGGACCTGGACACAACGGACATCGCAGCTCCCCATCTGCCCTTTGAGCTGTCGAGAAATTCAAAATTTGAAATCGACATGCCGCTGACCAAGTACTTCGCGGACCCTGAACCTGCCTGGGTTCAATATTCGTTGCCAGACGAACTGTTCATAATGGCAGCTCAAATTTTGACAGACCAGATCACGACCAGCACACTGTCGTCGACTGTGTCGACCGAAGCTTCAGCTCAATCGGGAGTCGACCGGCGCCGGCATCTCTCTAACGTAGCACGAAACTCGATGAGGGAGCTTCAGCAAGGACTTCCTTCATGTTTTTATCCCACTACGTGCTACCAACTGCGTTCATTCATCGAAGTACAAGATGTTCCTCTCCTAGGCCAGCCTACTCGCCTGCAGCCGAGGCCGCCAGGTCCAGATCAGATCAAGCCAAGTAACCTATTCCAGGTTCCCCCGCCTCGGTTTGAGATGCGACGTTATGATTCCAGACTATCCGTCCTTCCATCTTCCATATCCTTCTGGGAAAGCTTGGGTCTGAGCCCAACACACGGCGCGAAAGATATCAACGCGGTGTGTCTCTTCCCAAATCAGGATGGTGTTTCAGATAGTATGCTGGTCTTCACAGACAGACTACGGAGTACCTACGAGTCCCTGAAATTGGGTGCTTTCAGCAGATTATCGACGTCGTCATCGGATCAAGACGGACTATTTCCGTTCGAAGTCGAGAAAGACCTTGCCCTTATAAATAAACCAGGGTCTTTCTTAGGGCCGTCCCTCCAAAATTGTGCGTCGAAAGTATGCCGTGCACTCTCCGCTGTTTCAGCCGAACAGGTTAACTTCGTCCTTTTCCTTGTCTACACCCCAGATGTCCCAGGGTCGATAGTAGAGTGCTGTGCCGCTTTCAATGAAATTTTCGAAGGATACAAAAAAGTCTTGGCGAATAAAAAACTACCCATCGTCAACGAGATGGCGCTACAGCTGATCCCTCAAAATTTGGTAGCATCCTCTAACTCAGTTCCCATGCCATCGCCGATGGAGCTTTCCCGGCTTGCTCTTGAGGTATATGATAGATGTGCAACTTTTAGTGGCGCTATTCCATCGCCAGCAGTAATGCTTGAGCAAGCACCACCCCGGTTGATTGACTTCAAGCTGAACCCAACTCCTTCGGCATCTGTCATGCATGAGAATACATGTCTTCATATTGGGTACGCCCAAAGCATAGATGACCGCTGGATCACCGTGGCCTGGACAGACAATCGTGGTAGCCAGCAGATGACCACATCATACTGTCTGGGAAGAAAGGGCAAGAACATCGCAACACCGCTAGCGGATGTCATTCACGAGATCTGGTCAGCCACGCGGGAGCTCATCTCTTCCTGGAAAGTAAACTGGCGCATCATCGTCGCCAAGTGTGGTGCGATGGATGCGCCTGAGGTTGAGTTGTGGTCCAGTTTAGTTCAAACAGAAGCCAAATCTTCGGTCAATCTGACTCTCATCACGGTTGATACGGATCCATCTCTGCAGCTACTTCCCCCGGCGGCCAGGATCCCGAACAATGCCATATCCACCTTCTACACCACCCCTGGCTCCACACCACAGGGAGCAGTCGTTTCCCCAGAGCAAAGCGGTAATGCGGCAACGCCCTTTCGTGACAATACCACCACGAGCGGGCAAACGCCAGGCGGTGACAATAATGCAATAGACTCAGACGCCGATGCCACCCTGGCGGATGTCACCGACCAGACATGGGGCGTTGTCTTATCACATAGATTGCACACCTGTACGTCGCTGACAGACCTCAACCCAGCTCTCATCAGTGGCTACCTTGTGAAGCGCGGAGGGGTTCGGGTCGAGGATCCGCCGGTCGTCATGGAGGTCAATATTGTTCACAGCGAAGGCAACCCAAGAGCATACGAGGCCCTCCTGCGGGAGATGCTCACCTATTACCGAGGCCTGGGGACACTAGCCCGCGCACGCGGTATGGTCGACAGAGATACCGATGTGCGGCCGTGGCATATTGCTGCTGCGGAGAAGGGAGTCAGGGGAATGTATATGTTTATGTGAGAGAGAAGGAGGGTGTCATTATTATTTTGTTTTTGTATTTGTGTTTTTTTGGGAAGAACAATAGCATTTGTACATAGTGGAGTTTTCACTTATTACTGCATGGCGTATGGCATCCAAGCGTGGTTCGGTAGACGACGTAGCTAGCACAAGGACAGCCTTGAATACTTATTCATAAATGAACTAGCTCACCATGTTTCAGAAGAAAGCTTTGACGCTGTTAGACTGGAAATCGTGATTGTATCTAGATATCTGTCTACACGGGATTGCGGATTCGCAGAATCGAGATGCCATGTCTACCGATGCAGGTAGTCCAGAGACTGGGGCTTATAACCGCGACCTAGGTACTGACTGACTAGCCCATAAGGAAATGTCCTTTCTTTCGCCGTAATTCTCTTATCGAGCGAACGCGCCGAAGTCATCAATCTTCATATTCTAATGACCCAATAGAAAAAAGTCTGAGTCACAAAGCCCTTTATAGTCATGAAATCGTTCATCCAAGCCCGGCCCAACCAACAGCATTCCTCCCGATTTCACTGCTCGCGACAGAGACTCGATTCATTGATCCTCGAGGAAGCCGGGAAACAGGTATCGGGCCTTATTGAGGGCGTCGGGGTTGCGGCCGGCGGGCTTGGTGCAGAAGGCGACGGCGCCGACGGAGGCGCCCTGGAGGTGCGTGGCGGCGACGAGGTCGGCGTGCTCGGGGCGGGCGAGCTCGTCGAGGACGGCGGCGACGAGGCGGCGGGCGTTCTCGGCGTTGCCGCCCATGCGCTGTATGACCATGGCCACGTCGACGTCCCCTTCGCCCTCGCGCCAGCAGTCGTAGTCCGTGGCCATGCAGATCACCTGGAACGCCAGCTCCGCCTCGCGCGCCAGCTTGGCTTCGGGGAGGAGCGACATGCTGATCACCGACCCGCCCCAGGAACGGTACATGTGCGACTCGGCGCGCGTCGAGAACTGCGGGCCCTCTGTGTTGTATTACTGTCAGCCCTCTCCCCCTTTTTCATTCATTCATTCTTCTTCTTCTTGTTCTTCTTCCACTTTTAAGAGCTACACGGGGGAAATACAGATAGGGAAATATACCAATGCAGACGGCGGTGCCGCTCGTGTGCAGGGTGACGCCGTCCCCTTGCATGTGCTGGGCGCAGCTGTGGACGACGTGGGCGATCTTGGCGTCGTAGGGGTCGGCGAAGGGGACGTGGCCGACGAGGCCGTCCTCGAAGAAGGTGAAGGGGCGGTTCCCTTTAGTGCGGTCGATGAGCTGGTCGGGGACGACGAAGTCCATGGGGCGGACGTGCTCCTGCAGCGAGCCGACGGCGGAGAAGCTGACGACGCAGCGCACGCCGATGGAGCGGAGGGCCGCGATGTTGGCGCGCGCGGGCACCTCGTGCGGCGCGAACTGGTGGTGCTCGCCGTGGCGCGCCAGGAAGGCCACCGGCGCCCCGCCGTGCTCCAGGATCACGATCGGCGCCGACGGATAACCCCACGGCGTCAGCGGGTTCACGCGCGCCACCTCCACGTACCCCTCCAGCTTGTACAAGCCCGTGCCGCCGATGACGGCGATCTTGACCGGTCCTGTTGTGGGCCGAAGACGGTCAGCGCGCGTGCTATTGTCATTGCCATTGTGAGGCTATCGTGAGGTCTGATTTAGAGGGAGATGGGTGGTGTGGGAAGGGGGGAATTGGTATTCAAAAAGGGGACCGGAAGGTGGGATGTTGGTGTAGGTAACGCACGGTCGAAACTTTGCGGTAGGTCGGCCATGGCGTCTTGTAAGTGTGATATCAAGCGGATTCCAGGCTTCTTCAGTTTACAAATAAACACTCTATCCGATCTACAGCACCGTATTACCCAGACAACTATCTACCAATTATTGTGTAGGTCAGATAGTGCCGACCCCAAGCGGAGGAAAAAATAAAGTTGCACCAGTCCATCTGACACGCCCCTCCATTGCGATTGCTCTGCCCCTCTATTATGGGTCCATTCAAGGGGGCAGCAGCGACTCAGGGGGATTGCGTCAGAGCACGTTGTAAGAGTCAATCACTGGGAGCTGGCGGTTGCTGACACTCTTCCTCAAGTGTCAAATTCCTATCGCGTTTCTTACTTGGAGGTATTTAGCCTATCAAATGATCCCCCTCTCAATGCCTTTGCAGAAGAATGAGATAGATACGACTAAGGTTTTGTTCAAGCGCTATATCTGATTATATGATCAGTGCTCTCGACGATTCCACAGGATCGGAATTGAAATACTAGCGGCCATGAAGAACACGATGCGCTGTGTGCTCAAAACGCATTCAAACGCAAACTTGCTCGTAAATATGCCTATCTATCTACATGAGCCACGGGTTAGAACTCCCCAGCTCAACACCCATTGAAGCTTGAGGCTAGATTACAGGATAAAGTCAACATATTGCCAATATGGTTTTGCCCAGCCACAGTCACGAGAAGAAGACCATCGCCACGGCTGCTTCTCACAGGCTAATGATGCCCACCAATGAAGTCGTGATATAGACACCCTAGTGTTCCTTTTCGCGAACTATCTCGTCAATCTCGCCTTATGGGGCCAGGTGCTGCATCTCCGTGCTTGAGCATGCGCCCAGATTCCGGACAAGCTCAAGGAGCATATAGTGGAGCTGTTCACTTCGAGATCGTGGCATTGCATAGGAGGGCCAGTTCCTTTAATATGAGGCGATCTGCCAATGGATTCTTGGGGCATCGGTCTTCCATGGAACCGTTGAAAGCTTAGCTGATTGCCGTCCGATCCGTATACCTCGTCATGGCGTCTTGGACTCTTGTCCAAATCAGCCTTGGGCTAGCATTGGCTACGAAGGGATGGGCCCAGACAATTGTCGTGAATAACCAAACTGTTCGTTAGTCATCCCGACTTCTGTGTTTACTCAGCCACATCACTCCATATATGCGATGAAGACTGACCTAGTGCTCGCCTCGTGCTTGAAGGTGCTGATGCGTCGACTGTTGCGCCTGCTTTTGCTCTCTTCGATGCTTCATCTTCAAATGCAACAGCGGATCTGTTCCCAGGAGAGACCCGACAGCTCACTCACGATGTTTTGGCGAATCTAACTAATCTGAGCTTGACCAACTCGGATCTTTTCCTCTTTCCAGATCCAAATGCCCCGATCAGACAGCCCGAGAATTGCAAAAACTTTCCAGGTGACTCTGTCTTATTTCCCGGGACTGTCACGAATGCCGTGTTCGATCTCCTGCTAGGGGGTTCTCTCATACATACCAAGCCATTTGCATCACCTTGTTTTTCGGATTACAACGACCAGAATACCGAGAAATGCGCTGAAATCACGCGGAATTGGTTTAATGACTCTTACATTCAGTAAACTTGATAGTTCTACACACTATCAAGGGACAACACGCTGACAAAGACAACAGCACCGACGATCCGACGTCTATAAACGCAATCTTGTTTCAGGGTACGAGCTGTGTGCCTAGTGTAGTCAACCCGTATGCAACGCAATGCACTATCGGGTCCTATCCGACATTGTCTGTCAATGTCAGTACCGTTGCCCAGGTTCAATTGGCTATCAATCTAGCCAGGAACTTGAACATACGGCTTGTCATCAAGAACACCGGTCATGACTTTGGGGCGAAGTCCACCGGCGCTGGGTCTTGTGAGTAATGATAGCAACCCTTCCATCTTTGGCACTCAATTCGTGGAAATTCCACTATGTAATTTGTAGATTCTATGCCTTCGATGGTCATGCTCTGCTCCCCCCACGCTAACTTCGAAGTCTATAGTGTCGCTGTGGACTCACAACCTCAAAGATATTCGCTTTTATCAAGAATATGAGGAAGGCTCCTACAGAGGCCCAGCTTTCAAGATGGGCTCGGGTGTTCAAATATTCGAAGCTTACAAAGCCGCCCGTGAAGCTAATGTTACTATCGTTGGCGGTGAGGGGAAGGTTAGTCTTTTCTAATTGCTATTGAAATTTAGCATACCACTAACAT
Organism: Nemania sp. FL0916; assembly: GCA_022578715.1. NCBI lineage: Eukaryota > Fungi > Ascomycota > Sordariomycetes > Xylariales > Xylariaceae > Nemania > Nemania sp. FL0916. The sequence continues at coordinate 110,996 of MU390261.1, forward strand.
GAAGATTATAGACGGTTGGGATTACCGGAGGTTACATCCTGGGAGGCGGGCATTCTCCCTTGTCAAGCATATATGGCATGGGCTCAGATCAAGTTGGTCTTGCAAATCAGCTCCACTTGCTTTATGCTAATATCACCAGGTCCTTTCTATGGAACTTGTCACTGCAGATGGCAAGTTTCTGACTGCTAGCGAGACCTCTAACCCGGATCTGTTCTGGGCCCTTCGCGGCGGAGGAGGTTCAACCTTTGGCGTTGTCACGTCTATGGTCATCAAAGCATTCCCCAAGATACCCGTAACTACAGTAACTTTCACCTTATCCACTGGAGAAGAGATATTGCCCGACCAATTTTGGCAGACCGTACGAGCGGTATGTGGCCCGGCGTCTTGTAGTCTCCTTGGTTAGCAGATTCTGGACCTGCTTCTGCTATTTGACCTCAGTACCCTGCAAAATCGCGCCCCATCATGCTGTTGCTAACGCCTCGTATCGAGCAGTATTTCCAAGATTTTATCAAATATACTGAGGCTGGGATGTACTCGTACTTTAACCTCAATGCGGCGACTGGGAATTACGTGTGGACTATGCAGCCGTGGTTCGCGCCAAACTTAACCAAGACTCAGTTTGAAGAGATAACTGAACCATTCTGGAATGCTACACGTGTTATAGGTGTCGACTTGAATCCAGTATATAAGGAATATGATGACTTCTACGAAGCATGGGATGAAAACTTCCCTCTGGAGCCGTGGGGATCGAATCTTCAACGTGCGGGTGGCCGGCTATTCCCAAGAGAGAATTGGGAAAATCAGACTAAACTCTCTGAAACTTTCGAAGCGATCCGTTACGTTGTGAATAGTGGCGGCCTCGTGCTCGGATTCAATATCGCTCCAGATCCCAAGGGAGGTTATCCGGATAGCGCTGTCAACCCTGCATGGAGAAATACGGTCTTACATGCCATCGATATCGTGTCATGGAATCAGGAGTATGTACATCCCGATAACTGCTGTCCCTCATGCCGCACCCCCCTTTCCTAACACATGCACTTTGTCTTGCCACACACATGCCTCGACGACGAAATTGCGCTGACTTCACCATGATATAGCACGTACCCAGAGCTGATCCAAATCTGGAGCGGTACACTCACATATGAGTGGGGGCCATTGTGGCGATCTGTGAGCCCGAATTCTGGCGCATATATGTCCGAGTCGGACTACATTGAACCAGACTTCCAGCACTCGTTCTGGGGAGACAAGTATGAACGACTATACAAGCTGAAGAAGGCACTTGACCCTTGGAATGTGTTCTATGCACAGAACGCTGTCGGATCCGAGGATTTCCAGATGTCAGATAATGTGTTTGGAATTCTGCCGTCGCAGAACAGCAGATTGTGTATTAGGCCACCACCGCCGGAAGAGAAGTGAGTGAGAATGGATATTGGACTAGGTTGGCTGGGGATGCATTGCCTGGGCTTTCGGGTGCCTTGTCTCTCTCCGTACATACCTATTTTGGTGGGATTAGGACTACCGCAAGCCATTTCTCTTCGTAATTCAACATATGCACTCCCGAATAGTAATGATGAAAATCCTATTCTATTGAACGATTAGTAATAATGGGTGATAGATCAGGGCTACCTACGCGAGGTTTTAGTTGGCACAGTACAGTACAGTGCAGTATCTTTGCCACAGTATTAGGCAGATTGACGACGTTTAATTGGCTGAGAAGCTCTAGTGCCCCAAGGTTCTTAGGCATGTTACAGTACTCCGTACAGTACCTTAGGTAACTCGAGATCACCTTGCTCTCTTGATTTTTTAACGAGCTTTCCCAAGTTCGGTTTGTTGAACATTTCATTTCGCCCCCAGCCATAATTACGGCACTAACACTACGCCTTATGAAATAGTTTCGCACCTGGCTAGGAGTGAAGATACTGCTCTCTTCATTTTCTCAAGTCATCACTTGTTCCACTGCTCTCGCAATAGCCCCGCCATTGCCAAGACGCCTGCCCAAGCATCATTTGTTGGTGGGGCGAAGGTATCGGCTTTTGCGCCGGCCAGCCTGGTTCGAGACAGCACGGCCTTTCGTCTTGTAGCTGCGGTTCTCTTTGGTTTCCATCATGGCCTCTCCAGCAAGGCTAGATACTGATCCACCTCATATGTGGAAGGAGGATTCCATCGAGGAGCGCGGCTTTGCCGCCGCCCTCATCTGCCTTGAGGGACATTACCAGCAGTCTCCTGTCATGGGTCCCCAGTCGATGGCAAAGATCATGAGCCTCATATCCAAGACGCTGGAAAAGACGCATACATACAAAGATGTTAGGTGAGTATCGCCGTGAAATTTCAGATCGTAAAGCCTCGGTACTTTTGCTCACATACCTGGACAACATAGAGAAATTCTATCTAAGAACCTCCGCATCTGGATATGGCTGAGAAGAGCCATATCCGCTGCAATATGCGATCTCAATGAAAAATCTCTTGGTGTGCGATCGGAGCCTTTCGTAGCCACAAAATTTATCGATATCACCACGCCCGAAGTTACAGCATTGATCATTAAGAATTATGTGCTGCTCAAGGAGGCATTGCAGATGCTTAACAAGCTGATGCATATCGCTCGCAATTTACTTGTCACAACGAATCCTGATATACCTCAGAACCTATCAGCGACAATCAATTTTGAACATGAAGTTATTGAAGCGATCTGCCTCTGCGTTAATGTCCTTAGCAAAGGCATTGATGGGGAGATGCCGGAAGATGATGCCTCTCGTGTTAAGCTCAACGAGATCACCGAACTGTGTATGTATTTTATACCGAACCCTCTCGAAGGGGAATAGGAACTAATTTCATACAGACAAGAAGGTTCTTGTAACATCTCTTCAACAGGCGCATAATTGGATCGCCAAAAATGACCGAAACAAAATGACGTTTTGGTACAGGGTCTTCATAGAATCGCCTGATGTGGATTCAAATCCAGAGCATGATGATCGCTATGACATAGTCGGAACGACAGCATCCCCGCGGTGTCTGTACCTACAAGAAGAGGTGCGCAATTGGATCAAAAGAAACACAGTTATGTGTAGATCAGCAGCAGCCATTTGTCAGGAATACTTTGATGCAAAAGATCCTGAGAAGCCTGATTTGTGGTTTCCTCATCAGAATACCTTGGCTTTTGTCTACTCAGACCCCGACGCCACTGATGAAACGCCTTCCACTTGGGACCCCGATGCAAAGGAAAAATTTGCACAAGATTGGCATTATGGTCGTGTATCCCACGAGCTTGATGTATGGTGGGCCCAGGCTCGTCTTCCCAACACGTCCAACATGAACAACCCACAGTTTCCGACCGCCTTTCTCAATGATAAAGTTAGACAATGCGAGGAAATACTCATGTCACGATATGCGCCGCCGGAGTCGCCAGATGACCCAGGTGATGGCGTCGAGCACCATGCCGACGACACTAATACTGTTCAGGAGTGGCCTACGCAACCACCGCAAGATACACCGCATTATGCCCCTGAGTACGACGAGTATGAAGAAGAACCGGACGATGATGATTCCTACGGTGAAGGGCCTATGACTGGCCTCCTCACCGAAGTACCCAACATCCTAGATCCGAAACAGATAGAAGCTTTGCACATGATTATAAAATCATGCATCCTCGACTCCGCCGGATCGGGGCCAACGCGACACGGCGAAAGTCTGCAGCAGGCTCGTTGTCGAATCATGCTTGCTACAGAATGCGGCAGGAATCTCCTCAGAGAGATGCTTGTTTTCATTGCTGTCTGGGAGAAGGATGAGCACTCTCTCATTTTTCAAATCAGTGCCCAGATCGTTCATGCACTTCATGAAAGCTGCCTCATACATCATGCTTGGGAGGCAGTCCGAAGCCCCAAAGATATCATGTCACCAGCCCAGACTGTTCTCCTACGTCTGATCACCTATCTTGCCCGCACCAATTTTCTTCCTTCCATTAACTACAACCCAGATCCAGATCCCGACGGAGACCCAGAAACCCGTCTTGCAAATCCTGACTTTCGGCTGGGTCGTATGTTGCATCACTTCTACACCATATTCCGCAATCGTATCGCACCAGAGTGCATCGCATTGATGCGGATCCAAGGTCAAGTTCGTGCTGAGACGATCGACCCCGCAGACTTTCCCGCAGACAACTGGGATCTCGAGCGTGCTAAAGACGGGCTTGTACAATTCCTCGATTTTCTTTATACTATTGCCGATATAATTACCTTGCGCCAGCACCTCATTGACTATGATGCGGTCTATGATCTTCTCAAGCTGCTTGAAGGGCTCGACCTCGCCGTTGAGAGAGCCCCGTTGCCCATCACCCGGCGCAACGACGTCACTGCGACAGCCTCCACCTCTACATCTGCACCGCAACCATCGTCGTCTAGCAATCCGCCCCCTCCGCCACCGCCTCCACCTCCACCGCTATCTGAGCCCCCTCATGAGTTCCCCTGGGCCGGGATCAAAGGCCAAGTTCTCTCTATCCTAGCCGCGCTCTTGCAACCGCCACCGGGCCAGAGTTCCCCCGGCAACCCGGCAGTACAACTGCAAATTGTGAAGCACAATGGCATAGTTGCCCTGCTGAACTGTTGCTTATACGATGATAACAACCGCTTCTGCCGGGAACGCACGCAACTGTGTCTTAAGTGGCTCATGGACGGATCCCCGGACGCCGCGGCCTTTCTGCAGAATCTTATTAGCACGAACCAAAACCGGCCTGCCGCCACCGCCGGTGCCGCCGGCACTCCTGCTGCTGCCGCCGGCAGTAGCAGCAGTAGCAGTGGTGGGCAGACGCAGTCCGTCCGCGTCGACGGCGTCCCAGGCGAAGTGAAAGTCCAAGTCCGCAGCGCCAGCCTGCCCGCCGCGTCTGCCGCGGCCCCAAACAATAACAACACCACCACCGCCGTCTACGACCGTCGCGGCAGAAAAGTCGACGACCCCGCCCTCGCTGAGATCATGGCGTCGGGGCAACAACACCGGGGCGGCGAGCAGTTCAACGCCGAGCTCTTTGCCCGCCGCTTCGAGGAGAAGACGAGTCGGAGAGAGGAATTGGTCAATGATCTCCTCGCCTTCACTATCTCCGGCGGCGGCGAGTCGAGCGGTAATACGCACCACCACGACGGCGACGGCACGGAACAAGTGGATGCGGATGAGACGGATGATGATGAGTTCATGTAAAAAACAAAATACTTGGTTCTGGCACGGCATGATAGGGATATGGCGTAGGAAAATTAGGGGGAATTGGGAAAAATGGCATGGTATGCGGAGCGGTCTGGATTCATGGTAGGCAGGATAGAGTTTGTGACTTCTATGACATCTTGTGGAGTTTAATAGTCAGGCGGGACGGAAATGTGTCTATCTCCCCATATGGAATTCGGTGTCTGGTGTCGCGTGGCATACAGATTCAGTGCATAAAAGATCATGTGTAGTTTACGGAGTATTAACTTCCCATTCAGAAAACACTGTGACAGAACTAAAACGGCTCCATTTGCTATGAGCTAAGCCACATATGAATTTCTCTTTACATAGAGCAACATGTCAATTAGCTGATTCTCTAGCTATACATTGCTAACAGAAATGGTCATCATGGCATTACGATCTTGTCAGCTGTAGATCAGTCCCGGGAGTAAATACTCGATATGGTAAATAATTCGCAACCAAAACGTGGAGTTATCGTCACGATTTCAGCATTCTGCTTACGGCCTCAAACAGCGCCTCGTCTCTCACAGCCATTTTGATGAGGATCTCTGCGTAGAATGCGTCCAGTGCGTCTGCGGTTCCTTCCCGAAGACGGGCAGTGACGAGATCGCTTATATCGTTTTCGAGGATCATAGTCTCATCTATTGTCAATATCGAATTCAACGAGTCTCCTAACTTTGGTTTGTCTTTATCTCTGTCCGTTGTAGCACAGGGAGGTTCTGTACTCGCCGCGGACACGGTTGTGGCCTGGGAAGCCGATCTCTGGGGCGCTGGACGTGGTGGAATGTTAGACTGGAACTCAATTGGCTCCTCATGATGAGGAGCGGTTCTTGATAAGGTATCTTCTGATATCTCCGGGTTGGAAGTATTATGGCACATGGTGAGCGAAGGGTCAATGAATGCGGAATACACAGGTTCTGGGGCAGGACTCGGCGCAACAAAGGTATCTTTGGCTTCTGCTTGTTGAGGAGATTCCCATGCTTCAGAGGAGACTGTGGCTATCTTGGTTATATCTGTCATGCTGCCGATAGGACCTGGGCTCCCACACATCATATCACCTTGTGAATTATTTGCAGAAGTTTGACTGAGACTAGACCCTAGAGGTGCGATGTCGTTCGCCGGAGTTGGTGCTGCGACGGTTGTATTATGCTCTCGGCTCGCAGGACTTTTCGAAAGAATAGCATGTCGAGTGACTAATTTAATCTTCGTGGGTCGTTTTGGAATTGTTTCATCTTTCGCGACATCATCCTGCAATCGCTTCTGTGAGATTTTATTTTCGCTGGTTGCTGGTACATCTAAGGGTTCCGATTGAGGGGCTGAATGGTTGTTCGTGGCGGCCGTGCGTACCAAAAATTTCTTCTTCGCGGAGCGTTGGTTGGCGTGTTGCGCGGCCGCCGGTGTCACATTTGACGAACGAGAAGACGTCTTGCTTGAAGGTGTGGAGTGCTCTTTGGACATTAATTGTGCCCGAGTGCGTTTACTGACGAGTATAGTAGGTATATGTTTTGGAGACACATCGTCGTTATTAAAACTTGTGTCGTCTGGAAAGCCTAGTCTGGGTAATGAGTGTCCCGACTCTTCCCCGTGCTGTTCATACAGTTGGTTTACACCGGTATGGTTTAAGGCAAGCGAACTATGTGTACTGGTATAGGCAACACTCGTTGGCCTCTGAATTATAGGGCCGGCGATCTCTATGCCTGTCCGCGCTGATTGGGTGTACTGGGAAGGTACTGAAGATGGGCGAGTCTGTTCAAGTTCGGGCAAAGGCAAAGCTATATGCCTATGACTACTACCGCGAGCACTACTGGCGGCGGCGAACTGGGTCCGTAGCGGAATAATGGGCTCTTGAGGGCTGGAATATGGATATCTGGGGTATCTCGGAGTCTGCTGGGGGATGTAGCCCATTGCTGCTGGGCCTTGAGCGAAGAATGGATGTGGTTGCTGCTGACTTCGCTGCTGACCCCGGAGAGGCGCCGTAACTGCTGCTACCAAGCGAGACGGGCGTGGCGGAAGAGGAGATAACCGGCCTCGGTTGTGTGATAGTGAGCGATCTGCAGCACCATTGCGAAAGTACGGGCTCCTCTGAGAGGGCAGTATAGGTTGGGACTGTGGTTGATTGCCGAGCATGGACCGTGGCTGCATTGCGAAGATTGAGATACTCAAGTAGTGATGGGCACTGAGACAGTCTAACCAACAGCTACGAAATTTTGCACATCTACACTTATACCTACGCCTACGTACGTCACAACTTGAAGGATAGATGGAAAACCAACGTGCCTTCCTTCATTTCACAGTATCTAACGGCTGAACCTAGGTAGTACTTACTTCATCTGAATGCAAAATGCCTTTCTTACCTACATCCAAACAGGTAAGTACTACGTACCACCCAGTTCGGCAAACAGTGGCTCAAGTATTTGCCCCTGAAACTTCCCAATCAAAAAACAACAGTCAGTAATATGTCTACCGATCGTTTAATAACCGTTGATTCACACTGAAAAAAACCAAACTGAAGCAGTAATTACCGAACCTAGCAAGTGCCAGGACAGGGAAAGTAGGTCCCACGGATAGGTGTGAGGAAGGTGCGATACATTACGTCCTACCTACGCCAGGCACCGATCTCCTAGGCAGGCTATAAGTGGGGGCCATCTGACCTGTGCGCGCGTGCCTACGCCCAAGCTAATCCCTTCGTAACCAACACGACTCCAGACTGATTTTCGCGACTCCTGGGCATTGACTGTACGCATTAGTAGCTTGTACATAACCGTATATGCGACGAGCATCGCATCGCGTCGCCTCATCCCGCCTCGCACTCACAACACAAGCACATTTGCGCCAGCATCTGCCACCCTCACCCCAGAAGCCCTTTTGACTCCAGTGCAGCACCACACCATTGTGAGTCCACTCTACAATTCATTTCACTCATCACTCAATTCCACCAGCCTTTCCACTAGCCTATCTGTGTAATCCAGTCACTGATTTCCTCGTTCCGCCCGCGCTGCCAGACCCTAACCTAGTGCCTTGCGAGCCTGCCACCTCTTCTGCCCTGTCGGCTCGCATCGCATTGGTTGCCCGCCTTGTCGATAGCCTCTAATTATCTAGTCCACCAGAACCTTTTGCTGCCCGCTGCCGCTCGAGGCGCCTGAGCGACCTCTGCCTTTGCAGTGGCTTCCTCTCCCATCCTTGCGACGGCGCCCGCCCTTCCCCTCGAGCGACCGGACGATTCCAGCTTGCCATTGCGGAACCCGACAGCCAACATGGCACCTGCTCGTGGGCCAGGGGGCAAGGAGGTCATGGTCCATGAGATTGACCGGACGCCCGAGTACAACGACTTCATACAGAAACTCACCGACTTCCACGAGAAACGTGGCACTGCCTTCGAGCCCGAGCCCAGGCTTCCGACCATGCATGGTCATGTTAACGTCGACTTGTTCAAACTTTACAAGGCCGTCATTGATAAGGGCGGCTATGACGAGCTGAACAAGGTGCAGAAGTCTTGGGGAGCCCTGGCCGTCGAGCTCGGCATGCACTATGCCGACAACAAAGGAATGGGTCAGCTGTCTTTCCAATTGAAACAAGATTTCTACCGCTACCTGTCTGCATATTGGATTCAGGAACAGTACCACCGTGATCCTCCTCCGAAGGAGATCCTTGAAATGCAGTCGTGTGCTAGTAAGCACGGCCCCCTACTCTCTCGTACTCTCGAGACTTTCAAGCTCTCCGCCAGAAGACTGGGTGATGAGACGCCGACAGGAGAAGAGCGCCCAGCTGAAGGCACCCCCACGTCGGCGAACAGAGCCTCGGGACGCCTTCGCGAGGCTCCTCCCCAGCGTGTCCCTTTCCAGCCAGACACGGCGCCGAGCCGGCAGACTCGAAATATCTCTTCGCATCACAATACGCCGTCTTCCAATGCCGCGCAAGGGAACTACCACAGCAATCACACACAGCATAACCAGCACCACATGACTCAGCCGCACAATCCGAATAATCCTCTTCACGTCATCCAGGCTCAACAAGCCGCGCTGCGTGGTGTGTCGAGCTCTTTTAGTCCTGCAAATTCGGAATTGGCCTCTCGTTTGGGAGATGCTTTTGAGCCGCGCCCACCGATTTCGGTTGCTCTGCGTCCCGTAAACACGCCTGGTAATAACCCGGTTGAGTTTGCGAAACGCCAACGACAACTAAACCCGCAAATATCCGGGCCTATATATTCACAGGCCCTATCCCGGTCTACTCTTCCTCCTGGTGAGTTTCCACCGATTCTCTGACAATCATATAAACCGCTAATTGAGATAGCTGCCTACGAAGGCCCCAACATATATACGCGATGTCTCCAAGCTCTCCGGTCTGGTATTCCTGCCGAGCAAGCCTTCGCGCTCAACCATCTTGTGAAGATCTCGTATGAGCGAGGCGACAAGTACAAATTTGACGCGTTCTTAGGCTTAGCGGAAGGCCTGATTGAAAAAGGTCTTGAAATTGGCAAGCTCTTTGACGAAGTGGAATGGCAGATTGGCTACACCGGTGAACAGGATAGCTCGAATCCTGGTGATCTAGACGGATTAGAAGGGACGCCAGATCTTCTGCCACGGCTCGTAAAACTGAAGCACAAAGTTGTTCTCGACCATTACCATTCTGCAGATCTTTCAGACCAGCTACTTCACATCACCGAGGCTGTCCTCACTATGAGGAATATGGTGATGCTTGTCGACAATGCGACGTACATGGCGGATATCCACCCTCTCAGAGATCTTATCTGTATCATCCTCCATCTACCCAACTTGGAGATGCTGGTGGAAATCAAGCATTTCGCTCTTGATATAGCCGAACAAATTACACCCTGGCTACGTCTGGGTTCGCGAGACCCGCTTTACCAGACGTTATTAGGACAGATAGATTCTCCAGATCGCGGGACAATATTGACTGCGTTGCGAGCAGTCAGCAGGATATCAATGAACCTGGAAGCTACAAATCAGCTACAGGATGTCCCGGCTGCGCTACTCAAGAAAATCATAGATTGGCTTCTTCTCAGTGATGAGGAGCTCATGGACGCCTGTCTGGACTTCCTATACCAGTACACTGCGGTTGTTGCCAACATTGAAACTTTACTAAAAGCAGTCGTGATGGAACAAGTTGTACCGCACCTGGTCAGACTACTATCTCACGGAGCTAAGCGCTCCAAGGAAGAAAAAATTTTGGAACCAGAAAAGAAGGCGCTGTTCACTGAGGAGGTATCCCTTTTACCCTCGGATCTCCTCGAACAGCTGAGGAACACCGACGAACCATTGAGGTGCTTTCAATGGTTGAAAGTTCTCTTTGAGGAGGACGCAGAATCTCATATTACGCAAATAGCGATATGGCAAGCGTATCAAAAGTCCTTTGGACCGGGAACCGGTGTGCGGAGCAGTCTTAGTGCTGCTGACTTCATTAGAAATGTGAGTCACGTATTCGCTAAGGCCCGAGCGCAGATAGTTCGTGGGCCAGGTGAAGTACAACGATTCATTATCGAGGGCATTCGTGCTCGAACGACACCTTGCCACCATGAAACTGGGGAAGAACACATGCGGTGCCAGTGGCGGCTAGAGAAGTCAGAGCACTGTCACCAATTCTTTCTTGGCGGCAAACAAATGTGGTATCATGTACTGACTGAACATCTTGGTGCTGGTGCCAATAAGGATGGCGTTGTCAAGAACGAAGAGATTTTGGCCTCGTGTGACTGGGCTGACTGTCAGAGATATCCCAAGCCCACACCGCTGATGCTTATGGAGTTCATGAGCCACATCAAAACGCATATCCCTCCTGCACAAGTGCGGCGGCACCTAGATGCTCCTGACCCTGCTGCTAAGAGACAGCAGAGGTCATACATCACGCCAGCTAAGACGATGTCGCTTACATGGGAGAAGACAGCAGTCACATCCGACGACCGAAAGCCGAATGTCGAGCAGGCTGCTGGCATTCCGCTGAGCGCGGTGCTCGTGCTGCGGAACATCGCACGCAATGTAGTCAAGACGGAGTCGGAAGAGAAGCTTCTCAAACAGCAAGAGACGGGCGGTGAGTGTGGTGGGTGGAACGAGCGGCTATTTCGTCCCGTCATGACCCGGCTTTTCGAGGTCATGACAGAGAACAGGGCTTTGGTATGTCATTTGCCCCATGACTCATTTTAGCAAGCGAGTAGCCTTACTGACACATGATTCACAACAGGCTGCCTACGTCGCCTCTCTGATACAATTGGTCCAAAGCCGTGATTAAGAATTTTTGGACCACTAATTCATATTTCCGTCTTTATCATGAATTAATTCGACAATCCTCATACACACCACTTTTTTGCGCGATTCTGGGCATAACTCCTGCTTGGGAAAGGCGCTGGCGGAGGACGTCAATATTTTAGAATAAACAGCACCTCACGCATCACATACATGTATTCTGCAAGGGACCAATACCAAGGCGTTAAAAGTAAGGCAGTCAATTTGGGAGGGCGGCATGGATCCAGGCTCGGACTTTGGCGAACCCAAAATAAAGGGCGTACGACACATCAGGGACGGCAGCAGCCAAGCAGGGGCTGGGAGGGGTTATGGATTCTTTGTGCATGCTGTGTCTTACGCATGGATGTATGTACGTTTGCGCGGTGTCTACAATACTATCATGGTATTGAGCTCGGTCGGGGTTCATTTGATTTTTCTGATTTTCTGGGCTTCTAATGCCTAGCCACACACACCCACATCGTTGATTTTTGTCCCCGACGCGGCGGATTTTTTCTTCCTGGTTCCCGATTGTTATTTCCTCTAGGGGACATGTAACACTATCTACCTACCTACTCTACCCACCTACCTCTCTGGATTCTGTACGATCACGCGAGGGTAGTCATTCCTAGATAAGTGCTGTATTCATCATGTTCGCGCATGACGGCGATAAGGAGGAAGACAGATTAGAGCACTGGTTAATACAAAGGACATTTTCCTCAATTAATTACTTCCAACCAAGCATTCTCTACAAGTGATGTGTAAAAATCAGAGGAACAGGGCGAGTGATTCCGGGACATCCTTCAAATGACGAGTTATCTTCTGCGCTTACCTATGTACAAAACCATCGTGGGGATTAAGGGCGTCATGTAAAGAAGGTAGGCTAGGTTCGCCAGCAAGTATTCATTTAGGTTCGCTAGGCTACCCTTGCAAATTAACAAATCGGGTTCTGATTATCAAGATCTTTGCAACTATGTGAGGTTTGATACGTTTTCCGTTCCATTCTTTTTACATCATGCCAGAGCTGAGCGGTGTCATTCTCCTTTTCTGCGAGCCGACCCCTCCACAAACAACCCCCTCACGTATTCTTTCCCGTTTCCCCTTCGATATATAGTCCTGCCTCCGCCGGATATGTTCATACAGCTTATCATGCATTAAAACCCCGAGGAAAGCCTCTGGGTTTCCCTTTCTATTCTGGTCTTCTAATCCCTGCGTCCCGACTGTCCCTCGCGAACAGCGGCTAGGATAAGATTCTTAGCTTTTTCACAGCCTTCCCTAGAGCCTAGAATTTCAATCGCTTCGTCCCTGGCCTGATCACGCGGCACATTGATCTTACAGCCGCTCTGCTTTCGAATAGAGTTAACTTTGGAGCCACCAGTACCGATGACTAGACGGTAGGTCGATGGGTCAGGAAGAACAAGATAGCCCGTGCTACTATTCTTCTGTGCTTGTTCGAGGGCCGTGGCAATAGCTTTCTTGGCCTTTTCAATACTATCCTGGCTCCCCTTCAGAACCCAAGGGATATCACCCTCTTCTGAAGAAGTCGTGTCCACGATAACCCACGAGTGAGCGTCCGTGGCTGCCTCTGCATCGTCCGTGATCAGAGGGAGGGCACCGGTGTTGCCTCGGGGAGTTGGCGCCTTCGATTTGGGAGGAGGATTTTCGCCGGCATGGTCGACCGTAACTCTATGATCATTACGCAATCTGCGGAAAAATTGGCCGCTCTCTGAGATGGCATTGTGGTATTTCCGCGGAACTTGAATCGTTTCTCCGTGCGATTCCTTAGCCAAAGACGAGATATGGTTCTTGGCTTTTTCGACGTCTGCAGGCAAGCCTGCGAGTTTGACCTCTGTTGAGCCACTTCCTTGCCGAGGAATATCAATTGAGACATTGAACTGAGACTCGAGCTGCCGTTTGGCTTCGCCACCACGGCCGATGAGTGTTCTGTGCTTTTCAATTGGTACATCCAGGGTTTCCGTAACCTGGCTTTCTCGTTGTGCCACGAAAGCTTCAATGCTCGCGACAATTTTATCGACAATGTCCCTCCGCCCCTCAATCCTGATGCCGTTCCCGTCCGCATCTTGTCTGGGAAATTGGACAGTGCGAGCCTGCAAGCGCCGATCTTCTGGGCCTCCAGCTTTATTGACAATCTCACGTAGGGTAGAGCCTATGAAGATTAGCAACGTTTCATCAGTGTCATACGTATGGGGTAAGCTCATACCTCCGGGGCCAATCAAATTCTTGTGCCACTTTCGGTCTACTTCCAACGTCTTGGAGATGGTGTCATCGAAAATGGTTTTCTTCTCTTCGAGGATCTTCTTTGCTGCGGTGACTTGTTGCTTGTTACCTCTGATTGTAATTTCGACCACAGCATCTGGTGCCTCGTTTCTATCATTAGGGATGTCGACCTTTGCTCCGGTAGTCTGGCGGAGCTCGTCCATAGCGGCACCACCAGAACCGATCAAAGACGGCAGTTGCTTTTGTTGCACAGCTATGGTCTCAACGAAAGCATGTTCTTGAAGGTACTGATACAGTGAGAAGATCTCATCTCGAGCCGCATCTGCGCCTTTCTTTGGGCCTCTGATTGTAACCTCGTCTGGAGCCTGCTGTCTTCGTGGCCTACTAACTTCGCTTGCGGCATCTGCCACGGACTCATCATCCTTCCCAGGTTTAGCTGTCTTAGGAAAGTTGATGTGAACGCCGTATCGGTTCTGCAACCTCAAAATTTGGCTGCCCTGCGCGCCAATCAGCTCTCTGTGAAATTTAGGCTCGATCTTGAGGCTATGTGTAGTCTCGTCCGCCCATTGGCGCCCGAGCGAAGTAATGTGGGACTTTGCCCTCTCCGCCTTTGCTTTTGGACCTTTGAGCTCAACCTCGCCATTCTGGACCTGAATGTCGACGTCGAACTGTTCACGCAGCTCATTGATATGGCTGCCAGCCTTACCAATGAGATGATTGGCGAATTTTTGAGGGAACTCAAACTTGAGGGTGAACCTGCGTTCCTTCTCATCCTCTTTCTCTTGCTCCACGAAAGCTGCAGACTTGCGTGAAAGCTCTTTGACGCTCGATGAAGGGCCTCGCATAGTCACAGTCGTGCCCTTAACACTGACACGGACAGGGATGTCACCCGCAACACGAGTTGTCGCATCTTGCTCCTTCTTAATGAACTTGCGTAGTTTTTCTTGAAACCTAGATTGACATTAGCTTGACTCGAGTGGTTCTTTTGGGGGCAATCAAGCCACTTACTTCAACGGAACCTCAAGCGTAGCCGTTTCAATGTTCTCCTGGCTGTTGATCAAGTCGAGAATATGATTTCGGGCGTCTAGAAGTCCTTGTTGGAAAGTGCGGAGCTCCGAAGCAGTGGGAGTTTTTTGTGGAACTTCATACGCGTCTCCGCCAACTTCAGGTCCCTCATACACCAGAAGGACAGGAAGCTCGGCATCGGAACCATCCGGGACAACCATATGCACGCCAAATGAATTCTGCACTTTAGATCTAATGTCGTTACGTAAGTAAGAGTGGAAGAATGGATCGACAGGAATAGCTGCTAAGCGTGAGGGCGGATGGCCGTTAACAATAGAACTCATTTCCTTTTGTGCTTTGAGAGCATTCTTTCCCTCTCGCGCGTATAACTCCCAGGGGCTTATTATGCCGCTAGTGTACGGCGTGTTGATGTTGATTGCATACAGCTTTTCAAGACGTTCGATCTCCTTCCTCTGACGGAGATAGCGGGCGAGGTCTCGAGTGTAAACCGCTTCACCGCCCGGAGCGTGGGTATGATGCTTTGCCACATTGAATACCGAGGTATGCACCTGTGTAGCTAGTTCCATCGCCTTCTCAAGGCCATTTGAGACATCGTCTGCGCGGCCCACAACTGTGACGGTATCCACACCCGGCTCGCTGGGGAGGATTACGACACATTTCGTATCGGCGAAAAACTCGTCGGATGGAATGCCACGCTCCCCAATGATGAATTGGTGAGCACCCTGACGAATGTCCACTTGGTCCATGTGCAGTTGATTCTGTAATTCCTTCACGCGATGCTCAATTGCGGCTCTCGCAGCCTGGACCGCGGCACGTTCACCAGCCAATTGGATGTGGTTGTCATGCGGAGCAGGAACGAATGCAGGCTTCTGTCCAGCCGCCGGCATCTGGGGAACCTGAGCAGCCCATGGGAGATGCGGTGGCACACGTATCTGGATTCCGTGCTCCGTTTCAAGAGCATGGGCCAGGCTGTTGTTCGGGCCGGCAATAAAGGGATAGAACTCGGTCGGGATCGACTTGAGCTTTGTGCTGGCATTGGCTGACCGTTCCCCTACAATCTTCTCAATCAGCTGGCGAGCTAACGCAGCTGTATGGGTGTTGCCCTCAATCACAACATCAATCATAGCGTCGTCGTCATCATCCATGTTAGCAGTAGCCTCATTAATCTTGGGCATCTGTATTCTCGCTCCAGATTTCTCTTGGATGTGTTTAATGGTGGCGCCTTGCTTGCCAATGATGTGCGCACGGGTAGACTGCGGAATTGAAATAGTGGCGGTTTCCTGGTCACATTTATTAGCAAGACAAGCCAATCTAAAGCAGACAAGCTAGGACTGACCTTGCGACCAATTTGCGCAACAAGGTCACGCAGTGCCTGCTGAGCCTTTTCCTGAGGACCAGAAGCTTCAAACTTGAGCTGACCACCAGGCCCGGTAGCCATTGTAATGGTTGCGCGAGACTTCCGATTGATATCTTTCACAATGTCCGGGATCGGGCGTTTGAGCTGGGTCCGTGGAAGGAGCGAGGACGAAGGCAGCATGATAGTCTCGACGTTACGACCGGGGATGGCCATCGGCGGAGGCACACTTGTTGGCGTGGCAGCTCTAGACGCAGGCGTTGAAGTATAGGGAGTACCATTGGCCGACCAGGATGTGCCATTCGTGCCATTCGGGCCCTTGGCGCCATTCCAGATAGGAGTGAAGTTAGGGGCATGGCGGGGAGCAGGAGCAGTCTTTGGCACGCCGAGCTCGGGGAATGCCTCGTGAGATTGAGTATCGAGGGCAGAGGCCTGAGCAGGCTGTTTCCCGGCGGCTTTGGTGGTCATAGTAGGGGCCCAGGTAGGGTCGGCAGAGTCGGCGGGAGCCGTGGGAGCCGAGGCCGGGGCCGGGGCCGTAGTCGAAGGCTGAGCTTCGTCGTCGGGCGCATCCTCGACGGTGGCTTGAAGAGGGTGCTGGGCGTGCTTCTGGAGCAGCCGGGAGGCAGCAGAACCTTCTTCGGAGGCCATGATCTCGAGTCTGTGCGAGCGCGTGAGCAAGAGAGTCAGGCACTTAGCTAGCAGAGCTGCTGGACCGGGGCAGTGATCTTGAAAGGGATACAGTAGGTAGAGGTTCGCCGCGCCAAGGCTCACCAGAAGCCCAAAAAGAGTGATGGCAGCTGGGGCTTGCGGCGGAAGGGCGGCGTCGGGAAAGGCCGACGACGGCGACGGTGACGGTGACGGGCGACTCACTTTGTGGATTGATGAAGCAACCTGAAACAGCCGTGGCACTTCCAATTGACTTCACCCAACAATCACGTCGAGTACGCACAGGTAACAAGTGAACAATTACACGTGGAGAGGTCGTACCAACACAGTGGGAGATGCCAGAGAGAGAGATGGAAACGGACTTGAGTCGCCGAAGAAGCTAGAACATGTTGCACAGCGGATGCGGTCGGTCTGCTGGGTTCAACGGCGAAGAAACGGGCGGGGCGGTGATTGGATGGAGAACGGAGGCGATTTGTCAATGTTCAATCAAGACGTCCCCAGCACGGGAATGGCGGAGATGAGAAGATAGAGGGATTGCGGACGAGCTGTGCTGAAGGGCAACAACGGGATGGTTCTGACCGACTCGACTCTGACCAGATGTTCGGAAAAGGGTGCTTCGAAGTGTTGAGGTGGATCTCGAACTTTGACCAGAGAGTAGGTCCCCACCTAGCCCTGCTGTCCTCCAATGACCTAGCCCGAACCTAATTTTTGGGGTGCTGACCCTTGGCACGTACTTCTCTATCGGCACCTTCCGTCTCTTCGCCGTCTAAAGCTGCTGTGGACTGCAGGGAAATCTGGTATAATTGTTAGCCAGGCACATCGCTTTGCCCCGCACTCCCCGTCTTTCGAGCTTGGAGACCTTTGGAGACAGAAGGGCCCAGTGTCCTGGTCCACTGGCAGCGGAGTGAAACACGGCGGTAGTGCACATACAGTTGCTGAATTACTATTACTATCTACAGTGATGGCTCGAGAACAATCGAGAACTATCGTGCATATAAGGCTGTCACAAGATGCCTACCTAATACATTAAGGCAGAGCTGCGCTGCTGAAAGTACATACGTACTGCCCAGTTAATAGTTTAGGTCAAATATGCATTTTACGCTCCCATACAATAATTACTAGGTATCGAAAACCAGACTCTGCCTACAAAAGAACCGAAAAAAGAAATGAGCCTGCATCCTTCTACGAACTTATTTGTATTGAACCTGTGTTGCCATTAGACCCTGCTATTATGTAGTATATTGAGATAAGGTTGTTCGTATGTTTATGCGCTAGGAGTGTGAGCTTTCTGTTGCTTTCAATTGCACTGTCTCTAAGTTTCCACTTGCAACGCTAGGCATCGAGCTTTATGGATAAGGTAAAGCCGCAGAGTAAGATGGGCGATCACGGAACTCAGTGGATTGAAAGGAATGGAAAGGCGAAGAAAATTCCTAAAGGCCAGATTTTACAGCTGTAAAGATAGTGAGATCCCGCGGAACCCGCTCACAGAACGAGACAAACCTTCAATTTAATACCTAGGTAGTCATTGGCCAAGCCGTAATGCCTCCAGTGGCTCACATTACATAATCTAGGCTTTGGAACTTTTAAGAGGAAAGATATGGTGCAGATTTTCCAAAAGCCGCCCAGCCAACAAGAGTTGAAAGCAAGGCTTAGCTTACCGTGGATCGATAAACGAGAGCGAAAGAGAAAAGGAGCTGAACACAAAATCTCGGATGGTCGTACGTAGCTACGGTCGCCTATTTGAGGGGAAGATATTTATCTTACGATTGTGAGACCAATCTTGGCCTGTGCCGTAGCAGAGGCGCAGGTCGCAGTCTCAGTGGTAAGGTACGCAGAACCATCTAAGCCTCCCCTCATCTCGTCCAGCTCCCTAGGTAGGTTGTCACGCAAGCTGCAATTAATTCTTTTAATCTAAGTTGAGTCGTCGCGCAGGCGACCTACCCGTGCACGTAGCCATCGAGCGAGCCTATCGCTGCACGTCACGAACGTCGCGGGGGCTGCCATTGGCCGAGCTTGTGCATCCCCCGTCCGGTTTTCTGGCGTCTACGCTGCGCCACGACATCACGGCCCGTAGGCGGCACGCAGCTGCAGTGGTAGCACACGCAATGGTAGGTAGGAGGGGCCCCAGTGGCAGCCGTGACAATTGAAACGAGTGGCCGAAACCCCCTTTGGTCGCAATCGTGACGACCTGAGAGCGAATGCGTCCCGAAAAACAGCAAGAGTCCAGGCCGAGGGTTGGAAGATCCTGATCGGTGCTGGGTGGAAGGAAAAGTGCGATTCTACGACTGACTTGCAGTAGTGTAGGTAGTTCCTCTTGAATCGACGAGCTGTTGGTCTGGCCCTGTTCTATTATTCCGCGTAGAAGTTCCGCCCCATCAAGGGCGTACGATGCAGCACAAATCGGAGCACCTACGGTAGGAAAACAGTACGAAGTACCGGTAGTACGAGTGGATCTGGATAGGTAGGTAGAAATTGAAGAGCTCCAAAGTGTTTCAATCACACTAATTACCCCACTTCTTGTCCTGGATTATGCGGGTAGATAATATATGCTTACCATAACTCTGGAAGAGAATAATAAAGACGGCGGCAGTCAATTCGATACCAAGCGCCACTGATGTTCGCCTGAAACAACATCCTTACCAACTGAAGCCGAAAAAAACGCCGCAGAAGAAGAATGTCTTGATATCATGCAGCCAGGCCCGAGATAGCTCACGAACTAACTGTGGCGCCGCTAACTGTTAGGTTGAGAGATTATAAGGAGGTAGTGTAGCGATTGGGAGTGAGCAATTCAATGTTAAACCGGCCGTGAAAAAGAATGACCCCTCCGTGAGAAGCCCCTAATCTACACTGTCCTTCGGTCCTTTACACTACAACAATGTGGTCAGTACTCCGTACTGTTGTGGTGATGTTCCATCTCCAGCTGCTTATGTTGTATGATTGGAAACCGACTACACCGCCAGGGCGCGTAGTGTAGGCCATGTTCAGAGCCTGTCTACCAATCATAGTTCACGGAGAAGCAAAAACGGCGGATAATGCGAACTTACATCAATTCCGGGTATGTGAAGCTACAAGGCAGAGGTCTCTATATTAGCAAAACGCATTGAAGAAATCTTGTCATCTTCAAGGTTGAATGCGCCTCAAAATGATACTATGCCCGATCTGGGTGCGGTTCCGTGTAAGAGTGGCGTCGTCTTAGAACCGGCAATATTGAACGCACTTATACTTATGCTCTGTGATTGCAACGACGTCATCATGAAAAGCATCAAATATTGAACGTTGTTGATTAATTAGGAATGGCAGCTAACGGATACTACTTTCATTAGGAGGCATCCTGCTCTAGACTACCTAACCTAGGATAGACTTGAAGAACAGAATCCTTCTGAGTTGAGCAGAATATGTTGACCAGGTTTAGAACCTAAAAAAGGCTCTCACGTTGTTCACGCCCCAGCTCAACCCGGCTCACATGCTATGAAGATGGCTAGATTAGATCGGTCGTGTTTATTGAAACGTAATGAGTGTAGAATATGGGCCATGACACCTTTAATATGCATACGGGGAACTGCCGCTGTCAGTTCAATGGTTGATAATCCATCGCGTAAGCCAGATCTTGACCAAAGTTCTGTCATCATGAACCATCATTTCTTCTGTAGCGGCCAAACAGCTGTGGCTCTTACGTACGTTTTCTAGCTTATTCCAGGTGAACGAGGTACAAGGAACTAGATCGGTTCGTATTTCAGAACACCAGCTTCACGGCCAATGTCCGCATCCATGCTGTGCAACATTTCCAGCAAATTCACGTTGGTCAGACTCCAATTCAGGTGCGCCAATATTCGTTGGACAAATACCTACCAAAGAGCACGACACGAGGTGCCTGATCCGAGCGTGTCGTCCCCGAGGTTATTCAGCTCTACGATCGTGAACATGCGGATTCGCTGCATGTAATTGAGCTTGCCAGTCAAGGCAGTTGCCGGTTACAGCTCGCATCCCTTGTCTCCCCAATGCAGAGCCTCTCTGTACTCCGTACTCTGCCTGCGAACGAATGAAAAGGAAAGTCCATACTTGGGCTAGGGGGCCCCAGCAATGTGGCTCCCTATGATCCCAAAAGATTTCTCTTTCAGAATGAATGGGATCATTCAGATATTAGGGGAGAGTGGACGGTGAATACAAGGAGATGGCCATGTTCCGGCGTCATTATTCATGTCCCTGTTGGGCGGTACGGTCTTTTTTTTCCAGATGCCTTGAGGTCGCGTCCTCGTCCTTCTCCAAAAGTCGTGCAGCTCGAACCCCCGCCTATCTTATTCGTACCACCAGATATCGTAAACCACCGCATTAAATAGCGTATGTTCCGTGGGGCGTAAAGTGCATGGTTGCGCCTTAGATTACATATCCCGATTGTATGAACAGGGTGATCAAACAACCACATTCATAGGACAATTCTGGCCGTCGGCCAGAGTTGGGAAGGATGGGAAGCCCTTTATAATATCAAGTGAGCGGGTACCTGCCCCGGTGCTAGGGTTGGCAGTGTAGCTGGGGTATCTAAAGGCTCACTTACAAGTCATTAGCCTGGCTGCCGTCGAAGCAAACCGGCCGATGCCGTGGAGCAGCCCACCACAACTGGACACCTGGGAAAGAAAGTGGGAGAAGCGCAGACGTTGTATTGGGATAGTAGAAGGAGCGACACGCAACCGAACATAGTACTGTACACGCCCCCAGTTATCTGGTGCCACGCCCCCATCGTCCTTTTCGTACGGTAGCAGCAAGTAGCAGCAGCAGCATGTCCAGTTTCAACATCCCACAGGCGGGATGGTGGTGATCTGTTCCAATATACCAAATTTCCTGAAGGAGTCTGCCTATCCCATTGCCGGTGTGGTTGCTGGATGTTGCATGCATGCATGACTTATTTATTACCTAGCTGTTCCCCAGCACAGCATTTATTGATGATATTATTATCGACTGCTTAGACGTGGTGCGCTCGTCCCCTAGATCGTATTTTCAGCCCCCGTGCTAGGCCAGGCTGTCTGTCCTGTCCGTCCGTCAGCGAGCCAGTTGCGCCAGTCGACCGGCCGCCGTTGCTCTCTTTCTACCGGTTCCCCGCCGTTTGTGGTAATAAGCGGCTTTGATCACCTGGGTACTAAGGCAGGGAAAAGGCAAAAGATGGATTGGGGCGGGGATCATCCCGATTCTGTCACTCAGCAACAACATTATCAATACCAGCAGCAGCAGCAACCGCAACAGCAGCAGGCGCCGCCGTCGTCGCAGCGTCGCAAGCTCACTAAGAAGCCGCCGCCCTCACAGTACCAGCAACAGCATTCGCACAGCTCCTCCGTTGCGGGCGACGGGCGCTTTGACGCCCAATCGCTGCAGGGCAAACGGAGCTCCAGCAGTCTAAGGCGAGCTCCCAGCGCTCCACTCCAGAACACCGGTACTGCTGCTACCGCTACTACTGCGGGTACCATTGCGACCGCTGGTACTGCTAGAACTAGGTCCCCTAACGCGTCAAACAACTCATCTCCCCGACATCCTGCTGCTCCTCCTCTCCATCCGCCTCCGCCGTCTGCTTCTCTGCTCTCGTCCCCCACCGCCAGCAGCAACAAAAACAAAAATAATAGCAACGGCGACGGCAACGGCGGCAGTAGCAACAGCTACCATCCCACGAGCAACGGCCACCTGCTAGCCCGCACATCGCCGGCGCTGCACCCCGGTGAATTCACAGCGACGACGGGCTTTTCGCCTTCTTATCAGCAGCCAACGGCCCCCGCCTCCGCCACGGCCTCCCACGCCAACGCCCACGCCCACACTCACCACGCCCACACCTCGCCGCCGGCCAGTGCTGCCACGACACTCACCCCCACTAGCGCCCTTCCAAGCAGCGCAACGACGGCATCTGGCGCTGGCGCTGGTGCTGGTGCTGGTACGGGCATTGGCATTGGCATTGGTATTAGCATTGGCAGTAGCAGCGGCATTGGCACTGGAATTGGAATTGGTCCCGACATTGGCGCTGGCACCGCCCCTTCGAACTCATCGCTGACCCGGCCAACCCACGATCAGGGCCCAGCTCAACCCCAGAGCCACAATCACGACTACCATTACAACTACAACTATACCCACAGTCACGGTCACGGTCACAACTCCCCCTATCAACAGCAGCAGCAGCAGCAACAGCAACAACAGCAGCAGCAAAGTCCACGATTGTCAGACTCTCAACAGCTACCCCTGAGGCATCTCCGATCCAAGGCGTCGGAAGATTTTGTTGGTGCTCCTTTCGACGGGGACACAATCCTCAGCCAGCTCGACAAGGTCGCCGCTCGCAGTCCGGCATTCTACCAAGCAGCTCCGCGAGCTGCCCATCCTCCGCCACCTTCGCTAGACTCCCAATCGCCAACCATGAGCCCTTCACTTCGCCGTTCCGCCAGTTTCTCTCTCTCCAATGCCACCACCATGTCGGAGAAGTCGCCCACTGTCCGCGTCAACGATGCCCCTTCCGTTGCCCCTCCAAAACGGTACTCGGACGAGTCCAGCCAACCCAGAGGTCCCTCTATGCTGAGGAAGAAGTCTGGCTTCTCTGGCCTCATGAGCACGCTGGTGGGATCGCCCAAGAAGCCCGTGATTTCGGCGCCCGAGAATCCAGTCCACCTCACCCATGTGGGATACGACAGTACAACTGGCCAGTTTACGGTGAGTCTGGGCCCTGTTCCTCCCATCCTGGATCGTCGATCGCGTTGGCGATGCCAAAACTTAAACCGCTTGCTTTGGTTGTGCTAATTTCACATGTCGTTCTCCGCAGGGCCTGCCCAAAGAATGGCAACGTCTCATCAATGAAAGCGGCATCCCCGAGAATGCTCAAAAGGAGAACCCACAGATGATCGCAGACATCGTGACGTTCTATAAAGAGACCACCGAGAAACCTCGTGAAGACCAAATTCTTGAGAAGTTTCATGATGCCCGGGCCCCGGAGCTTCGCACCCCATCGGGAGGAACGTTAGCATCACCCGGCATCTACTCGCCCAACTTAGCCGGTATGTCACCTATGATTAGCCCACCAGCAAGTCCGAGATTTCCAATCGTGAATAATGAAGGCACCTTTGAGAACCCCCGCGCTCCGCCGCCGGTTCCCGTATCAGGAAAGAGTCCAGCGCCTCACACGGCCAGGGAGCATCCAAATCTCCAACCCAGCCGCCCGGCCCCGAAGCCTCCTGTCCTTCTGCAGACACGAGCCTACGCACAGCCGCAAGTACAGCCATTGCCGTTGTATCAAGCCAAAGATTCGGGAATCGGTATATCGCAGCCTGGTGAAGATCTGCCCGCCATAGCCTACGCGCCACCGCCCAAGGACAATGGCGCCCCGATGCTACCCGAGGAGCATAGGTCGAGATCGAACTCTCGTGCCAATGAATCGCCCCCTTACACCCCTCACAATCCCCAAGCCCTGGCCAGTCAACCTTCGCCAATGATGCAGGCCGCTTATCAACAACAGTTGATGCAGCAACAGCAGGAGCAGGCCATGTCACAGGCTCAGGCTGCGATGAAGGGCCAACTAGGTAGATCCCCGAGCACGAGGCAGCCTCAACCACAGCCCATGAGGGCGCAACACCCGCGGCCCCCCGAAGCGAACGGAGGTAACGGCGCGGGTGGCCCACCTACGCAAGCGCGACCCCGCAACAGGGCCCGACAGAGCCAGAGCACGACCATGGACATAGCAGCGGCTTTGAAGCGAATCTGCTCCGAGGGTGATCCGCGGGAGATCTATAGAGGGTTTGCCAAAATTGGGCAGGGTGCGTCTGGAGGCGTCTATACTGGTCACGAGAGAGGCTCGAACCGTCTAGTGGCTATCAAACAGATGAACCTGGAGCAGCAACCGAAAAAGGACTTGATCATCAACGAAATTTTGGTCATGAAAGAGAGCATACATCCCAACATCGTCAATTTTATCGACAGTTATCTCTGCACTGGCGAGCTCTGGGTCATCATGGAATACATGGAAGGCGGTAGTCTTACTGATGTTGTTACTTTCAACATTATGACGGAAGGCCAGATCGCGTCAGTCTGTAGGGAGACTCTAAAAGGTCTCCAACATCTACATTCCAAAGGTGTTATCCACAGAGATATCAAATCGGACAACATATTATTGTCATTGGAGGGCAGCATCAAGCTAAGTGCGTTCCCGCACTCTCTACTTCTACAAATGTTCATAAGTGCTAACAGTTCGGATGCAGCCGACTTTGGATTCTGCGCTCAAATCAACGAAGCTCATAATAAGCGTACAACGATGGTAGGCACGCCTTACTGGATGGCCCCCGAAGTCGTCACTCGCAAGGAATATGGTCGGAAGGTGGATATCTGGTCTCTTGGCATCATGGCCATCGAGATGATCGAAGGAGAGCCACCGTACCTAACAGAGTCTCCACTCCGCGCTTTGTGGCTTATCGCTACGAACGGTACACCACAAATCAAGGAGGAGCATAACTTATCTGGCGTATTCCGAGATTTCCTTTATTTTGCGTTGAAAGTAGATCCAGAAAAGAGAGCTAGTGCTCACGACCTGCTTCGAGTAAGTGTCCCCATTCTCATAGGCCACGAACGAGAACCATCCCAACTGACCCGCACTAGCATGATTTCATGAAATTGTGTGTCGACTTGGGTTCGTTATCACCTTTGGTCCGAGCCGCTAGGGATGCTCGGGCCCAGGAGAAGGCACGGAAAGGAAACTAAAGTGCCAAACTGAAGGCCCTCAAATCGTGAGGGCCGCGGATATGGAGCAATAGTACATACTTACTATCTTGGATAGTTGCATACTTTTGTCATTTTGAGAGGACTGATTGTCAGCCTCGTCTGCATCATGGGGCATATATCAAAGATGCCTTCGCATAGTTTTCGTTCGACGAGATAGAAGGGGTCAGGACCGGCCCGACGGCGATTGGATTGAAAGTAGCGCGTTGTGCCCATGTATCGACCTGAGGGGGAGACAAGTTTATTCTGTTATTTTGGAATGGCAGGAATCGCGAGGTCCATCTGCAAGTATACTTGTACATAGCAAGTTCGATACCATTATCCTACAACGCACTTGCTCGGGTGGCTAGGTCTACTACTCTTATTTGGACTATTTATCCTAGGTCAGGGTCTTTCTGGTTAGAAATACGTCTTGGAACTAGCATCAATCATATTCTGAAAGGAAATTTTGTGGCGATAGAGTTTGGGTAGAAAAGCCGAATATAACAAGAGAGTAATTACAAAAGGGCCATGTCTTCAGCTAAATTGGAGTATAAATTTGATGTCTGTTGGTGGCTGACTGTACCGCTCAACTTTAACTTCATCAGCAAGATAGCAACTCGTCATGATCTATGCAAATAGACATGCAATCACGGGAAAGAACAGTAGCAATAATTTGAAATCATGCTTTCATAGTCTATCTTAAGACTAAGTACTCCCACTCGCCATTCGTCCGTGCCTCTTCATACATCGGATGGCCGATTCTACCGATCCTGTACGCCTCGTCCCTGTGGTGCTCTGTATTAGAACCACTTCGTCTAGCCTAGCCAGCTTGATCCATCTATAGATTTAGATATCTATCCCCTCGTGTCCCGGCTCTCGAGAGCTCTCTATCCCGCTTCTTTCTGCAGTTTATCTTTTCTATAGCACATACATGTTGTTGTGAGAAATGGTAATACAACATAGAAAAGTTAGAAAAATGCACGGAGGGGATATTAGGTGATGATGCTGAGGAAAATGAAATTCAAATGTCCGGACATGTTGGAAGAAAATCGCAATCCTGTCTGATTTGTCGTTTTTGTGTATACCGTTGCGCCGTCGCATATCCCTTCTTCTGTCTTTCTTTGTTCTCGCACTCTACCCTACCCGCTATTAGCGAGCGGAACCCCGAGTGAGTGAGTCTATGTTGCATACATAGGCGAGAAGCCGTCTAACTGGTGGGAGGAGAAAACGAAAATGGCCCGGGTAGGTGTGGGTGGTGTGCATGTTGGTGTCGGTTATTGGGTTGGTTCGAGAGAGAAAGAAGATGATTTGTGGGTTGGAGACGACGTGGACACGCATGTATATGAACCCTGGGTTATCCTGGGCAATTAATTCTGTGCGTCAGCCCCCCGCATGAGCTAGATGACCGTGACTGCAACTCTAACTCCCCCCGGCTATGCATTCCTTATTTCAACAGCTAGCTCTAGCTGGTGGCCGGGGTCGGAATTGTCGCTTGTCTTGGACGACAGTCGAATAAACAACACCACTTCGAAATTCGTCCCAATGTCGAAATTCCATTCGCTGCCGGTTCACAGAGCGGCTTCAAAGCAAAACATATTCGCCGCGCCACGCAGAAAGTAGCTTTGCTCTGCTCTGCTTAATACAGTGTAGTGTAGGGTAAGGTAAGGTAGGGTAATTTATAGGACGGTATAGCCGCCGTCGATAGCGACGTTAGCGCCGGTCATGAAGCCAGAGGCGTCGGAGGCGAGGAAGACGCAGAGGCCGTTGAGGTCGTCGACGGCGCCGAGGCGGGCCTGCGGGGTCATGGATTTCCAGATCTTCTTCTGGGCCTCGAGCGCGGGGACGCGGTTCAGCGCCGTGTCCATGTAACCGGGCGAGATGCAGTTGACGCGGATGTTGTATTTCGCCCACTCGGCGGCCAGCGACTTGCCGAACTGGATCACGCCGGCCTTGGACGCGTTGTAGCACGACTGCTCCTGCGGGTAGTTCACGATGCTCCCGCTCATCGACGCCACCAGGATGATCGACCCCGGCTTCTTCGCCTTCATCATCGCACGTCCGACTGCTTGGCTCATGAGGAATGAGCCTGTTAGGTTGATGTCGATTAGGCGACGGAACATCTGTATTTGATCCAGTTAGCTAGTTATCCAGGGAACTAAAAGGTGAGAGAACAAAAACGTACGGCGGGATCGTAGTTCTCGGCCTTGATGTTGGAATCGGCGATACCGGCAGAGTTGACCAAGACATCAGGAGTGCCGTAAGCGGCAACAGCAGCGTCGACGGCGGCGTTGATCGCAGCACCGTCACGGACGTCCACCTTGAAGAAAGACACGGGAAGACCCGTCTGCTGGTGCAGCTCGGCCGCGGCCTGGTCGCCGAGTTCCTGGTTCACGTCGAAGATGACGAGGGCCTTTGCGCCGGCTTCGGCGCATGCTCTCGCCATGTGGTTTCCGAGACCTCGGGCACCACTGATCGCACGATCAGTTAGCAAGATTTATCGGAAGGAAGATTTCGGTTACAGGATTGGAACATACCCAGTAACGACGATGACCTTGTCCATCACGCTCATCTTCTGCATCATGGGCGGCATGTCGTTGTAGACCTTCTTGGTCAGCGGGACCACGTTGGTGTCCTCCTCGACGGGGAACGGCTTGGGCTTCGCATCGTCGCGGTTGACGGGGATGCTGAAGTGGTCGCTGGTCGAGCCCGCCGCGCCCTTGGCATCGGGCGCATACACGGATACCGGGATCTCGGTCTCCTGCACCACGTCGCTCTTCGGCCGCGACGCCGAGATCGAGAATGTGCGAGAAGCGGGAATGGCTCTGAAGACGGGAGTGCGGGAGGAGGCATTGGTGAAGAGAGGAGATGCGGCGCGAGCGGCGCGGGTGGCGCGCAGAACTGCTGTCCGTGCAGGCATTTTTGTATGTATGTGGTTTTTGTGAGTGGAGAGGTGATTTCGCAGGAACAGTTGGGACAAATAAAGTCCTCAAGAATGCAGACAAGATACGACGGGATCAAATGAAATAACGGAGACAATGGTTCAAGGAATTTCTGGGTCGAGGTAGAGCAGTGACTCTGGTTCTTATATATTCGACCCGAGACCGGTGCAAGGCGGTGGCAGACCCGGGGTGAAGGATCGTGAGATTACCAAAAGGTCACGCGGGTTGCGGTTTGATGAGCTGGGTATCGTGAAATGGGTCTTGCGAAATGCCCGAACAGAAAAGTAAGGTCGTGCCGCTTATTAGCAACTTTAGTCGCCTACGGGTTGCTAGATCCGCTTGCCGTGGTGGGGAGGATAGGGTGTCCTCGTGAATTGATTTTTTTTCCGACCAGGGACGTCGTGGGAAACAGAAACGTGTGCGTGTTGTCTGGAAACTATTTTCGGAACCTGGTTGGCGGATTGACTTAAACGTGGGGTGAATGTAGAAATATGAGCTCTTTGCAAAAGCGAAAGTCGGTGGATCGTGAGATTGAGGTTCGGCAGCCTTCCCACTTACACACACACTTTGTGTTTGATTGTTTTTCTAAGAACGACGAGCTGTTAAAATGAACGAGATGGTGTGAAAAGTAGAAAGAGAGGAGGTCAACTTCTTTTTCAACCTATTCACATTTCCACTTGTTATCTGAGAATTTTGTGGATTGAACTCTACTGCTATCTAGATTTTTCGCTCTTCGCCTCTCGCGCCCTCTATAAAGTGGTTCTTACGCCTCGTATCCGCAATTCGTCGCGGAGACAGCTTGCATAGTGCTGTTGACGGCGGGATGCTAGATAGCGCCCACTACCGAGATAGCTGATCAGTATACTCAAGAGTTCTGGGGCCGGCCCACGTGTGGCAACTCCTAGTCGCGGACGCCGACATCCTACACTCCATACTTCGACTTCGACCTCGGAGAAGCACTGCATCGTCGTGTAAGACGGATTTAGTGTACGAGTATGAGGCGAAGTCAAGCAACTAATTAGGTGGAACCGAAGAACACACCGAATTCCCGAGTGTTACGGAGTACATGCATAATTACCTGCCCCGCCTGGGGTTTGCCGTAAGCAATTGAAAGAACCCTTGATAGAGAAAGTCTCTGCTGGGACGCGTGAGCAAGTCAAACAGCGCCATGGCCGTGGCGGGCAGCGCAGTTCGTATGCAATTACAGTTTGTTTGATCTCTTGCGATTCAGGGCGGATCTGTTCAGAGCTCTCACAACCCTTGCACTTGTTGCGACCCCTAAAAATACCAGACGGGGCAAGAAAAATTATAATCCCACGACCAAGAGTCAGGACCCCTACATAGTCCAGCCTGGTGGAGGGTCTAGAGGCTCTAAAGCCCACATCTTCCCCACCTAAGATCATCATGAGACAGACAGCGCCCACTCTGGTAGTACTCATATTCCCAAATCTGGTAGCGGCTTGAGGCTTCTTGGGAGCGCCTTGACATGTGCTGGGGACGATATTTGGCTGCTTGGCAAGACCTGCCATCTCGCACTTCGGGTGCGTGGGACGAGGAAAATTATCCCCTGTTGTCTTGGCCGTTGCGCCGTCCCAGCGCCCGATCCTTTAATACTACAGTAGAACCATCTTGTCATCAATTTCTTTAAAGGTTCTGGAATGGTTGTCGATTAAGACTATTGTCCGTCGAAGCCATAATTCATATCTAATAGTATACACTAGCAATCACAGTCTACAGATCAAGAGATACGCTAAAGAGACACAAACTTCACCAGTAATGCATAGTGTACGAATGACAGTTTGACAAGCGACTAGGGGCATTTCTCCTTTAGTCGTGTAACAGTTCGAAGTTGCTTGTTACACGGCTAGGTTGTTTAGACTAAGCTGCACTGAGCATCGTGGTGCGCAATGTGAAAGCTTTGAAAGAGTGAGACATACTTCGTAGCTGTATGCTTTTAATGAGCACCGTCTAGATCAAACAATTCTCTATAAATAAATCATCAATTCAACTATTAGTGTAATAGATATAATCATATATATGCAAGTCGTCCAGCGCCATGAGTGTTGCGTGATTATTCCGAGCGTGGGGGTTTTATGGTTTCAGGCAGACTTGTCTGTATACTTCGTACACGTGTAGATAACTAGGTTAATTACATGTAGGTAAGTTTAGGAATTATCGTCTGTTGGTGACTAGCTGTATGAGGAAGGTATGCACAGGCCAGAACAGCAAGCCAGACAGAGGTAGGTACCAATACCGGCAGTTCACGATTGTCTACATTCTGCCAGCAATTGGTACCATTGGCGCGGAATTGAGGGCGTGATACGTGCATGCAGAGGGAAACATATTTCTTTCGAGTCCTGCAGCTGTCTCCCGCATGTCTACACTAGCGTGACCGTAGCGCCCGCTACCGGATCTCAGTCATAAAGAAGGATCTGATTAGGGGAAGCCAACGACACGTAGATGGCGTGTGATAACTCTTGGCTGTCGAATTACTACAGCCGTGACAGATTGCATTAATAACACGAAGTGTTGGACGTGGCAGCTGACTAGTACGTATTTCTCACCGCCAACAAGTTCACGATAGTTTAGTGTATAGTGTTTAAACCTGGAAAGGGGAAGCTTTCTTGTCAGCAAGCTAGGTACCCGTGGCCACGTCTCCATTTCCCCATTTTCTCAGGCGAAGCGGAAAGCTAGCGGACAGTAGTATACATTAGGCAGAACTTCGCTCAGAAAATTTCCTTCTTTCCTCTTTGTTGTTCTCTACCTACTTGTTTGGAAACCTGGGGTGGTACAAGTTTCACAGTAGTGACAAGTGATAGACCAGTCGGGACGAAATTGATTGCTACACTGAGGACGTAATACTGTGCCCCGGTGCTTAAAGCCGAATCCAAGCTTGAGCTAGGCACTCGGCCTGGATAATGCTGATACACACGGAATATACGCAACCAAGGTTGCTCCGATATGCGGCTCTTATCGTCATGCCTTCACCGTTTATCAGTTCGAATCGCCATTCGCGAATCTTCGGTGCATTAGTAGCGCAGTAGGATCAGAGCTGAAGATGTGGCTAACGTGGGTAACGTGGTTCGCTTAAGCATTGCTATCTAAGACATCATGCATGGCCCAGGATATGTCTTGATGTCGGAAGTTATGTTTTGCATTATGGACACACATTCATGCTTGTCCCACCTGATGGAGGCACTAAATTCGTGAAGACCACAGCATCTCCGTTCGGAGAAAGATGGTTGGGTGGCCAATGTGGATTGCGTTTGCTGAAATAAAGTCTTTAGCGCAGTGCAGACTCTTTGGGATCTTCAGCACACACTACACTACGGTCCGGCAATCTCGGTATGCCACCCTTTTGAGATCTAGGCTACCGCAGCTGTCCCTCCATTACCATTGCATCCCGCGCCCGCCAAGGAGATTAATGCCGGCCCTCTCGGAAGTGAGATCAGCCCTGCAAAGCTGTTTTTTTTTTTGGCCGTCTCACACCGTCTCACGTCTAATACGGCATTTTGCTACTAGGATGAAAAATGGGTTTGAACCGTTCTCATGCAGTTTCATATGAAGACCAATGCACATTCTGATTTCGCTATTGTTAGTTACTTACCTTGAAGCTCTTTGTTCCATTACAACTTGGCTTTATTTTGGTCCAAGTGCATACCGTATGCCTATTGAGGGGCACTGTAAATACAGCGCCATCTTAGCCGAAGCCATGAGCTATGGGAGTCGATATTGTTTAGGTATCAGAGCCGAAAAGTGTTCAACGTGTGGCATTCTACTACATGTGCGCAAACATAGCTCTGCAAGCCACCCGGCTCTGAGGCACCGAGAAGCTTGCTCACATCTGAATTTCTGCCCCAGCTGCGGAGTACATCTCCGGGCCGCAAACGAATAGAGCCGCAAACACGACAAACGAGATCCATTAACGTTACTTGAATTCTAATGTCGCCAGGTTCTGCTGGTTATTGTAGCGTTATTGGCAAACCGGCAGTTCGTGATAATGCCGACCAGCCTCTGGCCACCCTGGTCCTTTGGCTGCTGCGAGCCTGCGATAGCAGTTTTGATGATATTTTGTATCTCTGTTCATTAAATGCATCGATATGAACGACATCAGCTTGATACCAACTACCGCTAATAGTAAAGCGCTCTCAACTTGGCCACCCGGTTGCCTGTAGTTGCCCATACAGGCCACAGCCAAGATCGTTCTACGTGACTCTGCAGATGCAGAAGGCATTGTCTATACGCTATTCGCTAATCTTTCGGGCTATCGCTCTTCAATTTTGATTATTCCAGTATATTGAGTACAGGTGCAGCAAAATTGCTGCAAAGTAGACTCTGCGGCGTGGACAACGATACATCTCATCCATATTTCCCAACAAATATAGGGGTCGCGTAGCCTCAATATATTTCTAAATGCCCTTTCCACCAAAGAGAAAAAGATCATTGATTCTATGTCAGCTTTTGCTCAAGATACCCAATCGCTCAGTTAGCACCATCCGGATCATTTGTCTTGCATTATTTCAGCGAGTCATGACGACCAATTATGAAGAAGTGGCATCCTCCAATATGTCACTCGACGAGATGCGATGGTAGAACAGCTCTATCCGAAAATCGATCATGAAGAGGCCAGCAATTATGATGCTAATGGTGTTTCAATGCATGAACAATTTCGTCGGTATATCGCGCTAACATATCGAAGCTATAACGTAGTATATACCATTGGTAGGATGAGCAATGGTCTGCATGATTCCCAAAAACGACGGACGGCTTATTACACAACCAATTGACTGTCCTAGCACAGCTCAGAAAGCTCTAATACAACCCCCCGTGCCCTTCGCACCTCGATATTCCCACTATCGGCACCTGACGACACTTTTCGATAGGCTACTTGCTGTCGTGGCAGTTGAGTTTATTGTATTGACTTCTCTCGTGTCGGTAAATGACGGGATGCCTGATACTCCCGGCTCTCTTGGGCGAAAACCTCGAGCAACAGGGGCCTACTATATTTTCCATTATATTTGCGGCAATCGTGGGACGGATGCTCAAGCTGGTGGCGACCTAGGGATGGGCAAAATGGAGCATAAATGATAAGGTAATCCGATGCGGCAGAGGCTGGCTAGCCATACTTTTCCTCCCTTCTTTCACTACCCTCGCTGCTGCGCTCGCCAGTGTCATGGTCCGCAGATGCGTCCTAGTGCCCGATGTTCTCAGGAGTCTTACAATGCTAACGTTATTAAATCGGTGCGGGAATATTGCTACGGGTGGCTTGACGCTCGACGGCATCGAGCGGGCCAGGCTGCTGAAGCATGTGCCGATCCGCGTGGCTGATGTACGTCCTGATGCCGCTCCCGGACGGCTGGCATTATCGGGGCTAGGCAATGATCTGCTCGTCGCAAGTGTCCAGCGTTCTAGGTTATATGGGCAAAAGTGCGGCCACTTATAATTATCCGAGAAAATTTGGTACTAATTTTCAGGTAATATTCGCAAGATTTCGTCCGCCGTCGAAAAAACTTTTTCTTTTCTTTTCTTTTCTTTTCTTTTCTTTTCTTTTCTTTCTTTTTTTTTTTCTTTTTTTTTTTTTTTTGGAAAAACAAAAGATAAAAAAAGAGATATTATCATAAGTGTTAGGAGAAGTAGGCACAAAGTAGCATCTACGGGTGCAAGCGCACGGACCATCTCACAAGCTCCGATTCGAGTGCCTACCAAATCTACCTAGTTGCTACCTACCAGTAGGAGCTTGTATTCACCTCGGTCAATTGATTTCTTACATCGTACGACGGTAATTATCTGTACTTGCCATTTCGGAATCTACCATCACTTGGTAGATACCAACACTCAGACAGCAGCCTGCTCTTGTTTACTTTTAAACTCCACACTCCTTGTAAATTGCGGAACTGGCCGCATAACCTCATTTTCGCACTGAGCAGCGTATAATTAGTCCGCCAGCGCTCGAGTGAGCATTCTAACTTGAGAAACTTCTCGATTTCACTCTCGTCTCTTGCGATGGTGCTCAGGCTGTCGCAGACTCATCATGATGTGGCAGAGGCATCTCATCAGCGAAGACGGATTGATGTTGCGATTATCACAGGGGAGTGCACACCACCAAGCCGCTATGTCTCATGTAGGCGCCCAGCTGTCGACAACAACCCATGTCTTCCGACATGCACAGGACCCATACGCCGCATCCGGCCTATCACGATGAATCGTGGAAGCGGTTGCTATTACTGCAGAATAGGCTGATTCTCCATTTTGGGCGTCATCACTTCGCTGTGCTGGTGAAACCGCAGATGAAACGGTTAAGGCCGGGTTTTGCCTGACAGGGGTAGACTGCAGCATCATGATACCCTAGGTCCACCAATATCTTGTTGCACTAATCATGAGCTCCAGGGGCTGTAAGAAACAATCTCGAACATAGTTCCGCCATGGCCACATCTGAAGTGGGAACCTAGGCTACATCGTACATCATGATGGTAAGTATTCGAGCCTAGTCCTTGTAAGTGAATGTCTCGACACAATACGAGAGCAATAGGCGAATTAACACCCACTTGTTCACTTCGATCGCTTCTTGTCTTTTCCACTTTCCTACGATCAACGAGATTACGAGATTACGAGATTTCGTTGAGTTGCTCATCAACGCGTCGTGATGCGCTATCCGGATATGCCATCATGAGCCTGTCTTTTCGCCAGTAACTTCAGCCGCCCATTGAATGGGTACTTTCTTCCGTTCTGCCCACCGTGATTTCTGCCCAGTACGGCTGCTGCTATCATGGCAGTTCCCGGAGCTGTTCAGGCCCTGATTGCCGCCTTTTCATTGTGAGTATTAATATCCCAATAGTTGTTTGTCTTTGCTCACTTTATACGCCAGTGGAATCTTGTTCAATGCCGCAGTCGCCGCTCTGGTTCTCTATGTCAAAGGCCATGGCTCTGCGATCTACCGAGACGGGCTGAGGCTGGTCCTCGTTTTATTTCTTTTCACATCTTCCTCGTGGGCTTTTGTAGAGTTTCTCGCCACCTTAATTGACCCCAGCGCAAAATCAACATGTCAAGCGGCCGTTGTTTTTTCTTCTCTTTTTGATCAACTCGGAAGGATATTTGTTGAGCAATACCTTGTCTGGGCTACACCAAAAGGAGATACAAAAACAGTATTTTCTCTCGTACCACAGATTCTAGTGTTCGGTCGAGTATTCGTGGGCATAGCGTTCACTGCGGTTACTCGAACTCAATTTAAGCCTACGTGTGCACCTGTATCCAGCAAATGGGCTGTTGCAATTACGGTTATCACCCTGGATGCGGTCATTCTTAGTCTCTTAACGATCCAGGTCTTTTCAGGTGCTTCGGCTAGGAAAACTACTGTTCAAAATCCAGCAGTTTCGACGAGAAATGTCATTTTCTTAGTCGTGGCTGCGGTTGCTGTGTGGTGGGGGGTTCGTGGTTATTCCCATCCCAATCATACGGAGAGTATACTTACTTCAAATAGACAAGCGTTACTTCGTTATTAGGCCTGGAGAGTATAGATCTATTCTACAGAACCGCATTACCAGGTATCGGTCTCACTGTCTTAGTTGGTATGTTACCTTATCTCAAAGTCGTTATCGATATTCTAATACCGTCACGTAGGCCTTGTCACGATTCTATCGCAAGCGCTTGTTGTTCCTCGGGAGCTCCCTCAACGACCTGATTCTCCAGTATCACGAGGAGCTAGAGACCTATCATCATCGGATTCCGTAGAGTATCCACCTTCACGTTACGAGGAGGTGAAAGGGGCTAACGTCGTGTCGATATCTGCGTTCGCAACGAAGACGGAAGTTGGCCGAAGTATCCGGCGCAACAACGATGGCACAGCACCGGTAATATCAAGACCAATAACAGCTGGGGCGGATATAGGCGGCAATTTAACCCAAGAGCAGCTTTTCTCGACCGTAAGGCCACCTGGCTTCACGCCATCTTCGATTCCAGTACCGCCTCTTCCACCTAATTGGGGCGTGACTAAAAGTATGAGCGGTTCCACAAGATCCAGGACAAAAGCGGGAAAATTGGCGATCTCGAACCCAATTCTCAACGAAGATGATATGCAACGCTCATTTCAAAGGATTCCAACGATTGAGTTAGCGGATGCGGCAAGCAATGATAGATTACGGCGAGGCCAGCATACACAACGTACTTCGACTTTAATAGCACATCGCCCTGCTCCACGACCCCCTAATTTCTCTGCGGTCCCTGGTGTGATGATCGTGAAGCCGCGTCTTTCTAGCGAGCTGCTGAGAGCTGAATCGACTAAGACAACACAAACTTCAAGCGGACTATCTGTTGAAGGAAATGCTTCTTCTACTGCCACACAGCTATCTCCCGGGGCTGACGCCGTTCGACGTCGATCCCCGAGACAGGCAATCCCAGCTACGTCGGTGGCACCGTTTCGGGTGATCAGACCTGGCGAGCAGATTCGAATACCTATTCCGAGGCTACCGGAACAAGACACAAATTTGTCACCCACAACGCCAGAGCCTTTGAAAACACCTCGTCAGCGTCGCACTACCGCGGGTCTATCTTCTAACCCACGTACCGAAACATTGGAACCTACCACCACAGAGACTCGGCACGGAAAGGCTCAGACCGTTATGCTTGTTAATAACATTGTTTATGATCAGCCGGACGCGGTGGGGGATATAATGAAAGGAATTGCTAAGATGTTACAGCCGCCTGGTTCAGGCGATTCCGTGGTGAATCGCCCACGTCCTATCCCTAGGCAACGCGATAATGACCGCCAAGTGTTTCCAGCAGAAGTTTCCTCAAACAATCAACATAGACGATCAAAATCAGGTGGATCTATCGTGACTCGGAAGTCAATCCTGCAATCCGTTGCTGGCACTCCCACCGGGCTCCCATCTTTACCTCCAATCCCACCCATGACTACAGCGACGACCGGAAACGCATCAAGCAACAACACTAATATGACTCTCGAAGAGAAAATGAACCTGCTATATTTTCCCCCGTGGACAGATCCTTCTAGTCTTGTACTTGGTACAAAACGACGTTCGTCAGTTCCAGATCTCCCTCGTATCGCGGTAAACGAAGACAGTCGTCTACGAGAACCGATAGATAACTCATCTGATTTAGAGTCGAATAATGGTTTAAAAGATTTCAGAGCCAGTAAGCGGACCACGACACGGACATCGACTTTACTTGGAATCACCGCCAGGCCCCAAGATATCAACCAAGATGACTATTTAGTGGCATCTGCTGACGGTCATAACTCCATTGATGAGCTAGGGCACTCTTGGCTACCTGGAATTTCATTCGGTATCAGAAAGGAGCGCTCCATCGACTCTAGAGAAACGCAGCGCAGGTCATCTCCAATCCTTCCTACAGGGAGACAGCCGGTGACACCAGAAATTAGTAGTGAAGTCCAGTCTGAAGATGAGGAAACAATGACAAATTCGGCTACAGTATATTCACCTGCTGTTCCAGTCTCGAGGCAAAATGCCCGGTCAACTTATATTCGGAAAGGTTCTCACGATGCTGCGGGCCATGAAGAGATTCCGACTTCGAAATTCGAAGAATCTTGTGAGAATACAACCTGTCACGAACAGTCATCAGATTCCGAAAGCGATAGGTCGCTCTCCAGCAATTCAGATGTGTCTCAGTATCTACCAGGGCATTTTCATCACCGTCTGGGCGACGGATGCCCAACTTTTTCGGCTCGAAGAAATAAATCACGGCCAAAAAGGATGCCTCCTCCGTCACCCTTGTTTCTCGATCGGCAAACCGTGAAACGTGCATTTGTTGTCGCCCCTGCGCAGCCTTCGCCCGTTGAGTCTCCTAGAGCTGCTTATGAAGCTATTCAAGCCCAGCTGAGAAAATTCGATCAATTAGACCAAGACAAGATGGACAGTCCAAATCAACGCTTAGCCCGCCTGGCAGATCTAGAACAAGAGATGGGGCAATTAGAGTCTCAGCGGCAATCAAATTACCACCACTTGAGTCGGGATTCAATGTCTAGCATACAAACGTCACCATCTCGAGCTTCGCGCCCGACATCAACACTACGACCATTCTCCATATCGTCTTCACTACGTTCATCGGTCGCGTCTGCGATTGCTGAGCGTCGGGTTTCACGAAGGGCTCGCATGGACAGCCGGAACAGCACAGTAACGCTTGCTTCACCGACGCAAAATCCAATGTATAGTTCTGAGAAAATGACGAATGCCACCGAGCAAGGACTATTCCCCAAGACGCGTACCCAATGCACAGAGGACGCATCCGAAAACCTTGCGCATCATCCCACCTTAGATATTCTACCAAAGCCGAAAAGCGACTCCAAAGATCCGAGCCTACTTATAATGAACCGATCGAATTCGAAAGGAGAATTGAACACAAACAATAGAATCTCCCACCTCTCGATAAGACGGCCAACTGTCATGATTCATAGGTTATGGCAGCAAACCCTGCCCACTCGGGCATCGTCCGAAACATTGCTCTGGACCCCTCCAAGCAAGCTATCTGGGGAAACGAACTGGCGCCACGAGCTTCCAAAGCTACGGGCTCGCCCGAGAACTCAAAGCCATTTGAAGCCCTTAACGATTGCGAGCACGCATTTATGGCAAAAGATCTCTAACCAGATGCCGGAACAGGCACCGAATGGGTTGTGGAATGGTCGTTGTTTTTCGCGACGTCCAAGGTCAATGGAAAGTCCAACTCGTCCGGTCACAATCCGCCCGCCACGGAAGAACAAACGTGTCACGCTCCTCCCGGATATTATTGAGAATCCAGAGCCTCTTCCGCATAAACGAGACACGCTAGGGATCTTTCAGTTCCCCTGGGGTGAGAAAAGCGAGCATGCCACCGTTCAACCTCGCCAAGACCAAAGATTCATGGCAATGCCAAGGACTATGGCTACCCGAGTTCCTGCATCCAATACTCTAACAAATGCGACGATAAATCAACTTGAAGGAACAGAATATTCATCCTCCTTTTTCGACGAATATGACGATGAGGATGGCGATAACTTCTCGGACTTTTCAAGCAGCGGTGATGACGACTTTGACGAGACTACGGTATGGGAAGTTGTGAGCCCACTCCAAACGGAACGAATTCCACCACAAAATGGTCTTTCGCCTACAGTATGGGATGCCTCACCCTCAAAAGACGTCTCTGTGCTCGATGAATACATGACTGACATAACATATGATAACGAACATGAAGACGACAACGTCATAGTGATGCCCATTTCAGTCGGGCACATAGGAGCCGTCGATAACCAGAAAAGTGCAGAGGAAACTGCAGTACCTTCCCTATGGGCTGCATCTCGTGCTCCCCAAAACTTAAAGCCGCTTGGCCTTCCCCAACTGGTGAGTCTAAGTTGGAAGAAGATAGCTTCTGAGCCAAGATACAGAACCAAATCTCGGTCGCTTCCGGACAGCCTTGAGATTGATGGGGAAACAAAGCTGTGGTCTCCGGTATCTGTATCTGAGAAGGCGGAACTTACAGGTGAATCATCAATTTCAGCATTATGGAAAGATGCCAGCGAATCCAAGAAAACATGCGATCCTGTGAAGATTGCACCGACTCAACACCAGGCGCCGAAACTATGGACAAAGTCAAGATTTGAACTAGAGTTTATGACGCGGCCCGGCTTCGTTGGTCTACCGGAGCTGGATATTCAGTCCTGGAAGACGTTAGTCTCCCAGAATACCGCTATAGATAGACCGCGATCACGACTACGACGAACATTGCCATCGAAGGAAATGTCTACACCGCGGCCTCAAAGCAAGAGCAAGAGAGCGAAGCTACCAAAGCTATGGGATTGGCCTGAGCAATTTCTCATAAAAGACTATGAGGAGTTACGTATTCTCGAATCCTCACGAGACGACAAACGTGCCACGTCAAGTACCCCAGTAGCATCGTCTCGAGCATCCCTTCAGCAAACCAGGTTTATAGAGCTACGCGAAGCAGCTGCTGCAAGCTATTTCGAATCCTATGCCCCTCGGCAGCGAGCCAGCCCCGAAGATTGGGATGCAGCACTCCATCAAGCCATCCTAGAATCTGATCCTGAGGCGATATACTTGAGAGGACAGATACTCCTGTACCGATCTCCCGTGCATGAGTCCGGTCTACCCAGCGCTCAATATCTTTGGTCTAAGCCTCGAGACTCGAGGGCTGTAGATGCAAATGGGTTATGGGCTCTCCCTGAAAGATCTGATCCTAGCTTCAACCCCGTCTCTCGATCCTTACCAGGCAACGGTCCCATCGCCCATTACCACATGAGAGGGAGTAATACTGCTTATCTATCAATATCACTATCGGAGATCGAGGCTGTCGTCAAAAAACAAAGCTTGTGGAAACGCGGTAGTGTGAATGGGCAGATGCTCCATCCTTCGGTATTGCGAGAGAAGAATTGGCTGGACAAGTGTAGGAAGAAAAGGTTCGCTCATTCGGATCGAGCTAGTTACTAAATATGGCGTTTAGAGGTTATGGCTACTTGGAACAGCCTCTCTGCGCACTCGATCAATCATATATGTGTCAATTGGAACGCTCAATATCTAGTGTACTGGCTTCTACGAAGCTCTAGGCTTAGTTGTATCATTATCCGTAGGGTCTATATCTTATCTTGTTAAGTGTGTCTATATATCTTATCATTTGTCGTAAATATAGTTAGTCAGCTATTAACAACGTAGTTGAATCTCGAAAAAACCAACATAGCTACAGCCGTGATGAACCACCCGGTAATATTTCACAACTTTGTAGTGATTATTACAAGCCAGCTCTGCACCTACGTAGCTCAAAGCCACTCAATATGAGTCTTCTCATAAGACCCGTCAACCTCACGACCATCACTACTCACCCTCCACTCGCCCGTCAACAGCTCTTTACCCTCAAGCTCCCCATTCGCGCCCACTTTCAGCGTCCCTAACAGCTTACCAGCATTATCAACAAGCTCAGCGCTAGCGCCCTCCTTGGCTTGGTAGAGGCAAACCTCAACATCCTTCGCATAATCATACACAGCCCCCTTAACCCCGACTTTCCCAAGCACAAGCACCGTGTTCTCGCGCACATAGAGCGGCAAGCTCCCGAATCCATGCTGCTCTTTAAACCAGCCAGGCCCCTCACGGACCTGGTTCGTGAAATACGAAGTCCACTTCCCCTTCGGCAGGTAAAACTCCACAGCCCCCGACTCCTCGAAAACCGGGGCAGCAAGCAGGCTGTCGCCGACCATGAACTGGCGATCGAGGAACCAAGCGGTCTGGTCGTCTGGGAACTCGAGACACATGGCGCGGAGCGAAAGCGGCCAGCCGTTTCGCACGGCGGTTTGGGCCTGCGCGTAGAAGTACGGCATGAGGCGGGTCTTGAGGCTTGTCCACTTGGCCAGGACACGCGAACAGCCTTCTTCGGAGGAATCGTCGTCGTCGATGGTCCAGGGCACCCGGTACGAAGAGCTGCCGTGAAGCCGGCTGTGCGAGCACAGGAGCCCGAAGGCCACCCAGCGCTTGTAGATCCACGGCGCTGGATACCCCTCGAAACCGCCGATGTCGTTTGACCAGAACGCGAACCCGCTCAGTCCGAGTCCCAGGCCGCCGCGCACAGACTCTGCCATTGCCTCGGGAGTTGATTCGCAGTCCCCGCCCCATACTAGGGGAAACCGCTGCGTGCCTGCGCATGCGGAGCGCGCGAATAGGACGGCTTCGGACGTGCCGTAGCGGGCTTGTAGGGCTTCGTAGACGATCTTGTTGTATATGAACGCGTAGTAATTCTTGCCCGCGTTAGCAATCCATCGATCTACCACCTAATAGTGAACAGGTGGGGAGG
Organism: Nemania sp. FL0916; assembly: GCA_022578715.1. Taxonomy (NCBI): domain Eukaryota; kingdom Fungi; phylum Ascomycota; class Sordariomycetes; order Xylariales; family Xylariaceae; genus Nemania; species Nemania sp. FL0916. The sequence continues at coordinate 153,163 of MU390261.1, forward strand.
GGCACTTACATGCATCTTGTGAGCGTCGACCGACTTGTCAAACCATTCAACGTCCAGGGTGGGAATCCTCTCTCCGAAATCCGTCTTGATGCAGTCGACGCCCTGGTCAAACAGGCCGTTGAGGCACTCGACGTACCACTTCACGGCGTCGGGGTTCGTGAAGTCGACGAGCCCCATCCCGGCTTGCCAGAGGTCCCACTGCCAGACATCGCCGTTCTTCCGCTTCAACAGGTAGCCCTTCTCCGCCGCGTCCTTGAAGGCGGCGCCGTGCTGCGCGATGTACGGGTTGATCCAGACGCAGACTTTCTTCACCAGCCCGGACTCTTTCAGGCGGGAGATCTGTGCCTTGGGATCGGGGAACCGCTCTGAGTCGAAGACGAAATCCGTCCATGTGAAAGCCTGTGATAGCACGCGCAATATGTCAGTAAGAGCTGGTACAATATAGCGCGTATAGTTCAAGCTTAGAATAGGACGTAGTCTCACCTTCATCCAGAAGCAGTCGTAGTGGAATACATCAACTTGCGTATCCCGCTTTTTCATGCCCTCTAGGAATGAATTGACCGTCGCCTCATCATAATTCGTCGTGAAGCTCGTGCTCAGCCAGAGCCCGAAGCTCCAACTAGGGACCGTGCTAGGCTTGCCCGTGAGAATCGAGTACCGCCGGAGCACGTCCTTGGGCGTCGGTCCGTAGATGATGTACCACTTCAAGCGCTGGCCTTCGACGCTCGTCTGCACGCGACTGCACCGCTCGCTCCCGATCTCCAGCTCCACCCGCCCCGGCGTGTCGATGAAGATGCCGTAGCCCCGCGAGCTCAGCCAGAAGGACACGTTCTTATACGCTTGGTCGCTCGACGTGCCTCCGTCGGCGTTCCACAGCGATATCGATTGGCCGACCTTGTTGAAGGCGCCGAAGCGCTCTCCGAGCCCGTGCACGGATTCGCCGATGCCGAGTGTCGTCTGCGTGAAGATGTAGTGTTTGAAATCCCGCATATCTCCGGTCTGCATGGGGTTGCTGGGTGCCGGATTGTATGCTAGACCAACGCTGCGTCCTAGTAGCGACGTCAAAGCATGGGATCCGTCGGTGCTGTGGAAGCGGATATCAAATGTGTGCTGGTCTGGGTGTATTGTTGCTGATAGGCTGCCTGCGCTTAATGTAGTCCCTTTATCCCCTTTGGTGACTTGAGGTTCGGTCTTCGGCTGGCCATCTGGGAAAAGGTCGAAATTGGGACCCTTGACGGCCGCTCCGGCCCAGTGCGTCGTCTCGATGGATATGATTCCATCTGATGCTGCTTCTATGTCCTAACGACCTCATCAGCTGTAGCTGGTAGCACTTTCGCAGCAACGAAGCCTACAATTGTCAATGTGCTCTGGTTCAGGGTGTCTCCTCGACTACGTATCTTTCGTGTTGGGCATAGTAGACTTAATCCTTTTTCTGTCTGCGCAATGTTGTAGACATCTTCGGCGTACTCCACCCTCATCCCCTCCGCCGTCAGCCACATACCATCGCGGAACTTCATTTTGGGCTTCTAAAATTGATCAGAATTTCTTTTGAAGTCTGCCTCAGCCTGCTGTTGCGTTATTCGCACATTTATTTAGACATAAGACTCAGAATGTAAATTCAAGTGTCATCGTCATGTTGGCCAAGCCATAAGGGGACGGCGACATCGTCGTAAATTGGGCCCGCACTCGTCAATCTCGACATAACGCTTGCCCGAGCGACAGTCTAGTGGCCGGCAGCATGACTTCACGCGCGGGAAACCGGGCCGAAACTACGAGAAGGGTGCTGATTCGAGCGGTACTCGGATGCTGCAAAGCAATTCTTAGCGTCGCCTGGAAGTCGTAGCTCTTTTGGCATGCATCGGAATTTTATATCGTTGCGGCAATGCGGTACGTGTGTGGCATCTTTCGGTCGAATGCTTCCCCACCAATAAAGAGAACTCGTTTCTTCGAATTCAGAGTGGAACGCGCCATGCTCCTAGTTTCTCCAACAGCCGATCCCCAACTTTTCTCCAATTTTCTTCCCCGGAAGAGGTGACGGAACGCTATCCCCAAGAGCTTTCCAAGAGCTCAACGGTCTGAACGAGCCTGGCCAAGTGCATTATCGAGCTCGGCAAGGATGACGATGAGGGTGATGTGCCTAGGCTCTATGTGCAAGGCCTTGACCACGGAAAGGAGGGTTGGCTTACCGACAATTCGGACTAGTTATCTCGTCCCTCTAGGTGATCGACTCTGACCCTGGGCACACATTATCATATATAGTCGCAATGGAATGCCGATAATTATTTATTCTGAGGAGACGTTTAATCTGGCTTCACCGTGATCTTGCCTCGAGTCTGAGAATCTCGTTACGAAAATGAAGAGCTCGATCACAGCCATAGTCGCAGCTCTAGCTGCTCTTGCGCATGGCGCGCCAGAGGACCAGGCGAAGCCTACGCCTATATACAAGAATGCTCAGGCTCCAGTTGAGAGTCGAGTAGCGGATTTGCTGTCGAGAATGACTATCGAAGAAAAGACTTCCCAATTGGTTCAAGGAGACCTGAGGAATTGGCTGGACATCGACAGCTTTGCGTACAATCAGAGCGGCCTCGAATTCAACATGGAGTACCGAGGAGGCCAGTTCTACGTTGGAGTCCCAATACCGTGGGACAAGCTTAGCGATGGTATCAAGAAAGGACAGGATTATCTGATGCAAAAGACGAGACTTGCCATTCCTGCGTTTGTGCAAACTGAGGGTATCCATGGGTTCCTTATCCCGAACGCAACCATTTTCAACTCGCCAATCGCGCAGGCCTGCTCGTTTAATCCAGATCTGATCGAAAAGATGGGCAAGGCTATAGCCCAAGAAGCTCGAGCGCTAGGAGTCAATCAAATATTTGGGCCCCTTGCTGATTTGGCCCGTGAGCTACGGTTCGGCCGTGTGGAGGAAACTTACGGAGAAGATGGTTATTTGTAAGAGCACGCCTCCAACCTACTTGCCTAAATGCTAACATTTTATCCGTTCAGAGTGGGAGAGATGGCATACGCATACGTGAAGGGCCTCCAATCCCTCAATGTGACAGCGATGGTGAAGCATTTTGTAAGAAATGTCCCTGAGGTCCGATGATGTGTTGCTGACAAAGATTTGTGATAAGGTGGGCTTCGCAAGCCCCGAACAAGGCGTTAACACGGCGCCCGTCCACGGCGGCGAGCGAGAGCTTCGAACTACCTATATGCCTTCGTTCAAGCGAGCAATCATCGACGGCAATGCGTTTTCGATCATGAGTGCTTATCACAGCTACGACGGTATACCAGCAGTTGCTGACAAGCACACGCTGACCGATATACTGCGAGGCGAATGGGGATATAAATACTTCGTAAGTCAGTATGACTTTGTGATGCGAGGCATGAACCTAATATGCGCCTTTATAGGTTTCAAGCGATGCTGGTGGCACCGATCGACTATGCAACGCTTTCAGGATGTGTGAGGCCAGTCCTATAGATTCGCACGCAGTTGTCAACTACGTAAGCCTTGTTCAAATGATGTGGTCCGCAGCCAATTCTAATATAGTGATCGTAGGCTCTTCCAGCTGGCAATGATGTCGAGATGGGCGGCGGGTCGTACAACTTCGAGAAGATACCTGAGATGATTGAAGCCGGGACATTATCAATGGAAGTTGTCGATGAGGCCGTCACCCGAACCCTACGTGCCAAATTCGAAGCGGGCATGTTTGAAAATCCTTACACGGGCGTTGCGAAGAACAAACAATCTCAATACATCCACACACCCGAGATCGTCAAGCTTGCGCGCCAACTTGACTCTGAATCCATCGTTCTTCTCGAGAATCATAACAATGTTCTGCCACTGAAGAAGAATGCGAATATTGCCGTGATTGGGCCTATGGCTCATGGCTACATGAACGTAAGTGACTATGAAAGCATCACAAGTTTTAACAGAGACTAACATTTTCCTGCTGCAGTACGGAGACTATGTCCCTTACCTATCGCAGTACAGGGGTGTAACGCCCCTCGATGGCATCAAGGCTGCCAGCAAAGGCACTATAACCTACGCGAAAGGGTGTGAGCGATGGTCGAATGACCAGTCGGGATTTGACGAAGCCATCGCAGCAGCCGAGTCGGCCGATGTTGCTGTTGTCGTAGTAGGCACCTGGTCGCGAGATCAGAATGAACTTTGGGCCGGTTTGAACGCGACAACAGGCGAGCACGTTGACGTGCACAACCTTAACTTGGTCGGCGCAATGCCGCAGCTCGTGAAAGCTATTATTGATACAGGCAAGCCAACAGTTGTGGTGTTCAGCTCAGGCAAGCCTATAACCGAGCCCTGGATTTCTGAGGCGGCATCAGCACTGGTCCAGCAATTCTACCCGTCAGAGGAGGGTGGAAACGCTCTGGCCGATGTGCTGTTCGGAGATGTCAACCCATCCGGTCGCCTTTCCGTGTCCTTTCCTCACGACGTTGGTAACACGCCTATCTATTACGACTATATTAACTCAGCGCGGGCGTCGCCAGACCCGGGCGCGGTGTACCCTAACGGCACCATCGTTTTCGGGCACAACTATGTGCTTTCAACGCCGTTGCCGTTGTATCCGTTCGGCTACGGTCTGTCGTACAGCACATTCTCGTATGCCAATCTCGCGCTTTCCAAGAAAACAGCGTCAGCAAGTGACACGATTTCTGTCACTGTAGATGTCACAAATAACTCAAACCGTGATGGAACTGAGGTCGTGCAGATGTACGTCAGCGATGTGGTGAGCAGTGTTACGGTACCAAACAAGCAGCTCAAGGGCTTTGCCAAGGTGAGCATCAAGGCCGGAGAGACGAAGAAGGTGAGCATTGAGCTCAAAACGGAAAACCTCGGTCTTTGGGACCTGTCTATGAAGTATGTGGTTGAACCGGGCGCTTTCACCGTCATGGTCGGAAGCTCAAGTAACAACTTGCCCACAAGCACTAACCTAACTATCGCATAATCGGACGTTCCGGTTACGAGGTTATTGGCACAGAGCGCACCTATATTAGGTAGTTAGAGATGAGTCAAGATAGAATGTTTGCATCCTTCTACCTGTATTTGCAGGTTCACGCATGACTGGTGGTCGGACTAAGAACTCGGAAATCCATTGTATCCCTAATATCATCGTAGATTAGCATCATTAACAAGACTTACTCTCGGATCTCTATCGCATCTACGCCGTATGGAGAGATAAAGCAGAGGGATTGAGAATCGAGGAGGCAGCTTCTTCTCGCCCTATTAGCAGTAACACTCACAACAATTCCGCATCCGCCAGTATTTCTCCTACGGAGGAACATGTATCCAAAGGAACAAGAGGAAGCGCCGTCCTTCGAAAAGAGACCTCAACGAACTTGAGCCCACGAATACTACTGCGAGCTGAATATCGTGGAGAGAAAAGGAAAGACCAATGTCATCGCTAGAGTTGCACACTGATAGGTCAGTCTAGGGGGTGCATCTCCCTGCTAGACAAATTAAATCTAGCGTAGCGGACCTGCATAAGCGGCCACGGGAATGGAAGAGAGCACGTCACTGCCGCCTGCGAATGATCATTCAAAGCCGCTGCAGTGCTACACAACACTGACCAGGCCCCCTGCAGCTGCTGAAAACCAACCAGTGTTCATCCCAGCTACGTTGACTAACGTCTACACTGTTCTGTCCAATCATGCCAGCACTGGGCCTTAGCGCTACGTAATGGAGCAGGTGATTAGCTCAATAGTGGTGTGCACAGAGCTGTCAGTGCTATTGTTCCTTTACCACTTGCCAGATAGAGAACGACACAATGCCTTGGTTTTCGACGCATTGGACGCCAGCTCGGCATGATGGTTGCCCATCCTGCCCGTGTATTGCAGTGGCTGCCTGCCTCCAAGCCCCGCGTATCACGATCGCGTATGCAGATCCGGAAAGCTTGTCTACCGGGGTCGCTCTGCATGCTTCGTGACCTGCTTTGGGGCATTCGCTCCATGGCTGTCGTGACATCGTGCCTAGGAAGGGATCGAATGACCAAGCTTCTGACCAAACCAAATACATACAGCAGCAAGCTAGCATAGCGAGCTGAACTGAACTGACCTCATATAATCCCTGGCTATCCCCTGCCAGAGCTTTTCTTCGTCATTATTTCTCGTTGGCCCAAGTCGGACACGCGACCGCTACAAGCAGCAGCTGTAAAGTCGCGTCAAAATGGAGAAACTCTCCTCTCAGCGTAATCCTGCGCCACGCAGGGCTGGCTTCTTCATATTTTCAATCGTGTCGCTGCTGTTGTTCGGCACATTCTTAGTATCCAGCGTCAATGGTCGTGCAGAAAGAAATGGATTTGCCTTTGAGCACACCTCGCGAGCAAAGCTGGCCTCGGATGCGACGGCAGAGGCGACAGGTGATAAATATCTGATCGGAGTAGGCAAGGGCGATATCACGGGTCCTACTGGTATGAGAATCATGCTCTCTGCTTAACTCAAATCTTCTCTTAGACCACCCTTGGGATTATGAATCTCCCCGTATGCTCTACTTGTGTAAAGAGTATTTTTAGTGCGTAGACGAGCCTATGCTAACACATATGCTGCGATTAAGTCGAAATCAACTTCGCTGTACGCGTCTCCCGAATCTGGTCTCTTCTGTGGCGCCGCGCTGACAATAAAGCCATAGGGCTATGCCGACCTTAGCCAAGTAGGGACTGGATTGAGGCAGAGAATATTCTCTCGCGCATTCATTGTTGGCGATGTGAACAACCCGCAGGACCGATTCGTTTACCTCGTCCTTGACATGGCGACTGGCGACACAGCCGTGCGATATGGGATTCTTGAGGGCATTGCAGCTCTCGGTAGTGAATACTCCGTCTACGGTCAGAATAATGTTGCTGTCACCGGCACACATTCGCACTCTGGTCCTGGCGCCTGGTGGAATTATTTACTCCCACAAGTCACAAGTCTTGGCTTTGACAAGCAGGCTTACCAAGCTGCTGTTGATGGCGCCGTCTTGTCCGTGAAAAGGGCACACGAGTCCCTGACCGAAGTAAGTAGTGGAAACATGCATTTTCGAGATGAGACTAATCCTGGGCAACTAGGGATATCTAGACTACGGTACACTCTACATGCAGCGCTTAAGGCATCTGGAGAAAAAACTAATCAAATGATAGGCACTGTGAATATTACCGATGGTAGCATAAGCCGAAGTCTATATGCCTACATGAACAACCCGGCTGAGGAAAGGGCCAAATACAGCGACTCTGTAGATAAAGAAATGACCGTACTCAAATTCCAGCGTGCTTCCGACAGCAAGAACATCGGCATCTTGACCTGGTTTGCTGTTCATGGCACGTCAGTCTATCAGAACAGTACCCACGTGACTGGCGACAACAAGGGCGTGGCGGAGCTCATGTTCGAGAAGGCGATGGAGGGCGAAGAATCGGCAGCGGAGGGCTTTGTTGCTGGGTTTTCCCAGTCGAACGTGGGCGATACGACTCCTAATGTGCTTGGTGCATGTGAGTGGCAACTCCCAGGGATAGACTTTGTTTTTACAGACTGACATGGTGTAGGGTGCGATGATGGATCCGGCCAGATGTGCAGCTACGAAAACAGCACCTGTGCTGATGGCAAGTCGCAATCCTGCCACGGACGAGGGCCCGAGTTCACAAACCTTGATCTGGGCATAACGAGTTGTTATGAAATCGGAAAACGCCAGTACGATGGAGCTCGTTCTGTTTACGTATGCAGTTCGCTTCCCCTTAAATTGTTGTACTAGTGGCTAACCCAAGCTATAAAGGACACTCTTGACTCGACAGGCACCGCCATCGTTGGGCCGACCGTCAAAGCTTTCCATTTTTATCAAGACATGAGATTTTGGAATTTCCAGTTACCAACCGGGGAGCAAGTACAGACTTGCCCCTCGGCACTTGGATACTCGTTCGCTGCAGGCACCACAGACGGCCCCGGAGCCTTCGACTTCACGCAAAGCGATTCAGGCGAGCCGAGTGCCAGCCCCGTATGGGAAGTTGTAAAAGCCTTGATACGAGAGCCCACTCCAGAGCAGAAGGCCTGCCAACAGCCGAAGCCCATTCTGTTGGATATTGGCGAGATCTCCCAACCCTATGCCTGGGGACCTAATATTGTAGATATCCAGATGTTCCGTGTAGGCCAGCTCGTCATCATCGTCAGCCCTAGCGAAGCCACAACGATGGCTGGCCGCAGATGGCGTGACGCAGTGGCAGCGGCGTCCGCAGATATCACAGACGCAGAACCAAAAGTAGTCATCGGGGGCCCGGCAAACTCATACTGCCATTACGTTACCACCCCCGAAGAGTACGCTATCCAGCGCTACGAGGGAGCGAGCACCCTATTCGGTCAATACGAATTGCCGGCGTACATCAACCTCACCGTCAGCAACATCCAATACCTCGCACCAGATGCGACGAGCTCTCCGCCGCCAGGCCCCAGCCCCCCCGACAACCGGGACAACAGCCTGTCGTTCATCACGGGCGTGGTGCAAGACAACGCGCCGCTGGGGAAGAAATTCGGGTCCGTGACGACGCAGCCCAGTGCGACGTACGCGCGCGGCGCGGTCGTGCAGGCCGTCTTCGTGGGCGCCAACCCGCGCAACAACCTGCGCCTTGAGGGCACGTTCGCGGCTATCGAAGCCCTAGGCACGGACGGCGCCACGTGGACGCAGGTCCGCGATGATACTGATTGGGATTTGGTATACTCTTGGAACCGTACTAATGAGATCCTCGGTTATAGTGAGGTTACTATTGCTTGGGAGACGGCTCTCGATGCCACGCCCGGCACTTATAGGATCAAGTATTATGGCGATAGCAAGGCGCTGCTTACGGGGAATATTAGCGCTTTCACGGGGACGAGTAATAGCTTCACGCTTACGTAGGTTGTGGGATATGGGGTGAGATGTGATGAGCTTAATACTTGTCGGAGAGAGACGACTGTTGGATTCCTATCTGTGATCGGTGGGAACAGACTATATGGAATATGGAGATAATAGTACATACGCATATTTCGAAAATCTGAATTTACATGTATTCGCACGTAGTCTTGTAGAGATCAAGCTGGTAGTCAATAATGAGCATATCACTCATAAGCCTAAACGTTCCACAGATACGTTAGTTGTCGACGCGAAAATAAGGGACTTATATCTATTCATAATCATAGTGATAACATGTAACGATTGATTGATGGATTAATTAACTAATTGACACTTCCTCCTTTCCTCTCCCTCCATTACCCTCCAAGACATTTACCCCGTCACAAGATTACCTAGCCAATAATTATCAACCACCCATACTTAATCCTCCCCCCCTCCTACCTCTCAACATCCTAAATCTCGAGGCCCATCCCCATAGGCACACACACCAATAACCCGTTTCCTTTCTCACTTCACATCTCTCCTATTCCTTCCCACTGAAGTACTTCGCCCCGTACAAACTCCAAAGCTCATAGTCCACCACGCACCCCACGACCGCCGCGGCGCCGAGGTACGCCCGGCCCCGCGGCGTCGAGGCGAGACGGCGCAGGAACCCGGGGCTTTGTGTAGTTGGGGTGGTGGTTGGGGCGGTGGTGGTGGTGCTGGCGCTGCGGATGCCGCCGTCCATGCGCGAGAATGAGAATGGTGTTGTCATTTTGGCTGTTGGGATGCTGGCTGGGGACTGCATAGAGCGAATGAGGGCGCTGGTGGTGGGGGTGAAAGGCATTTTTGTTGTCTTTGTTTTGTATGTGGTTGGTTGGTGATTTGCTTGGAGGTGCACTCTTGGTTGATGATGTAGCTGAGCGTATGTAACTTGATAGTATATGAAGACTGTGGTTGTGTCTTGTGAATTGTTTGATAGATGGTGATGGTGATGTGCTTGGTCTAATCTGTAGTGATGATGAGATCAAAACAATTATTTCCTCTCGAGAATTATTGAATCCTTTTATAACACTTCGAAAGAGACATCATCTCCAGGATTTGTTCTCCAGGTAGAAGTCGTAGTATTAAGAGTTATGATTATCGTGATGGACTAACATGCTTATGCGTAAGGCTTGGCAGTAAGTTTACGGGTCACGGAAGTCATGGCGTAGTTTACGATACAGTACATAACAACGAACTTCGGGACACACATAACGGAGAATAATATAACATAACTCATTCCATCTATTTTTATATTTCAAAAACTTCAAAAAGTATAATGTATATGGGTATCCTGGCGTGTTTAACGCGTTTAGCCTTACTAAGTCCTCAATCAAGTTGTCGTCTACATGTAAATCATACGACAGCTGTTGATCTCAGCCAGTTCTTCTCCAAACAAAAATGTCAGTTAACGACAATTGTTGATAAAATACAAGAAAAATCCTTGCGGCGCCCTCCAAAAAACATAAGTATCAATCTTCCAAATGCTATAAGATAGCCATGTCTGTCTGCATCGCCATGCCCCAGAGAAAATGATAACGCAATACATGCATCGTACGGGATAATGCATGTTCTTAACAGTCTAGAATTGGCGGTTCTAGTGTCACCAGTACACACAAGGGATGGTCTATGCTCCGACGCTGGCGAGCATCTGATGCTGCTGCTCGGGCTGGGGAGTCAGCCGGCGAACGAAGTCGGGCACGCCGACGCGATCGGCCATCCGATCCGGGACCAAGTCGGGCGACACTGATCGGACGGGGTACTCCATTGCGGGGGTTGCGCGCAGCAGACGCGATGTCATGGGCTGAGGGGACAGAATCGTAGGCGACTGGACTTCTTCGACAATAGTTGTGGGAATGGGAGCCTGCGCAGGGCCAGTCCGGATGCTCGAGGGCAGGATCTGCTCGAAACCCTGGTCTCTTGCGACCTTCTCGATACTCTTGAAGTACTGCGCGGATTTTGTTAACGATTGATCGGTATTGGTGATTGAGACCGTTACGACGGTACTGCGATGAGGACTTACCTTCACGGTCTTGACCTGAAGCTCTAATGTGGCATCCTCGTCGCATACAATCATCGGGTGAGGGTGAAGTTGTAGACTCGAGAGAGTCCACATGTGGTTCACGCCCTGCTCAATGCACTTCTGCAGAGCCAGCGATTTGCGGGCACCGAGGATGATGATGACGACCTCTCTCGCCTCGAGGACGGTCTGGACGCCGACCGTCAGGGCCATCTTAGGGACCTGGTTTACATCGTTGTCGAAGAAGCGGGAGTTGGCTAGAATGGTATCGTATGCAAGAGTCTTGACACGAGTTCTAGAGGCCAAGCTAGAGCCAGGCTCATTAAAGGCGATATGGCCGTCCTCGCCGATTCCACCGAGGAAGAGGTCGATACCTCCAGCACGCTTGATCTTGGCTTCATACTCAACGCACTCAGCCTCAAGACTAGGCGCATTGCCGTTGAGAATGTGCACGTTGTTGGGGTTCACGTTCACGTGAGAGAAGAAATGCTTCCACATGAATGAGTGGTAACTCTCGGGATGGTCCCGAGGGATGCCCACGTACTCATCCTACGATACGTGTTAAACTACGATGTACTTATGAAATGGCCAAGCACTAGGACAGCAATGAATGCATACCATATTGAAGGTGACGACATTCTCGAAGGAGATCTAAGTGAGGCATTATCGTCAGCCGTCTGTCTACTTCCACAGCCTCATGAACATAAAACTCAAAACATACTAGGCCAGCCTTGTATTTCTCAACTAGTATTCTGTACACACCGAGCGGGCTAGAGCCGGTCGGCAGCCCAAGCACAAATGGGTGTGAAGGGGTAGGGTTGAAATGGCGGATGCGGTCGATGATGTAATTGGCCACATAGGAGGAGGCGGTTTCGGCGTCGTCGCGGATGATGAGCCTCATGTTGACTGACGATACGATGGGGGGAGGGAAGGGTATATTCTGAAACCGGAAGGTCTGGCCTGGTCTACTAAAGCAGAAAAGAGTCTAAGGTGGTATCACACACACAACAACACACACGAAAATAGAAGTGTTTATCTCGTGTCGGACAGTTTTCTTTCTAAGTCTTTGGGGGGAGTGGGAAAAAAAAAGGGCGCAGAAGAGCAACAGCGGCCAGCACTGGCTTCCACAGAGTCATTATGAGGGGCAGCCATCACCGGCAGTGGCAAGTGTGATGACGAGCGGGCGTACTGCTGACAGCAGGATCCGTCCGACGAGATGGAACGTTCAGTTGGCGTGTGTCCACGGTCCACCACATTTGAGCGGCGAGAGCACAAGCTCGAAGGTCTCGGGAAGGCCTGCGGAGAGGGCGGAGAGGGTGTGCAAGCAATCAGGTCCACCACCATTGAACGTTGTATTAGATAGCATAGCTTAGTAGCTAACCTAGTAAGTTATGGTATGTATGTACATACATGCCGTACCTACTTCATACTAATAAGATCCTCCGCAGGCCTTCCCACTTCCTGGACCACGTCGCTCACGTGTAAGTCCATCGGGTGGGACGATAAGGGGCCTGGTTGGTTGGTTGGTTGGTTGGTCCGAAAGAACTGTGGCCAGTGGCAGTCGATCCTATCAACCTGCCTTCTCCGGCCATCTCGGCGGCAATCGAGCAATCAGGGATCGAAAAGGCGTAGGTAGAAGCGGAAGCTTTTCTGTTAGGGAGTAGGGATTAAGGATTAGAGACAGGGAGGGACACTAGCAGACGTCTGTGTGCCTGGCACCGAAAAAAGACTACAACCAAAATAAAAAACCACCTAATGTGCGGTTATGCGTACCACGTTCCCGCAGCGGGACTCGAGCGAGCCCGGTCTACGCCTAGGCATCCGAAATGAGCCTTCACGATGATCACAGACCCGGGTCGCTTGTCGCTTGCACTGTCTAGTCTAGCTACGTTTCGAGAAGGAGAATGGAAGTGTATTTATGCACGTCTGCCACATCCCAGAATGGGTCTCCGACAGAGCCTCAATGCCAGATTCGGAATAGGGTACGTATAAGTTGCAGAAAAGCGACCTGGTTGTTATTTGTGTAATTGTATGTAATGTACCGGTATGCATCGGTGAGGAGGTGGTGGCTCCAACAGCCCTGAGCCGGGAGATATAGAGAAAGATGCCTGTATGCGCAATGCTATAAACCCCCCGTCCCGTGCGTGCATCCCGCCTCGCGAGCGGATAGATGAACTCGTAGATTGTGAATGGTTCGTTGCGTAGTATCGGTATACGGCCACTTGACTGACTCGCAGGGGAGATAGTAAGTGGCACGGAGATCTCCTTTTCTTGGCTTTTCTGGAGATCACCAGCCACATTCCATACCACTAGACACGTAAGAATGTAATTACGTATACGTATGTAGTGCAGATGGTGTAAGTGGTGTGAGTGCGTGTAAGTGCTGCATGTGTACGCATAGGTGTTTATCAAGCTGCGACAGCAATCAACAATCAAATCATCAGCAAAAATGTCAGTGCCACAGAATGCATGCGTCTTACACATCCTACTACCTGCTATAAACTAATACGGCTCGGCTCGGCAGCGGTGAGAATGTGAGCTTTCGAGCTTACTATTGGTCAAACCACATCAAATTGGCATCTGGCAACATTCCAAAAGCCCGCGAAGATGGAAATCATGATGAAATTTATGTGCTGTGGCTTGTTAGGCGGGTTAGGCTGGCGTGTTAGTGTTAGTCTCCCGATTCCCCCATGCAGCAGATGCAGCAGATATGCAGCGCCCCCAGATGATCCTTGCCCCTTGCGCGGATACTAAAACGGCATCTGGTAACAAGCACAAAGTCTACGTCCCGGGGCCTACAACGTTACATTACTGTTGAACGCCCTGAACGCCCGTCTCGCCGTCTCGCCGCGCACAAGAGGAACGATGCAGAACAACCCACGGCTAAGACATTCCAGGCCCTTCGTCCAATGGGCGCCGGCAAACCTGAGGTTACGCCCGCCGGTCCTGTCACTCCCTGGGCTCGGCATCGCTTTTTGGTGCAGGTGGTTTGTTGTTCTGCTGTCGACGGTTACAGCAGACAGGCGACTTACACCACTCACTGTATGTACTGTAGTACCGTGTTATTGGTCTCCAGTCTACCTGCCTACACTACACTACCAACACTACCGTCTCCAGTCTGCAAGTCTCCATCAATTAATCTTGTTGGCGTCGACAGATCTTCCTGTCGGCCTCGTATTTCCCCCCCGTATGCACTACTCTCCATTCGGCCCTCCCAGCGTCCCAATGATCGAGCTGGCCTGTTCCTTTTCCTCTCTCTCTGTACTGCCTATGCATACTGCCTGTCCCGCTAGTCCGTGTCAAACTAAGGTCCCAAGCGCGCTCCATCTCCGCCCCGTAGCTTGCTTGGTAGCTTCGTAGCTTCCGGGCGATCCACGTTGTCTCTGGTGCAGCAGGTGGTTGTTACAAGCAGGGGTGTTCTTTATCTGCGGGCACGACGGTCGTTCGTATTATTGTGCGTATGCGCATTTGCGTTTGTCGGTAAGTAGTGGTTGTACGTACTGCTTCAAGTGTGTTAATCGTTGTCGCTCCCTTACATGTTATTGCACGATCGCCTGCCCGTCTTGCATGATCTCTGCTGCATCTGGTTGCTTGTTTGCTACTAGACTAGTTGCCCTATTTCCAGCAAACCGTATCTTTCTACTTTCTACAATCCCCAAGAAAAGAAAGTGAAGAGCCGAAGAGAAAAAAAAACCAATAGCACACACACCCCCCCTTATTCATACACCTGCATACGGGTACCTCGTCCAAGGACCAAAGCAACCACTTGTCTCACTCATTACTTACTAGATTACATATTATTGTATCTACTTATTTACTTCCTGCACATCATTCGCTCGTATATTGCATCACTTATTTCGTGCTGTTGTAACTTGCCCTTATTGGATCCATCGCTCTGGTTCTGGTTCGTTACCCGCGTTTCTGGCTCCCGCTTGCTGTGAGCCACAGTACAGCTCTTTTTGCCGTTGTCTGCCGTCGTGTCGTCTCCTTCGGTCTCTCGTCTAGGAAAATCATACATGGCCCAGATCCAACCATCGGGCCCTCCACCAGCATCGACATACATCGCAGCAGCTATTGTGCCGGCAGGTTTCATTTCTCCCGCCCCAGCCCTTTTGCCGTCTATACGAGTCTCGACGCGGCCCATTGGACAACGGACAGCGTACGCCTGCCTGCCTTAATCTCACATGGTCCATGGTCCCTTTACGTTACCACCTATTCTGAGACATGGCCAGCGTTGTCTGAGAGGCAGATCGCATTCCCAAATCAGCCTCTCATTCACCGCCGTGTGGTTCGTGCTTGTGTGTGTGTGTATGTGAATGTGGTATAGTGGTGTTAGTGGTGTTTACGCAGGGCCTGCCCGTGTGTTGACATTCATGTTTTAAATATATACCACCCCACCCCCACCTCCGAGCAGAAAAAATTTAGAGAGGCTCTTTCTTTTCTCCCTTGTCATGCGGCCACTCGTTTCTGCCATGACAACGTTGAGAAAATCTTTGTTGGCGGCTCTCAAGTCGTTCCTCCGGGGCAAGTCCTTCCTGCAGGCGTTATTCGCCTTCTGGATCAGCCCCCGGAAGTTAAAAGACCAACAGCATATCAATGTCCAGCCGGGTAGGACCTCGAGGACCCTCGCGGATTTCTTGAAGGAGGCGGAGGAACTGCTGCTGGGCCCCATCGAGCCGGAGAGGTTGAGGGCGTTCTCTTCACAACTCAAATCCCAGTTCCGGGAACGGTTACAGACGCACCCCGAATGTATGCTCCCGTCTTTCAACCACCTCCTGCCCTCCGGCAAGGAGATCGGCCAATATCTCGCCCTTGATGTTGGGGGTTCGACACTGCGGGTTGCATTGGTCCAGTTGAGGGGTCGGGAAGTGGGAGGGCGGGGATGCGAGATCGTGCGGATGATCAGCTTCAAGATCACCCCGGAGATCAAGAGGCTGGAGGGCATGGCGTTCTTCGACTGGATGGCAATGCGGATACACGAAGTGTTGCAGAAGGATGGGGTTGCAGATTCCAAGAACCCGATACCTATGGGCTTGGCGTGGAGTTTCCCAGTCGAGTAAGTTGTTTGATTATTATAGGTTGCCCGCCACGTCCACTGACAAATATCCAAGACAAGTATCCCTAGGCGGTGGTCTCCTGATGGGCATGGGTAAAGGGTTCCTCGCGACCAATGGCTTGTTAGGTCAGGACTTGGGAGAGATCATCAAGTTTGCCTGCCAGAAGCGTGGTCTCCAGGTGCAACTTGCCTCCATCATCAACGACAGCACGGCGACGCTCCTGTCCCAGGCCTACAACCACGCCGAGACGAGATTCGGTCTGATTCTAGGCACTGGTACTAACATCGCCGTACATCTCCCGGTGTCGGCGCTCAGTCGTTTCAAATACGGTACGCGGCCCGAGAGCTGGTTCGACTCGGCCAGCCATGTCATCGTTAACACGGAACTGGGCATGTTCGGCCACGATATCCTGCCCTTGACACGGTGGGATGAACTCTTAAACCTCTCACACCCCCGACCCGAATTCCAACCCCTCGAGCACTTCCTGAGCGGTTACTACCTGGGCGAGATATGCCGGCTCGCCATCGTCGAGGCAGTCGAGACGGCAGGATTGCTAGGCGGCGAACTGCCGCCCTCGCTACTTGACCCGTACTCCTTAGACACTGAAATTCTCTCACGAATGGAAGCGTAAGTCCAGCCCCTGTGTAATAGCAATAACACCACAAGAAAACCAGAATTTCCGCTGACATTTAACCACAAATCATAGCGATACCTCCCTAACACACGAGAAAGCCCTGGTGGCATTCACATCCGCGCACCCGTGCCCCATCCCCGCGACACCAGCCGACATATCCGTGATCCGGGGGCTCGCATCCTTCATCTCGCGGCGGTCCGCCGCACTTCTCGGGGCAGCCGTATTTTCGCTCTGGGAGCTCCGGCACGAGACCGCGCTCGAACAAGCTTGCAGCACACAACCCCAAGAAAAACTCGTCATCCCCTCCGGACAATTAGAGTTGTTAGATGGGAAGAACGGTGAGGCGAATGTGGTGCAAGTAGAGGCGGTGGAGGACCTGGCCTCGCCGCCGCACACCAAAGTCGCCTTCACGGGCTCCGTCATCGAACACTACCCGGGCTACCTCGCGCGCTGCCAGACGCACATCGCCAGCCTCGTCGCCGGCGCCGAGAACCCCATTCTTGCGGCTGGATCTATTGATCTGGTCCCCGCTGTCGAGAGCTCGATTATTGGCGCTGCTGTCGCGCTGGGGTGTGCGTTGAATGAGGGACAGGTTGCGTAGATACCTAGATCGCATGCGCTTTTGTTTGATTGGTTTATTGGTGGCCGCCTATGCGGCAGTGGTGGTGGGAGAAGATGTATATATTTGCTTCTATTGTCGTACGCCATTTGTTTTGCCGCTGTCGTCGTTGTTATCCTTGATTTTCATCTGCATCATGTTGAGCGACGATCGCATCACACGTCGTTTTTGGTTTTTTGTCATTTACTATTATTCTCTCGCGGGAGCAATACCCCGACATGTTCACGGAAAGAGAAAGAGAGGCGGAGAGAAAGGTACAGAGACCGTGGTAGTAGTAGTGATAGTTAGAAGAGTAGTAGTTGTTGCTGAATAAGCTTATTGTTGACATCTTATTGTTCCTATTTGAATTGCTGAACGCCCGTCGCAAGCACCTGCATCTGGTAGAGTTGACGAATGCGGCACCGTATTTTCCCTCACGTCAGCTATGCCTGTCAGTGCCCGTGCCACGATGATGCATTTCTCAGATACACCTGCAGCAAAATAACGAGATATTCAATTTGAGATAGACACAATGTTGCAGATATTAGTTTACCTAATCTGTGCAAGTCTATTGCTTCACTTTCTACACGCATGTATACACCCATCTATGATTTCAATGAGCCAAAGAAAATAACCAGATAGTGCTGAAAGAAATCAAATTGAATTCGACATTTGGGCCCCAAGGCAGGAACTTGATGTTCCTCATAGTGGTCTTACCAATAAATGCAGGCGAATTATCTTCAGGCCCAGCTTATAAGACACAGTTTGTTAGAGGTAAGATATCACGAAGTCAACACCTCCGGCTAATCATTCACCCACTCCCTTTTTCCAATTGATTCAAGGTCCCGAAGCGCCGGTGTCCTGCTGTATGTACCGTACCTTGCACAAAGACGCCGGCATGCGGGTAAGTTTAGGTAGGTACCTAGGTAAGGAAATGCCCGGTTCGTCAACCTATCATGTTTGCTTGCTTGCTTGCTACCTACCTGCATTCCTACTTGAACACTTATCCCGGCTGCCGACAGGTACGGTGGTAACAACCAAATCTGGCGACTGTAACGTGTAAAAAAAGCCACAGGGACCGGGACCGTAGCATTTAATCAACATCAAACAAATGAATACCGAGACCCCTGGGAAATAGATTACGCAAGGGAAGCTATAAAAAGGCTGCATGCAGGGAGAGAACAGACTGGCCTTACAGCGTAGATGTATGAGGCGTGAGATTAAATAAATGAATATTCGTAGGTTGAGATACGATTCGTAATGGTCCCGATGCGCATACACTTACATAATCCACCGACATATTGGATCAATCTCCTCACTATTATAAATCCAAGCACATAGCACCTGATTTGTGTAGATGCCTAGATACATTCAGCAATCTAGCCATAGCTTTGGAAGCCCAAGTCTCACAGCGGAACATGATGAAACACGCAAACAAGATCAACAGAGATATCAGGGGGTATATTGGGGATGCAAACACTGCCCACCTCAATCATAACACAATCGCGGCAGCGAACGATAAAAATTGGGAAGGACACAACAATAAAAACACACAATACCCAAATCTCTCCCATCCGGTGATATATAGTACACAGGGCTGCTTTGTTTGCTTGTCTTTCTGTCTGTCTGTCTGTTTGCTTGTTTGCAGGCCACATGCCGCTAAGTAGGTAGGTAGATAGTAGTAGAAGCTTGCCTGACCCATATCCAAATCCATCCATGATGTCCGAAAATGGACGGTAGTGGGGTGTGACGGACGCCTTGGTAAAAAAGGAGAGAAAATATACACACGAATTTTTTCGTTCGCCATGCCATGTACAAATATAGAACTAGGGAAAACTCCAAATCAAAGTAAATATCGAGTCCACCATAGCCTCTCATGCAATTGTGTCATAAATAGACCCTTCCATATCTGTCGTATATTTGCTCGCTCGCTCAGTTGGGGTATGCAAGCACACTGTTACTATGCTGTTGAGAGCCTTTTCAATCGGCGGAAAAATATCTCTTCGATTTGCTTCTGATCTGCTGCGCTTTGATCTCCTGCGGCAGGGCGATATGGTGCACGAGATGTGGGCGATAGACAGTATCAACAAGAGGTGTCCTATCTCGCGTTAGTTACCACGTTCGTTTTCCTTCAGGGGCGACAAGACTTACCAGTCATCTACACTCAGGGGAAAATATTCATACAACTCCTCCTGTTCTTCCGCTGGGCTGCCTCCCACAGCATGGTTTGTTGACGTCCGCTGTATCCGCGGACTCGTTAAAGAATCTGTAGTCGAACGATTGTTCGGGCTACGTTCGTCTTCCGACAGCGACAAGTTGATCGTGCCGGATACGGCAGCTGCTGAATTCTTTCCATTCTTGTCCCAGGTTGACATTTTATTCGGACTTTCCTGGCTCCACCCTGGAACGGGCGGCCTGCTTAGATTGGGCGATACTGCCATCCTCTTAGCTGGATGCTGATTATTCTGCCCGTGTCCTTGTGCCGAGGCGGCCGCCCAATCGTTTGACCGAGCGCCATTCAGTGATGAATATTGATTCAAGCCTTGTGACGAGTCAGATTTCTCCGTCTTGAAGTTCGGAGTCGGTGCGGTGCTCGCGTCGCTTTGCGTACGAGCACGCTCGCCGTTGGTTGGCGCCACCTTCTTATCAACTGTGAGGGGCACATCCTTTTTACTGTCAAAGTTACGAGGACTTCGTCCGCGTACAATGACCGGGCCACTCTGAATATCTGCGATCTTCATCATCTCGCCGCTGGCCTTCATCTTTCCCAGTAAACTGATCTGGACTACATAATGTTGCTGCAGGCCTTTCCGGCGTCCGTTGTTCGCCGTCGCGCTCTTAAACTGCAAGCGTTTCCAGGAAACCGGCAGACTGACTCTATGCCCGTCCACTTCTTGGCCTCCGCTCAAATCTAAAAGGATCTGGGGCGGCGCACCCTGCACCTTGATTTCTTGGCCCTCTCCGAGCGCTGGGTTATTGCTCTTCCAGGGAATACTAATCACCTCGGTCGGCTTACCCTCAATGCTTTCAATAGCAGAAATAGAGGCGTAGAACTCGACAATGGGAATGGCGCGTCCTTGCTCATTCATGACCTGCGTGCAGTGCCGCGGCATGGTGATCTGGCCGGAACATTGCCATAGATTACGACGGTAACATGTCAGTTCCAGGGGTCGCCCAGTGGTTTCGCCTCCGAACACGTCTTCGGCGACAAAGAACATGCCGTACAGCTCGGCGGTCATGTTGATTTCAGAATACCTGCCCAGCGCATCGTCTACTGGGGTAGCTTTGACGGTGGTCGCTGAGAAGCCGAGCAGCTTATCGTCGGGCTGCTGGGGCGAAGATCCCTCATCATGGAGGGCTTCGGGATTCGGCGTAGTCTCGTAGGGCCTCGGATAGCCGAAAGGGTCTTCAAAGGTAGTTGTGAAGGTGTCGAAGTCGACAGAGGGCGTGAAGGCGAAGGGCGGAATGTTCCCGTTGACACTTTCTCTGCGCCGATGTTTTTAGTACCGCATGCAAGGCGCAGGACAAAGAGCAGACCAGAACAGAAAAGAAAAACAAAAAGAAGGGACGCTGTCCCTCCACACCCCCGGCCCCTCCTTTTATTCATTCATTTATTCTCACGAGCTACAAAAGCACGAGCACGAGCGCATCGATGCGCCAGGGGCCAACCTACAGCATAGCGTCGTCGAAGCTTATCTCAGCATCGAAGCCGTCTATTCCTAGCCCTGGACCGGCCATGGCAGGATTCAGTCCTATGGACTCGCTGGCACCGGGCGCCGGCATCGAGTTAAAAGCCGCCATCGCATTGTAAGGCCCGGCAGCCTCCGCCCGTGTCGGCGCTCCTCGTCCGGATCGAGTCGAATCGAGTGTCGACGATACACAGGCTATGGCTGTGGCTGTGGCGGTGGTGACGGTGGTGACAGGCACCGGCTTGGCCGTCTAGCCTAGGTCGCGTGTATGCAGCGGTATGCAGCGAAAATGGCGGGCTGCCGAAGCGACGGATGTTCAGCCGTGAATCAATTCCTTGCGCCCGCGTTGGAGCCGCCGTGCACGCGAGATGGAAAGCCGCAATTCGCTCGAATTCGAAGTCGCAGACAAGACGCGGAACTGACAGATATCGCGCGGTCTAGAGCAGATGCAGATGCAAGCTGGAAACGACAAACAGGCCAGACTGTGTCTGTATCTAGTGTAGTGTAGTGTGCAGCCGTAGAACCAAGGCAGACTAGACGGCCATCGCTGCTGAGCCGATGTGGACACTCGACTCGGAGGTGGAGAATCTTGGGATGGGGATCTCGGCCGGTATAGCACGCTGGCTAAGTAATACTTAGCGAGAAGATGGGCAGTCGCCAGGGCCCCAGGGTCGCCAGGGTCTGGCTGGCCGACAGGGGAGCAAGGGGCCGTGGAAAGAGCCAAGGGGGCGCCCTATTGTGCCTATATCATTGGTGCAACGCTGCCAAGGTCAGCGAGGGCGGCCGCGCCTTCGACCAGTAAACGGTGCTGTATATAGTGGGCAGGCGCCGCACCGACCAGCACATAGATAGGCAAGGTACGATGTAAGATGATATCGCTCGCCTCAAGGTCGCACCTGCGTACCGTTATCTCTTGGGTGGGTTGGATCAAGATACGGGAGAAATGGCTGGTTCGCAACGTCTCCCGATAGCAGCCTCTTTCCGACCCTCAGCTTTGACAAGTCCGGAGAGCTAGGGAGGGTAGCTATAAATTTGGAGAGATAGCAACAAGATACGGAGCTTCTAGGGGAGCCACCGGCCCTATCAGTTGGGGGTTAGGGGTCGGGGGGTCGCAGAGGCATCAATTGGTGGGTGTCGCTCATTGCTCTCACCTTCTTGATAGGCACAATCTCCAGTGGGGGGCTGGGAGAGCAGCTGCAGATACGTCTGTGTCCGGACGATATTAGAGGGTCGGCGTTGGGTGTTGCCCACCTGTATGCTCTCTGGAGACGAAGGAGATGTAACCAGAAGGGGCTTAGCATCTACTGTGGGTGGCTGAAACTAGCTTAGCCTCACCCCTCCTGTGCCCCGCGCCCGGTGTGCGACCGCTGGAATCTGGGGAACCATTTTGTCACTTATTAGTCAAAACCTGGCCTCGGCCCTTCTTCACGTGCTCACCTGTGCAGCCGTTGAAGGTCACGATACCTACCTTCTCGGCCCATGAATCTGACCTACTGACATGAACAAACCCTCATCATGTACGGACGCGGGCGCTCGAGAACCGGCAATGCGGATGCTACGGTAAGTTCGAAACAAGAAACGCGGCTGTGAGACAGGCGAGTTGCTATTTTCTTCAATGGATCGTGTCACAGCAAGTAGCGAAACTACCTAAATTAGAAGGGGCCGAAGGAACGATCTTGCATCCGGAACACCAACTGTCTGCCATTGCCGAAGATCGCTTGCTTATGGAATTATGTACACGTCGAGTTCTTGAGCAAAATGAAATAATATCTGCTCCTTAGTCATAAAACTACACACGTAAATATGCACATTGCTCTCCCAACCTTTAGAGAACAAGACGAAATATTAGAAAGCAAATGAGATCCCGCTCAATCACACACTCGTCGTAAAGCTAGCCAACGATTCGTCTCCTAGATGCCAGAGCCATAGCTGGTAGATATACTTCGTATACATATACGTATATATAGATATACCAATTGGCTCAACTCAAATCGAGCCACTGATGTATCCTCAAAGTCAGTAAACGTGAACGGGACGAGTTGTGATAAGGATGCCACATACATGTTCTGGTGAATTGACCACTTCATCAAATGTTTGCTGTACCTCAAAGCCCATGGCGGAGAAGAGCTCATTAGTCTCTTCCGGAACCTATTTCCGTCAATTAGAAACTGATGCGGCCAACATGGTCATTATACGTACCCAGCTCAATACGCTCTTCGTCGATTTTTGTGACTTGTTCTGTCTCACGCCCATGAACACGAGCCCTTGTAATACAAGACTTGCTTGTGCTGTGGGAGGAACAATCGGGGCAATGATGCCACCAACTTCCTGACCATCAGGTGCATGGAGTGATGGGATGTACACCGACAAATGGCTTGACTTGTTGCAGATGATGACGATACCCAACACGTTGTCGAGCGCGGCCTTGGCTCTGACTACACCACAATGTTGGTCCTGCAGAGCCGACCGGTAGAGCTCTACGATTTCGGGGCCTGCATTCGCCGCGACAAGAGCTAGAACCGAGTCGCTGTTGTCCATAGATTTGATCAGGTCGAAACTGATATTGGCCCTCTGAAGACTTTGCAATAAGCCTTCAGGGGCAGACCAAGACGCGAGATCTTCGATCGCCATGTTGGCCAGGCGTTTGGGAAACTGAGTGTCCCAGCCCACGTTATCAAACCAGTTCCTAACACTACCGCTCTCGTCGACCGAGACACCAGGAAATATTCCCGGGTAAGCAAGTCCCAATTGGATCTTCTTGATGCCAGACTTTTGCAATAATGCCCGCATGGCACGGCGGTGCAGGGATCTGCCCACCGATACGTTCCGTTTCGAGGGATCTACGAATATGGCTCCGATAATGGCGACGCCTTTGAGGAAGTAGGTCGCAACAAAGCCATAAAGCATATTTGTACTGCTGTTTCGAACTACGAAATGGGACTCTTCAAAGTTCGAATCATGGAGCTCGAAAGAGGCAGCGGTAGTGGCAACGTAGGGAAGGCTAGGGGTACTGGATCTTGCCAGTGTTTTGAGTAGTTCGTTCAGTCCGTGCTCGTCTCGGTCGCGTTCATAATTCTCGACAAGCCACTGTTGCCTTGTTTTGGTCGTCTTCTTGCTTTTCCTCATCGTGCCTGGCATAGAACCTTGTGGGACGAACTCTCCGTATAATGCCCGCACGAGTGAAGCCATCGCAGTTTCGGTAAAGTCAAACGTGCAAACGTAGGTGCCAATTGTTTTCTCCATAGCGAAATCATACGGTGAACTCACTGCTACGACAATGAGTGACTTCTTCTGACCCATTCCGCGAAGCATATGGCACATCGTGGCTACATGCTTCGTGAAGCCATTCTGGTACATGTTACGATTGGCGTCAGCTGTTACTATGATGATAGCAGATGCTCTGTTGATAAGATTCTCGTGCACTAGCGGTTCATCAGCATAATGGATTTTGTTGCAAGATTAACAAGAACCTCACCTGGTCTGAGACCGTTCGCCGTGTACGAAGTATGGAGGAGCTTTCCGTTGCGGATACGTGCCAACGATTTGCCGAATTCTCGGAAGACGCCCTCGCCGCTCATAATTGTCCCCCGTTCATGATGGGCCCACTTCTCATGCATGCTTGAAATCTTTCCATTTCCTTTCTCTGCCATACTTTTAGTAGCTGCAGAGGCAGGCAAAGGTTTTACTAGTGGTGTTAGCAGTAACAATTCCTCGCCCTGTCGCAAGTGGTCTGACAGAGGAAGGAGACTGTCCTTGTCCCGTACTACCGTGATTGACTGGTCATAGGCTTTCTGCGATAAAGCGAGATGCGAGGGATGTATCTTCGACAATAACGATAATCCCGGAGGGTTAAGTGCCTTCTCCCATGATGTGCAAGCATTTTTCAGTCTCAGAACTCGCCTTAATGACGTATAAATGCGCTTTTTGGAAATAATTCCATTCTCGATGCCCAGTTTCAAACCGGATATGGCTTCTAATTGGACATCGTGTGCTCGGCAGAGAAGGATCAGATCGTTCCCTGCCTCCACAGCCATGACGCTACCACCTTTTACACCATATTCTTGGATAAGCGACGACATTTCCAGGCACTCTGATATGGCAACGCCCTTAAACCCGAGGTCATTCCTCAGCAAATCGTCGACAACCTGATCTGAAAGGCAAGCATGTGTAACATTCATGCCAGCATTCTGGATTCCGCAGCCGCCAATGAACATAGCATCTAGGCGGCCCGCCGCCACTGCATTCCTGAAGGGTACCAGGGCGCTGAGGCTCAGTTCTTCTAGTGTCTGTGTGATAATAGGCATATCTAGACTTGAACCAAGGAAATCAAGATTCCCATATGAAGGGAAATGCTTGCCGCACGTGGCTATGCCAGCATCTTTGTAACCATTAATAGTTGCGATGCAGTATTGAGATGCCTCCTGTGGGTCATCACCGGTCGTTCGTACCCCAAGGGGTTGATGTCGAGCGTTTGTTAGGACGTCCAGAACGGGACCAAGAATGAGGTTAACACCGACCGCGGATATCTCGGTGGCCGTAGCTTTTGCTACATTGTAGGCGAGATCTGGGCTGCCAGTTGCAGCAATACCCATAGCGCTGGGAAACTGGCATATGTAATCCTCGTCAAACAAGCTGTTAACCCCTCCATTTTCCTGGTCTACAGCGATCAGGAGGGGCTGCGGATGTCCGGCTTGGTGAGCAATGGTCTGCAGTTCTTGTACAAGGGCGGCAGTTTGCTCAGCCGCTATATTTATACATCTTCGAATTAGTGTTTGAACGTGGCCAAAGCCGTCCCAGAAAGGAGCGGATCGTTGCGGCTCAACTGGTTCAGGGGTTAGGGGAGGTACATTTAAGATTCTTGGCTGTTAGAATGATGGATCCAAGATAGTGGTTCTCAATTAGGTTTCTAATAGGAGGTGTGACTTCGGTCCCATCCCATCCCATTATGAGCATCTGGCCAATAGCCCTACCCACGGGGGGTGTTAGTGACTTAGTGAGCTGCGGTGTCTCGCCCAACGGGGTCTCCGAGGCTATAGCCAGCCGGGACAGCTGGAGGAGCTGCGCAACGACGGGCCCACGTACCGGTTGAGATCCTGCCAAAGCGGATCGAGCTCGCCATCTTGCCTCGCCATGCTGCCGTTGCTCATCGACGGAGGACACGGTAGCTTAAGGCCGTATCCGTATCTCGTCCTGGCGGGGCGATAAGGCTTACAACTGGACGGAGCTCAAAGCAAACAGCGTTAGCTATTCGAGGCCTGACGCACGCTGTGGCAATCAGAAGGAGCCCGTGCCATTGATTCGTGAGGGACTACGGTTTTGCGTTGCAGAGCTCATCCGCCGTTGCGGAAGGTGGACGATATTAGGTAAGTTCCACAGCCAACAGTGTACTACGGTGTTCATTGCTGCTATTGGCTGTAGCTTACCCCTACGGGGGCGCTGATGCCTCGAATTCGGGGTCTTTGGAGCTAAAGAATTACTGATTCATGATTGGCCAATTTTTATCATCTTGGCTCTTCCTATCTTAGAGCAAGACCTCGAGCTCAGAAGATAAGAGTGGATCCCTTCGATACAGACTTGCTTAGGTAACGACAGTGCACGTCTCGAGTTTGTGTCGCCTGGCGGCTTTGGCGCTCGGCTGGATTCGGTCTAATCAAACCCACCAAATCTTAAGACCTTCCACTTCCACCACCTCCTCTACGGTGCCGTACACTACACTACACTGCGTTAGTACATGCCCCTCTAGTGATTGGTTTCCATGTCGGTTGCCTAGTTCGTCCTCCTCGCCTCTCCGGACTTCGCAACGTTACGTTCATGACCCGGCCAAGACCACAATGCGTAGACAACCTGGCTGGTGGGTGCTGGTGGGCTGTTGGAGCCTCATCTGAGACATGATCCGCGAGCCACTCCGGTGCCACCGCTCACTACACTACTACTACTACCGATGTCACATGTAAAAAGTCGTGCAGCGTATCAGCATAGGTAGCGAGAATTTGTGGTGTTACCACCAGTATGACACGGACCTGGGTCCGTTCTCGTTAGCGATCGAGCACCTACAAGACGTCATGTCGACGAATCAGACGGCCCCTGGGGGCTGACAAGCCGTCTGACGAACCAGCAAACTTCGCATTTGCTGTTACATACAATCCCGTCTTAAGTAACCGCGATGACCCATGCTATTGGCCTGGTGCCTTGGGCAGATATTGGCCAATCCTTTAGCTCACATGGCTGATCCTTTCGCTGGTTGATGGTCTAAAATTTCGACTGGCACCAGTCCACTTCGCAAGATCCGCGGGAGGAGGGTTACAATCGCTCTCACGCGAGCAGACACATACCAGCTGCGTATGGGCGGAAGTCCCATGCCGGCTCTGCAGTTTTATAGCCCCACCGAGATAATTTCTTGAAGCGGGATGGCTCCCGATGTCATCAGGCGTCCTAGTGCAGACATGTTCGCGACTCGTTTGGTGGGGGAAACTGGATCAGTCCGGTTCCAGGCTTTCCAGTGTGACTATGTGTAAGTGTAAGGAGGTTCTAACCCCGTTAGTTCTGTACTATCGTGAGCAATAAGTATCCGTGGGTACGCTGTGTCGGTCTTCGCTGTAGTGTTCCGTTATGGAGATCAAGATACTTGCTGAAGGGACCACGGTCCTACTACTTGACGGAACCTAGCAAGACTTCGTGACTCTTCGTTCTACTTCACACAACCTGCTGATTCCATCATGCCTCACTCACTGCCCTCATCACCGAAGTCCACGCCGAAGGACGGGCGCAATGGCATCACGAAATTTACGAACTGTCGGATATTGCGAGGCAACTCGTTGGTTCATGAAGATTTATGGGTTGACTCCGTCACTGGAAAGATTATTCCCAGTCAAGCTGCTTTCTATGACGACTTGATCATGCCTGACGAGGTGATCAACCTCGGTGGCCGCATCCTATCGCCCGGCTTTATCGAATGCCAACTGAACGGAGCCTTTGGCTTCAATTTTTCAACGCTTCTCGAACCCGCTGCGTATGCCAAGAAGATAAGAGAAGTGAACAGGCAGTTAGTCACAACGGGAGTGACGGCCTATTTACCAACAATCACGAGCCAGCGAAGCGAGATATACAAGTGCGCGCTACCACATCTTGGTCCGTCCGGCGACTATCAGGTAGCGGAGGACGGAGCCGAGTCCGTCGGAGCGCATGTCGAAGGCCCTTTCCTCAACCCAACCAAAAATGGCATTCATAATGTAGACGTTTTGCGGACAGCCGAGAGCTTTGAGGACCTGGAGGACTGCTATGGTGCCGGTAACCTTCGCAGCGAGAACGGCTACGGGCCCGCCGCAGTCAAGATGATTACGGCGGCCCCAGAGCTAGGGCAGATGACCGGCCTCATCCCAGAATTGACACAACGAGGCATCATATATTCGATCGGACACTCTGAAGCAACATATGAGGAGGCATCAGCAGCTGTAGGCGCTGGCGCCACTATGATCACGCATCTATTCAATGCGATGCGCCCGTTACATCACCGGAATCCCGGTATTTTCGGAGTGTTGGGTATTGCTGAGAGCCTGCCACGGCCCTGGTTTGGCATCATCGCTGATGGAGAGCATCTCCACCCGACTACCATCAAGATCGCCTTCAATGCACACCCAGACGGTTTCATTTTAGTCACTGATGCCATGCACCTGGTTGGACTCCCAGATGGCACCTATGCATGGACAAACGGTGATTGCACAAGTGGAATCATCAAGAAGGGGCCGAAACTGATTCTCGAGGGATCGGATCGTATTGCTGGCAGGTGAGTTAGGCTTTCATTCTATACATTAATTCGTATGGATGAGTAGAAAGCCTGTGACTAACGTCAGCTATAGTTCTATCACACTCATCGAATGTGTCAACAACTTCCTCAACTGGACCGGCGCTTCCATTCCGCAGGCCCTCAAAGCCGTCACGTCGACGCCAGCGGCGATGCTTGGCTTACAGGGCGTTAAGGGGTCACTCACCGAAGGAGCAGACGCCGACCTAGTCGTTTTCTCCGAGAACATGACCGCGCACGGTGCGCCCGAGCTTGTCATCGACGAGGTCTGGAAGTTCGGGACTAAGGTCTTTAACCGAAAACTCGCCTAGAGTACTCAATTCATATTCGCAAGATTAGAGGATGGGGAAACTGATACATTATATACCACCAGACTGGAAGAAGTAGCGTAGACTGCATACGAGTATAAGCCGGGAACATCATGATGTTTGTATACCAGAATTTTCAATTCTTGCTGGATGCCAAAATTTACATAGCGCATTCCACCTTTAGATGATTGCATGAAATTAGATAGAGAGCATAGTCATAGCCATCTTAGATACCTACTACATTTACACAAGCCTCGCGGCATTGCATTTGCATAGCGATGATCAATCAATCAGTCAATCAATCTCCGTTATTCCCATCTCATGTTGTGGACGTGTGTATGTACACCAATACCCCCGTATGTCTTTATTATATACACAGACCGGCTCTCCTACCGTCAATTCTATACCTTGTTCCTCTCCATGCCTGAACCATTCAGAAGAAAACATGGCTTACGCCTCTCACCCCTCGCCCCTAATCCCCTCCCCCGATTCGAATTCCGCAGGCATCAATCAAGGCCGCTTCACCGTGAGTTTATACGGCTTATTGAGTTTCTCCATGGGCGCAATCCCAGCGCGGCCCAGCGCCGCGGGCCGCTTGATGCCCATCCCTCCCGGGCGCCAGCCGAGCTTCGGGCCCGTGACCGTCGTGGCGTGGAAGGTAGCCACCGGCCGGCTGTAGTCCTCTGGAGACACAGCGTCGTCATCGTCCCCTTTATCTTTTTCTTTCTCTTTCTCCACCGTTACCGCCGCTGCCTCTCCACCTCGCGCGATGGATGCCATAGTGTTAGGATCTGCTGCTGATGGACGTGTCGGCGAGCTCGAGAAGCAGGAATATGGCTTCGACAAAGACGTGCCGGACAAGGACTCATCATCCCGGTCCCGACGCGCTGCCGGCTTGCGAGCTGGTAGTGGTAGCTTCGCGGCCCCTCCGAGCTTGTGGCTAGCGAGCGCGGGCTCGATGGTTACTGCCGCTGCTGTCGCTGGGGTGGTAGTGCCTGTGGCGGATGGGGGCAGTTGGTACGTGTTGTTGTTGTTGTTGTGTGCTACGCGACGACGCGCGTACGGTGGAATGGCCGGCGCCGAGACGGTCCGTTTTGGAGGAAACGCTGGCGCGTCAGAGACAACAGCAGCAACATCTTTCGACTTATCGTGGTTCGTAACACCGTAGCCGTAGCCTAGGAGACTCCTCTGACCCGGAGGGCGATTGCTCGCTGTTCTTCTCAGGGGTCCACGGCTCGTTGTCGGCGCTGGCGCTGGCTTGCTGGCGGCAGCAGCGGCACTTTGTGTCCCGACGCTGGCCATGTGTGCTCCGGCTGTGGTGAAGCCGGCTGCTGCGCGGGGAACGGTGAAAGACGCCGATTTCTGCATCGTCGTCTTGTATGGCGCGGCCCAGCCTTCTACTGACTCTTCTGCTACCTGGACGCTCTTGACTGGGTGTTGCATTTTCTGCCTCTTACGCGGCCATGCGCCGTGACCTCCGTTGTTTTCCCCATGGGGCTCGTTTGGATCGACTGGGAAGAGATTGTCTTCTGGTGCTGTCATGGAAGGCATGCCCTTGTAGATGACGCTGTCCGGGGGTAGCTCACGGCCTAATATCGTAGCTATCGACGACATTATGGGCCGGTCAAATGATGGCCCTTTCGGGAGGAATGCTGAAGATGGTAAAATGTCGATGAATGACGAAAGCTCGGTGGTTTTTCCGCCGCCCCCTGCGATGGCTTGCGGGCAGCTGAGGTAGAGGAGAGCTTTGGCTCTTGTCATCGCGACGTAGAGCAAACGCCGCTCTTCGTTTTGGTCTTCAGCTCGTATGTGTGGTATGGATCCGTTGTAGACTGCGGGGATAAAGACAACAGGCCACTCGAGGCCTTTCGCAGCATGTATGGTAGAAATTGTCACCAGCGGTTTCCCCTCTTGATCTTTATCCTCGGTCTGTTTATCAGACGCTAATGAAATATTCGACAGGAATTTGGCGAGCAGATCATCGTCAGATGCCTGGGCAAAACCATCGATCGTAGGAAGAGGCTCGTCATCTACTATGCTCTGACGCACGAACTCTTCAGCGAGCGTAACGAATTCCTGCACGTTAGCCCACCTCGATTCGTATTCGGCACCGTAGGTAGCTTCGAGATAGTCTTCAAACTTGAGATCGCGAATCAACTTCTGGATCAGCTCAACCAAGTTTATAGGTTTGCCAGATTCGGCGTCGAGGCGTAATCGTTCTCGTAGATTGCTGAGCGGCTTCATTAAGCTTCCACTGAGAGCGTTCTCAGTTTGCTGTCTAATATTGGTCTTTGCTGTGCGTAAGCCTCGACAATGTTTTTCAATAAGTTGCCAAAGGCTCATGGAAGATTTTTCGGCTTCTTCTAGGAGGGCCTTGATAGTCATTTCGCCGATACCTCGTTTTGGAATGTTAATAATGCGTGCAAAGGCATCATTATTATTTGGCTGGTAAATGACCCTCATGTAGTCTAATAATATCTTAATTTCGGTTCGTTCATAGAACTTAAAGCCGCCTAGAGGTCCGTTAGTGGCTTTGTGTTTAAGGACACTTATTCTAATTAAGTAGGTAGTACATACCGACCATCCGGTAAGCAATGCCCTCCCGTCCTAGCGTCGATTCGACGTGTCTGGATAGAGCTGCGGATCGAAGTAGTATCGCGAAATCGTCAAAGTCTATCATATTTCCAGACTGCAGCCGTATCCGCCTTATCTCAGACACTATCCAATCCGCCTCGTCGGTTGAGTTTTTTAATTTGCGAAGAACTGGTCGCGTTCCTTTGTCCCGCACCGGGAGTAGGACCTTCTCGTATCTTTCTTGGTCTTGTTGTATGACTTTCAATGAAGTATCCAGAATATAACTCGAAGACCGATAATTCTCCTCTAGGGAGATCTCGTCAGTTCCGGGGTAATCACGGAGTAGACGATGCAGATTTCTTATCTCTGCCGACCGCCATCCATAAATACTCTGGTCCGGGTCTCCGACAATAGTGACTCTTCGGTGGGTTTGGGCAAACAGCCTCATGAGATCGTACTGAACACCATTGGTATCTTGATACTCGTCGATTAAGACTGTTTGGATATTAGAGACGCATTGTGGGAACTTGCGAAGAAGTTCGACACAACGCAAGAGGAGATCATCGTAATCAAGCAAGTTTGACCGCTCAAGTTGGCTCTGATACTCTTCAAAGCAACTCTCGAGAGCTCTCGACTCGATTCTCTCCCCTTTTTTGTCCTTCACGGTACGCTCGTCTGATGTCCCCTTGGCTTTGCGTTTGCTAATCCAAGCTCGCGCCATAGCCGGCTCTATAGGCGCGTCCAGTCTCTTGCAAATTCGGGTAATGATTCCCCTCGAATCCGAATCATCTGCGATGCCAAATTTGGAGTTTAGTCCAATACGCTGGCCATATTTAACGAGGTAACGTCGCGCAATACTGTGAAAAGTGCCAATGACGATCCTCTTTTCCCGTCCGTCGCCCAGAGCTTGTCCAATGCGCGTTTTCATCTCATTGGATGCCTTATTCGTAAACGTCGCGACGATAACGTCTTGTGGCTGAATTCCAACATGATCAATGAGCCAAACCACTCTGGAGGTCAGCGTGTGTGTCTTCCCGCTTCCTGGCCCAGCCAGTATGGCTACCGTGGCGGCATCGGAGCTGACAGCACGGCGTTGGGCTTTATTCAGCGACTTAAATATCTCGTTTTCAATTGCCAATGGCATGGTCTACCACTATGGCGGTGGGTATAGATTGATCATAGGTCCTGGGGTTGTTGACGACGTTGTCGACGGGGGGTTGTCGACGCGTCTGAGATGAAATTCAACGCGACTACTTTGTAAGTGTAGGCGAACCAGACACGGGGCCACGTGACCCCACAAGGCCTCAAGCCCCCAGACTCCCACACTTCCTAAACACGCAAGACCTGATTGACATGGAACAGGGACTTGCAGTCCATAAAGAGCTATATCGTACATTTTAAACCCCAAATTATTAATTTTTTTTTTTGGTTAGAATCGCCAAGTACTATTCTTTACTATTCTTCACAAGTGCTCGTGGGCACAGCTATCGATAGGCCATAGACACCTTAGAGGTAAGCTAGCCAACCTAGGTGAGCTCCAATTGGCGAATCTCAGAACGCAATAAGTAACCAAGCACACCAGCCTATCTAATGTAACCCACCTACCTCTTTGGATCCATATCAGCGAAATGCAGAGCATACAACTGACATGATACTTTTCATTCATTTGATTATGTTCTTTTTCACTCATCCCTTAGAATCGTATTGATAAGAAGGAATTATTGCTCGGTGGTAGGCACACCAGTCGGCTTTCATTCTCAATCAAGTCGCTATCTCCAGTTTTCGTTGGTACAGCACCTGCACCTGCAACTCCTATTAGGTGTCACCAACGTGGTCACAATTTCAGATGCAAACTATGTGTGATGGCACACTGACCAAGGGAGGTTTGAGGTCCTGATAGGTAGATAAATCCAAACCTTTATAGTCTTTGGCCGATGTGGAAAGTGAAGACGCCGGCGAGGCACATAATACAGCGTAAATATCGTCGGTAAGTGTAATCGTCCCATCGCGCTCCCTGCCCGTCACCACGCACCCCGGCAATCATCACTGCGCTAGTGCGCACTATGCTGCCTGTCACTTGCAGCCCGCAGGACAGAAGAGAGGAAAAGGAAAAGCCGGAAAGCCAATGGAGCACTCCAGGACAGGAAATAGTGGGGGCGACAGGCACCGGAAGCAGGCGACTGGCCAGGACAAGTCTAAGCAGCGAAGCAATCGAGGCGGGGTCCGCGGGCGATGCATGCAACAGCAGCCAATCAATGCGGGGGCCCACCCCCTCGGCGCTTAATCGCCCCTGCCACCGCACATCTTCCATCCAACCAGAGCTGCAGACGGCGGTCAACTCCCGCCAGAGCTGCGATCCGACATGGCACTTCATCACGCTGACTGGATGCCATTTCTGGCAGCCATCACACATGTGTCCCCAGAATACCCAGAAGAGACCGGTCGCGATGGGCGGTCCACGGCCCACCCTCGACACACTTGCGACCTTCACCAGCCGCTATATACCCGTCGCCCGCCCAATTCGTGGCTAGCCCTACCAATTCTCTGGCAATGTGCGTTTCGATTGCATGATCAGGAGGTCCTCCACAAACCAGGCGATAACCCGTTGGGATATGGTTCTGTTCAGTGACGATCCCGCATCACACGGCCAACACCATGTCCCACGGGCTTTATAGCACGGTCCCCTCACAGCTCTCACGGCTCGCTCTGCTCTTCACCTCCCTCCTCCTCCCGCTGGCACCCATTGCTCTCTGTTCTTCTTTGGCGGCGCCCAAGATACACCGGCGAGGTCCTCTTGACCTCACCATCTACTCAAACTACTTTGACCCGACGCCTTCGCCAGAGGACGGTCCCCCGCTGTCTCGTGGCGCCCTCCGCAACCCGGCCTATCTGCCGGCTCAGATTGGTGCTATCGTGGGAGCATATGCGCTTTCGCTCGTTGTTGTGGCCACTGTCCTACTACTAGTCGCAAAGCGACGTCGCACTCATCTCACTGCTGGAGAGTCTGGCCTCGATACCTACGAGGAATACGGCTATCAGTTTGCCTTCCCGCCAGGCGACAAAGCTGGTGGCGATCAACACCACCCCTACCCTTATCCTCCCCTGACACCAAAGTCGCCTATTAAGAACTTCTCATACCCGACGCCTGCTACCCCATCTGCCACCCAAGGCCAAAACCCCTATACTTTCTCGGAATCGTATTCTACATATTCGGCAAGCACCCTTGGGATTAATCCTTTAGTAGACCAGAGAGTGGTTGCCGCAGACCGCGAAATGGCGCAAAATCAGCTCGAGGAGATGTACAAGTATGTGATGGAGCACGAGGCTGCCAAGGAGGCTGGCACGCCCATCGAAGCCCCTCCAACTCCGCTCGCAAAGCAATTTCCAACTGCGGCTTCGCCTAAGAAGAGCACGAAGAAAAGCAAGAGCAAGCCTGCTAATCTACATCTTTCGCATGACGAGCCCGAGAAACAGTCTAGGGCTTCTTCTATCTTGTCCGCTCTCAGGTCGCCAAGAAAGAAGGCTACGAAGGGCATCAGTATCTCTTCTCCCATCATGACACCTAAGTCAGGAACTTTCCCGCGGTACGAAGGGGAAGAGATGAATGTAATCCCGCCTCGTCACTATGCGCCAGCCTCACCACCACCTGTTCCAACGGGCCAACCATCATATCTGCAAACAAACAGACATATGGGTCCACCAGCGCCGATGACCCCTCCGGACATGTCACCACAGAGTACGCAAAGCATTGACGAGCGCCTCGGTGCTCAGTTTGGCCACTCTCGATACGATTCCCAGGCACCCACTGAGGTAGACCCGGTGTCGGCAACTTCCGAGCGGTCGACGACACGCCTCATTGGCTTGCCCAGCTCGCCCAAGCCCGATTCGACTCGATTCCCTTCACTACCATCATCTCCAAAGCCTGGCGCCACATTCCCATCATCACCACGACCCGGACAGTCTTTCTCGCGGCCCAACGCTCCTTCGGCCGTCCGCACCGGAGGTACACTACCCCTCCGTGCTTATGAACCAGCTTTAAATTCACCATCTACACAAACTACGAAGCAAACTACCTTCGAGCGTACCATGCCCACATCTCCCGGTATGCGGACACCTTGGACGGGCGCACCGGTACCGTACTCACCGTACCAACCCTTCTCCCCTGTAGTGCCAATTACGCCATCACTAGTAACTAAGGCAGACCGCAAGCGAATGAAGCAACTTCAGCCTAAGACGCCAACAATGCAGATGGTACAGAGTTCAGATGATGTTTGGTAGTCAGCGAATGGACAACTTCCGGGATGGATAGCTATTGAAAATGTTGGAAAGAAATATGACGGAATGAGATCAGCATGCAGATTTTTGGTTTATGGTTCTCCGTTTGACGGGAGGCTTCCAGGATGGAGGCGATGATTTATTACATATACCACAGGTGGTTTTCCTGGAGTTAGTGGTGTATATCAGCCGATGATTTCTGAGTGTGTCGTCACAGCACTAGACGCGCTGTTTACAATAGACATGTATTCTCCGACACCTTGCATTCAATCACAGTACTTGCAACGTTGTGGTGCTCGTTACATCCGACCTAGGAAAACAGAACAGTAGTCCCCCAGTTACGTAATGTTTGTAGTACGCATCGATCAAAGCACAGTATGAATGCTGAAACAGCGCAGTCCCAACATCAAGACATATTTACACGGCAGGGAGGAAACGATAGGAGAAGCAATATGACAGGGCTGTATTACACTCCCAACACTCAAGAGCTGCAGAGTAAGAGAAGTCACTGACCACTCATTGTATTTACTTATATGGATCCTACATGTAGGCAACGCCCGTCAAGCAGGGACTTACATAGTCTCCAAATGTATAGTTATATATACGATACAGTTCCTAGGCTTATTACAGCATCTAGTGTGGCCGTCGTATGATTGTTCTATGGCCGTATGAAGAGCAATCGTCAAAATAGAGTGGAGGCTGGCATATCCAAGTCCACGGATAGGAGAGGGAATCCGCCAAAACCCCTGGTTGGCCAGAGAAAGAAGACAAATTGCGCCACAGCAGCACCATAAAGTTGGTATAGAAATTGGTCTCAGAGCGCGGACGAATCCAAAATCGCGTTTCCTGTCTCAAAGCCTCGTATCATGAATACATTCGCACCAGAAACCAGACGGCGAAACGAGCGCTCGTACGCCTGGGTTGGCCGTACCGAGACCTGGACAATTCCTAATCTGA
This sequence comes from Nemania sp. FL0916, assembly GCA_022578715.1. Taxonomy (NCBI): domain Eukaryota; kingdom Fungi; phylum Ascomycota; class Sordariomycetes; order Xylariales; family Xylariaceae; genus Nemania; species Nemania sp. FL0916. The sequence goes on from MU390261.1 coordinate 189,963, forward strand.
TCTGACCACTAACATGACAGCCGGGCAGACCAGGTCCAGGATCTGGCGGTGTGGTGTAGGCAGTCAGAGTGAAGTGTAAAGTGCAAATAAGAAAACGGCTCGGCCGTATTGGAAATCTGTGAAACCCCAGATTAGAGGCCGGGGAAATACATTCGCTCAAGGCGTTTCCCGAGTGGTGTTGTCGCCATCTATTCGGCCTGCTACGACGAATCCCGGTATATGCTGTGAGTACCCTGCATAAGACTGACCGGGTAGCCTAGGCAATCGGGCCCGAGTCTGAATATGTAAGTTGGTCATCGTGATCTCCTGTAACGAAGCGCAAGAGATTGAGACATGACTTAGGATAACTACCCGTTGTTTGCCCACCTATGTTTTTTGTTTTGAGTAGCAGATCCACCACGGAGCCTGGGGAAGAGGTAATATTACTCATTTTAAGTTATTTGGGTTATAGGCTTCCATGTGATGTTCTGGCTGAGATGAGATGGGAACACCTATAATGTGTAACCTAATCCTCACTGACTTAGCTACGTGTTAGGTGCCTGATTATGTAGGTAGGTTAGGTTTACCAACAGCAACCCTCAATTGCACTACTCCGTAGAAAAGTATGCTTTAAGACGAGCTTCAAGTCGAGTGCGCTGATTTAGTGCATATGTGTACACCTCTACCTAGGTAGGACCTCCTCACGGAGTGCGCCGAACTCTGGAGCAGGCCGCCATGAATTAACCTATTATCGCGAGCAGCCGCCACCGAGCACCAAGGGATGGGTCACCAAGGGATTATACAGTAGGTACGGAGTAGGCAGCGCTGAGGATGAGGGAGAGAGGGCGGAGGGGTCGTAAGTGGGCAGCCGGTCCCACTGTCTCAGCTAGGTTCCGCCATCGTATGATCTGATCTCTGGGGCGTTTGCTGGCCTGGCAGTAGGCACTGTAGGTATGTGCCCGCCTCCGACACACCATTTCCATCCTGTACGCTGTATGCTTGCTTCGCGAGTATGCACACGAGAATAGGAGCGTCCAGTTGATCCACTCAGAAGAAATCCACTCATGCCCTAACGTTAATCTTGATTTCTTGATTGATTCTACGGTACTGGGACAGATGCCCCATCTGTGCTCTCCTAGTTGGCAGCAACTCACCCGCCGACTTCCCTGCTTGAGCAGCTACAGGCCTCTCCAGTAGCCACAACCAACCAGGATCTTGCTCTGACGTGACACAGCTGCCAAGTAAGGAATCTCTGTTCCGGGCCCGGATACAGAAGAGAAAGAGAGACCCAAGAGTCCAAGACACATCGGAGAGAGGAGCAAGTACCTACGCACGAAGAGGCTATTGCATTACTAGATGTGTATATGCTTCTAAGCGTGAGCCAAAGGAACACAGCATTCGCCTTCCGGGGCTTGGCGTCATATCACCAAGCTTTCTGTCCCTCCAACATCTCCGGCCTCTTTCCTCGCCATTTTGCACCTCACGGCGTCTGCAAATCCCGATTGACTCAACCAGCCCCGGACGCTCTCGCTCTGCTCACGTAGTTAGTTTGGCTGTGGAAACATCGGGCCACCACCTGCGCGCAGTACAGCACGTGCCGTGGTCCCTCGGAGCCGTCGCGCGACGTCTCTTGCGATCCATCGCCTTACTCGGCCTCGCTCGAGTAGCAGCACCGTCCACTCGGTGCCCACCTGGGCAAGCCAACCATTTGTGCACGCCCGTGCCGGCCGATCTGGTGGATCAGGCCACCGACAACAAACCCCGCGCCAATCCCGCTCGCCTGGAGCCGTCGCGTGTTCTTTGCTGGCCCTTTGCTGGCTTGCTGGCGACCAGAGTGGCTGTCGGAGAAGGCCCCTGCTTGCTCGTCAGCTCTAGCACTCGCGCTATTTCTCCTTCTGTCCGGTCTTTCGTTGTCTATGTCGAACCACGTTCGCATTTGGTGATCCCATCAGCATGACTGACTGTAACGACGCCTCGGTCCTCTTTGGCCTCGATGGGCCCGACTCCGCCTACTACCAGGACTCCGGTGCCGCTGCTGAGGCAAATGGCAATAGTAATGGCGGTGACGGCCACGCTCACGCTCACGCCCCGAACCCAGCTGGCGACCATCAACAGCTCTTCTGCGACTCGAACTGGTCTTTCCAGCAAGGGCCCCCGTACGACTCATACGATACCAACCCGTTCTTCCATGAGGGATGGGGTATGAATCAACAGATGCCCATGCTGGACGGCGTTGAAGCTCCGCAATCTGTGTCCGGCCCCGTGCCGCCGCCCTCCATGGCCGAGTCGTGTCCTCCTGCTTATGCTATGACCACTCCTGTCGCCTCTCCCGATATTGCGCAATCGTACACCACCGCACCCCCACCCACCGTCAGTTTGCTCAGTGACGAGCAGCGGCAGCGCCTACAGAAGATTGCTATGCCTGCTACCATCCCATACCATTCTCCACGAAGCGAGCCGAGCCCAAATTCCGCCGTTGGAGCGGGTAAATCCTCCATATCCTCCTCGCCAGAGGGCATGAGAGAATTCGACAAGTCAAATACGCGGAAGCGGAAGTCGTCAGAAGATGATGGAGAAGATGACGATGACGATGATGCTCATCAGCCTGTGAAGAAGACGGCGCATAACATGATTGAGAAGAGGTATCGCACCAATCTCAATGACAAGATCGCAGCGTTACGGGACAGTGTGCCTAGTCTACGAATTATGTCGAAGAGTGCGAGAGGTGAAGATACGACCGAAGATCGAGAGGAATTACACGGCCTTACACCTGCTCATAAGCTTAACAAGGCCACGGTATGCTCGTGCAGCTCCATATAGATACAGAAGTTGAAAGCTAAATCCTATGCAGGTCTTAAGCAAAGCTACCGAATATATTCGCCATCTAGAAAAACGCAACTCGCGACTGATGGACGAGAATTCAGCCATGCAGCAACGAATAGCTGCATTCGAAAAACTCTTCATTTCAGGAGCCATGAGCGGCGCTATTCCACAGCGCACACCATCGACACCCACACCGTATTCTCAGCAATCGGCCAACTTTGCTCCATCACCCATGGCCACTCCCAATCAACCGGATACACGAGGTATGATACCAGTACCGGACGATATGAAGCCGATCCTTGCTGCACAGATGGCTACAGGACAGCCATACCCAGTCCCCCAGCAGGTTTTTAGACAGGCTCCTCTAGTGCGCCAGCAACAAATCCACCACCAGCAGCAGCATATGCAAGCCGAAGGATGGCAACACGCTAGTCCGTATTATGGTAAAATGATTGTTGGATCTCTAGCAGCTCTGATGCTCCTAGAGGCCGTTCGAGAAAATGAACAAAGCAACGAGAGCCCTGGAGGTCGCGGCCTATTTGCTCTGCCAATTCATTTGCTCCGTTATCTTACATCCCAGCTCAGTGTTAACTTCATGGGATATTCAATACACGGCGCTCGAGTTATTTTCTCGATCAAGGTTGTTCTGTTGCTGTGCAGTCTTTGGTGGGCTTTCATGCCTTCGCTCATGGACTCTAAACCAACGGATTCTAAGAAAACCCAACAAACTCGTGCTGAACCAAAGGCGGCCCCTTCCCTCGCTTCCCCGATCCATGTTCGTCGACGAGCATGGCTCACAGCTATCCAGACTGTCTGGGTGCCCCGTCATAATTTCTTTTTGGAAGCCACAGCGCTCAGTCTCAAGACGCTCAAGCTCAGCGTGCGCAATCTCATTGGCGTGCAAGGGTACCAAATGCTAACTGGGTTAACCGAGGAGCAAGAGATTGCTCGAGTCAAGGCTTGGGAAATCGCTTTAGATGCGCAACTGGCCGGTGGTGACGTGGAGATAAGCAAGAGCCGATTGACTTTGACACTACTTGCTTCCGGCACACTGCCGACAACCCCTCTCCGTCTCATGCTCAAGGCGCTACACATCCGTGTCTTGCTATGGGAGCTTGGCTTAACGGGAGTACGAACAGGAGTACAGGTGATTGCCGCGAAACTGGCACGATCCAAATGGAACGAAGCTCAGCAACTATATCGAATTACTACACAACTCCGTCGTCAAGGACATGAACTTCCCGATGACGATCTTCCCGACCACTTGGCAGCTTTGCTCGAACAGGATTGTGATGAGGTTTTAAACTCAACCGTTATTCAGCGAGCACATAATCTTGCTTGGAACTGTGCTACTGAGAAGAAGGCCATCGGCAGTTTTGATGGGATGAACGCCGTTACGGATGACTTAGCTGTTCGATCCCCAATGGATGCAGTAGCCGCTTGGTGGTCCAGCATGACACTACAAGGTGTGCTCGCCGCGAGTCTCCTTGACTCGGAGGATGACAACGACGAAATCTCCCAGCATATCGAGCATGTGGTATCTCTCGCCATTCGAGCCGCGCCAATTGGGTCCGTAGCGCAACAGCGCGCGTTGGTTGCGCAGGCATTGCTCTCGGATAAAAACCGAAGCATCAATATTGTAGCCGCATTACAAGCCATCGGTCCAGTGACGCCAGCCCTCGCATCCAGTGATGATGCCGGCATGGCAAACCGCGAAGGGTCCTCAACCCCGTTGAAAGAGCTACCGCCTTGCCTAGTTACTACAGCGGAGATCCGCACCTCCTTGCTGTGCGCTATGGCCATAGCCCATCTTCAAAAGTATTCGCCGCCGGATGAGCCAGTTATCATCTACGGTGTGATTGATCAAATACAGCCCGCTTGTGATATGGGTCTTCTTGGCTACATATCAGCTTATAAACTAATGGATCATCTCGCCAAACATGAGTTCGCCGCCGAAGCTTGTGCTAGTACACTCGAACGGCTCGCCGGGACCCTGAGGATATGGACAGGAAAAGAATCCGCCCTTGACCCCGATATTAGGCAACAAATTGTCGATCGGTGTCTATCCGTGACTCGGGGCATCGTCGGTATGGATTTCGAAAATTCCGAAACCGATACTGGCTATGGTAGCATGAGCGAAATCGACAGTGATTATGGGACCATATCAGACCCAGAACCGGAACCAGAACCAGAGAGCATAATCGAAACAGCTGTCCCCTGCTGCGGATGTGCATCATGAGGTAGCAACGAGCCACCGTGCTCATCCCTCGATATGATCGTCAGACTATCAACTCACGGCTCAATTATATTTGTATCGTTTTAATACCTAACATCTTCTCCTGTCACATTTTAAATCAATGGCTATGCCGTTGCTTATCTATCTATGAGTTCGACATCTTACTGCCGTCAAGGTGCATTCCATCTTCAAAACACGTACAAAAAAATTTCTCCTTGTGTGCGGGCGTTGGGTACTTTTCGGGGTCTTACACGAGGTTAGGGAAGGATACGGACCAAAATACCTGTCGAGTTGCGATAATTTAACGCGCAGGCACAGAATAGACCCAGCCTTATGAGATTATGGCATATTCAAGGTTTCGGCGGCTTTGGTTCTTGACGGGATGTCGGCGCTAGGAGAGAGGTCTTTGTGTATATGTTGTTATGCCAAGTCAAGCTGGATTCTGAGGACTGTATAGCACGAGAATAAAGACATATCCCTTGCTACCGTACTCTATGAATGGATTCGTCGGGGCATCAGTGGAATAGCCGGGTTAGAGATATCGGTACTATAGAGGGGAAGCTTCAGGGCGTGCGAGGTGTGCACTTCTCGACCAGCCGGAGCGGTTTGATTTCATCGACGCTTTCCTACTCAACGTAGCTTTTAAGACTAGCTGGCCGTAGACAGTAACTACATATCTGACCTGGTCACATCATACTCCCAAAGTTTAGATAAACAGGATTACGAATTTTATTGTATTCCTATCCTCTTGAAGTCCGATCTCATTCCTTCTCCCCCAGATCCAGCTTACACTCAATATTCTTCGGGTAAGCATGCAGGTCCTTAAACTCATACTTCTCGTTCGCCTTCGGCGTGATATCGGTTGTGTTGCCAGGCTGTGCCCCGACGGGGTATTATACCTGGTAGCTGAATTCAGAGGGCCCGGGTATGGATGGTAATATGGCCACGGAGGGTAGGTAGATATGGTTTGAGCGTGAGGTTGACTACCTAGAGGGATTCGGAAGTGTGGAGGAGCATAGCATACTAGGTTAGAGCTGTTAGGGATTTGGCGGCGATAATTCCCAAAGGTAGGATGCGGATCACCTTTTTACGGTGCTCTGTATGGCACCTACCTCCTTGTCTTCTAATCACCTTCCCGGCGACATTTTTGGCAGCGAACTTAAGCTTGTCGTTGGTGATCCCTATTGATTTCTGTTCTTCGATAAAAGAGATCAAGAGAAAGGGGGGGTAAGGGGTCGCTCCGGTCGATGCCATTTATAGATCATATTGCTAGTTTTCTGAAGCAGAAACTTATCTTCTGTCAGAGTAGCAACTGTCCCAATACTTTCCATGAGTGTGGTGAGGATCTTCTCGCGCGTCTTGTAATTAGAGGGCTGGGGCTCCCAGTTCTTTACTGCGGTGGTCGACGACCTCCTTTCTTGCTGCTTGCATTGCATCATCAAATAATTATTTGCTTGCGAACCCGCGCCAGAGCTACAGCAAATTCGAGGCGTGAGAGTCCCAGAGTCTTCCCCAAGCTTCAAGCAGCAGAATACGTGATGTCCATGATATTTAGATGTTGGCCTAGGATCTGCAGCTTGCTGCCTGTCGTGGAATCAGGAGGCCAGGGTGTCGCCTTCGAACATTTCACTGTGGGAGGAGTAAATGGGCCGCGGATTAAAGTCGTGGTTAGCTCGCCGGTTTATATACGATACCCTAGCTGTGAGAATCCATCATTGAGTCGTTTATTGATCTTTTGACCAACAGCACCTCCCTTGCTGAGGTTAAGGTTCTCCGTATCTTTCACACTGAACTAAGGCCCCAAGACGTTCAGACCGTCTCCTAGATGCTCGAATGCCGACTCAACATCCAATGAGCTAGGCGACAGGCAAGTATACTCCCAAGAATGAAGAGATACCATCGATACGAACTTTTCGTTGAGTGTGGTTGACATAGCACAACTTCCTCGATGTTGACTAAGTGCGCAATCATTGGAGTCGGCTTGTCCATAGACAAGGGCCCTGCTCGCCGGCCAACGATAACAGAGCAAACATAACAGCGCTCTTCATTATCATCTTTTTGGGGCGTATTATTCCCGTCGACGTCAAACTTAGAAAACAGCGAGGAAAATAGTTTCGGTCTGAGAAATATGATATTGGCCTTAGTGTCGTCTCTGTCTGCATCCTTGTCATATAGAATAGACTTGAAATTTGTGCTCTGACGCTTCTTTACATTGCTAGCCAGCAGAATAGAACTGAGAGAGTCGCCATGTTTGCCAGCATCCTTCAGTGCGCTATCACTGAAGACCTCTATCAGCTCTGCGGCACTCAGGAGAAGCTCATCTTGCGTGAAAGCTAAGATGGCAAGTCACGGGACTCGAATTCTACTGGAATCTGGAAGCCGGTTCACAGATGCTGACCGTTCCTAGGGAATAGTAGGATCGTTAAACACCACACTTGGGAAGAACTTCAGCTCGGTCTGCATGCCCTTGAGGGGGATAGAATGAATCAAGTGCTCCCTCCAGCAAGGAGAATCGGGGGCCGATCGCGTTGAAATGATGACTATTTGAGACGACTGTCGTTCCTCCCGAAGCATTGTTTTCCTAAAGGACATCAATTGTGAGTAATCCGCCTTGTAGCTCGGGCACGTAGAAAGAGTAGAGTTGAACATGATCGACAAGTTCGGCCGATTATTCCTGCCATTGATTCTTTTTACGGTCATGAGCAAGTGCAAGCAATATTCCCACATCCTAGTGCCTATTATGAGTCGTAATCATTCTATAATAAGTCTTGTCAGGAAGGCCGCAGAAAATCCTCTCAGGCTTCACCAACTGTCAATCAGTCAGTTCGGCTCAATTCCACCTTGGTAACGCACGATCCGAGCCTCAGCCGCAATTATACCTATTGGCAACCTGTTACAGAATAGCAAAATCACATATGGGGCTAGATCGTTTTGAATTACGTCGACTACGGCATCCAGATCTTCCTCCAGGACGGGGCATTCTACCGAGAGGTCCGCCTAGCCTCCCCAGGTGTCCTAGAAGAGGCCTTGAAAAGCGTGGAATGGCTACCGTTTGCACCGCCCCCGCCTGAAAAGAGGCCTAACACAGATCAGCTTGATCATTTAATTGGTCTACTTGCCAATCCGGACCAGAAGTGCCTTCATGATATCTTTTATATTCCCAATGAATTTCTCACTCAGGCCTCACCTGCTCTAGCGCTCACGGGGGCTTCCTCAACTCTCTAGTAGGCCGGCTCTTCGCTCTTGTTAATGCTGGTCAGTTGCTGAAATTAGCTGCCCAAGCGAAGACTAATTAAGCCAACCTTGATCACAACACCGAGTCGACCCCATCAATCAAACTCACTGGTGGGCCTAATGATGATACCTACAAGTTTCCCGTTAAGCTTGGTGACAAGGACCGCGCTGGCGATGGGCTTGTCGGTTACTTTGAAGTTAAAGAGAAGAAACAGGCGGGCGACGAGCTACACGTCTTCAACTACCTTATCTGATGGATCCATTCCTTCCGATCACGACATCTCTCTGATTGGATGTGGCAGGACGCGATTCAGAAGATAACGGCATTTTTCCACCTAGGTCCAATCATGGTCACGGATTACGTGAAAATACCGCACTATTGGAAAGCCGCTCTCCGGACACTTCAAGCTAGGGAGCGAGGAGAAGTGCCCGACGCTCAAGGAACAAGTCGTGGCGTGGCGATGCCGTCGCTGCAGACGGGCAACTCGACCTGGCTGCAGCCATACGCGGAGAATGCGCCAGACGCGCCACTCGAGTATAAACCGCTGGGGCTAGGTGAGGTCGACGGAAGGCCAAAGAGAGGGGTATCTGCAGCTCAGGGAACCCATTGTGAGGGGTCAGAAGGAAAAGTGACGTAGGACCTGTCTTGCTATCTCGCTAATTAGGACATGGCAGAACATGGCTCAGATTTGAAGGGACGACCGCGATTAGACAGACGTGTTTCCGCGCTAAGTGCTGCAACTAGGTAAATAGATCGAGCCGAGCCGCATTTTGATAGTGATTGTTACTAGGCCGTGTTAGGTTAGTGCGTTCTACACCAACGAAAACATGGCTCTGAGACAGGAGTCTGGGCTTTAGCTTCTCGGTTCTACCTGCCCTTCAACTAAATCGCGTCTTCGGACTGCTAATTCAGCATGTTCTCATGCCCGTGACGACTGGTGTGGCCTGCAGAACAGGCGTCGTCTATAATCTTGAGTCCTGATGCTCTCGTCACTGCGAATGGTCGCAGAAGTGATACGCATTCTCAGCAAATGGGCTAAAGAGAAAACTACCTAGTGCTAGTAATAGTTGCTCAAATTCAGCTCACTCGACGCAGGTAAGGCAAGTAGTAGCGGAAGTGGTGCGCTGAACTGATATACTTCACGCAGATCTCTGGAATTGGACGAGCAATTGACGTGGGGCAGGTCGAAGTAACAGCAGATACCGGTAATTACTGATAGCCGACGCGAGTGTGCGGGGTGCTCATTGTTATGCAAGCAATGTAGATCATCAGCTCTCACTGCATGATAGCAATACTTGCTGCAATATGACGCGGATCTCGGCAGCGTTCCATTAGAGGGCTGAAAACACCACGCTATCGCAGATGTGTTTCGTTTGACATACATTCTTGAAGTAAAAGCACACTCGTTGTCAGGCCTACCCCATCACAATGGTCGTATTTGCTCACCGCCTGACTGACGTATGTACAATTATTCCAAGTCTTTGTTGTTAAGCAGAAGACGCACATGAATATTTCATATGTACGAAGTATAGTAGCTTGATGGACGACGTGCGCTTTAATTTGGTTGAGCCCCGTTGTACCTTCATGAGAGCCAATGATAGTAACAAGACATGTTTGCGGATCCATGATTGGACACATGGACACCCAGGATTGGTTTCCCGTACTGATTCTTACGACGCATAAGAGCTAGAATACCACTATTGACTGTTCTGCATCAACACGAGGAGCCGGAATCGCCCATCACCACGCAACGCTACAACTCCACAGTCATTCTGTACACACCCCCAGCAGGGCACAACAGATGCGATGTATGCCAGACTCTATCATTCATCATCTTCTCCTCCTCCTGCTCCTTCCTCTACTCCTTCCGTTTCCAGCGATGAGAAACCGTCTTGACCAATCTTATCGGCGATCTCCTGCGCGTCGCCTTCATTCTTGATTTTCCACAAACTTTCTTCGACTATGTTCCAAACGTACCGGTCCCCGTGGCTCGAAAACATGTACATCGTCACTACGCCGTCCTCTTTCGCACACATCTCCGGCTGTGCGGAAGTCAAGCCGTATTTTGAAAGCATCTCTCTGCCGGGGCACTCGGAATCTTTCCAGTAAAGCTCGACATCAAGGTCTTCAGGCGCGACTGTCCAACCTTGAGGAGGGACCGTAACAGGCTTACAGAATTTTAGCCTTTATGTTTCGAGTTATAGTCATGGGTAATACATACCTTCATTAAGGTGTGGAAATCAGCCATGGCTCTTGATGTTTGACGGCGTTGTTATATTGCGAGCAGAGAGAAGATGTCCGGCTTTGATGTGAGCAGGACGGGATCTCGACATCCAGTTATGGCCCCAGCTATTTGTACACGAAACAAAAGAGGGGTAAATCGGATCGTCCCAGTAAAGCCACGTACATGGTGAGCTAGATAATGTCTATGGGTCCCTACTATGTCAGGAATTGGAAGATCTCCGCTGTGGGAACGCCAACTGATTACCTCACTGATCATCAAGTAGCTATCTGGGTAGCTCTAGACGCCGTGCTATCTTCATGATCAGGGACCGGCATAGAATACCTAGGTAATAGGAGGATGCTCGCGTACCTACTTGGCCGCCTTGTTAGCGGCCCAGTATGATAGCTAATATTCGGCTGACCTATAATCAATTAGCCCTATCATTAAATAAGGGGTACATGAGTGCGTGTCTATATTCCTACGTCTCTCTATCCTCGCTGAAAACTGAATGCTCCAATATCCTATTCGCTTCTACCTTGCAACATGAGGGAACCCACGCCTTCGACAATAGAAGTAGCTAAGTACTTGGGTAACAAGAACATTTCGAAGGCACTCAACGACAAGCTCATATTATGAGATGCCTATAAATGAACTGAAAATCAAGAATCTAGAATAGTACCTATCCTTATTCATACCGGATGCTAAGATAAGCATAGGCTATTACATTCTTTAAGGACGCCACGAAAGATGATGGTCCATATCAAGTTCCCAATGAGAGCCTCCCTAGTCTAAAAATAATCTGGGAGTACGTTAAATGCTGAGGTAAGGGCGCTGTGCACAACTCGGGGATCACTCTTCTCATATCAGTGTCGATTATCCGCGGTTATCGTGATGAAGAGCTCTTTAGGGCACCCAATCCTAATAAATATCTCCATCGAGAATTCAATGACGAGTGGAATGACGCGATCGACCCGTTCAGGATATCAAAATGTCTCCCATTGACGGTTCCTGAGGTGAAAGGCACTTTGGCCTCTTTGACTTCTCGCAACCTTCGTATCACTAATGGGCCCAGCTCCAAAGGGTGCCAAATTCAATGACTTTTATATGCCATTGGCGCTGGTCTTGGGGTCTTGACTGAGATATTTCAGTCAGTATATCATAACAGATAAAGGATACATGTGGTTTGATTTGATTTGATAGTGCTTTACATCAGAGGGGGAAGCTGTGTTACAATTACCCAAGCCTGCAAAGGGGCATCAGACGTAGCACGCCTTCCCCTCTCTGCCTATACGGAACTATATACAGTAAAGGGGGTAATACAGGGTGCTCGCTGTGAGTCTTAAAGAGCTACTAGTTCTTGACTCTGCCTCTGCTCCAGTCAGGACTGCCAAGTATGTGAGTAGCATTAGTCCTTCGATGAAGGGCTGTAAGTTGGGTGATTCTGGCTCTTTATCGCACAAGCATGCGTTCTTAAAATACGTGTGCCAAACGTCAAACAGACTGTGGATGCTTCAGTGTACTTACAAGAAATATAAACTCGATATAGTCCCTAAAGCGAATTACTTCTTTCCGTGTTGCCCCCGGGCTAGGCTTGCCCTATGCGTCAAGTTATGGCGTAAAGAGCGATTGCGGGAGCCATAGAGACTCATTATAGAGCGGGTGAGATTTGACCTGATCCAGGATAAGCGATTTAGGGACAAATACAAATTCGACAGGAACCCGAGAGCGGCGAGCCCAGACCCCAGAGGGAAAGTTCCAGTAAAAGTTTAGTAAATGTGCTGAAACATATCCGTATATAAGTCTCATGAAGTACATCCCTATATCATGATGCTGTTTAACATTGCCGACGCTGCTAATCCCGTTTCAAAAACTATTAGAGATCATGATAAGTCAAAGGAGATCTACTACGGATTTACTATTGAACTGGGGATAGCTCAATGCCTCATTTTCGACGTAAACGAGAACGTGAAACAGCCTTGTACGAACTGTATAGTTCTGATAGATTTCCTTCATTAATCGGTAATACAAGACTAGTTGGTCTGAAAAGCCTGCGAGACGTCACTCTTCCGCGAAGATGAGTCTATAGCAATGTATAACTATACTTCGTTTATCGATCGTTGTTTTCTGATTTTGTCCCAGCCAATTTTAACTTGCCCTGTGAAGCAGAATTGAATAGAGAGACAGAACTCTGAGCGATACTGGAAGTTGTGAATTGAACCTGTTTTAAAATCATTATAGAATTCCTACACTGGATATCAGGCCCCATACTCCCGTTGTCTATGAGCTGAAGATCGAGCCCGGTAAGGTCACCGGTATATACAATTCGGCTATCCACCGCTTTCGCACCCTACACAATTGTCAGGTGAATATCTACACAAGGGTGGCTATTGCCACTCTGTTGCGCATATATAAGTTGGTTGGACATCCAATCACTTATTTGGGAGGTTCAGAGATCAATTGATCAATCTATTGAGCCCTGACTTGATCAATTGATCTCTGACTACACTACTTTTGCATAGAGATCTAGCTATTGACAAACTTCTATTCACTCTGTGACCAATCCCATCGGACCACAATGGGCTGTGATGGCCAGAGCAGGCCTCCGTATCTTGCCGCGTGTCCTATTTGGATATTACATAATATTAATGCCATTACCTCCAGATGAGTCCCATGGGTCCTATTACGTGACCCTGCAATAATAAGTAGCCCTCATCACCTGTTGGGCCAACCTCTGTTGTTCATGGTAATAACGAATCGATCGAATTCCAAGTGCGGATAAACAGCGTCTAAGTCACAAGGTACCCAAGTATCAAGCATATAGCTATCAACAACAGAGCCACCCTACAACAGACGTTCCCCTCTATGTTGCCATCGTTGGATGGCCGAATGGTAAATTAGTCGCCAGGAAAATGTGACTTTCTGGTCGAGGGAGAGTGAGCTTGTCTTAGGCCCTCGATTCCTTTTTTTGGAAATTTTTTTGGCGGGGTGTTCGAATCCCATTCGCTGCTCATTTTTTAATCAACTCTGTATGAGAATCGCCTGACACCATTCTCCTGATCGGTCGACACTTATATCTATCTTGGTCTACTATGCCCGCAACACAACTTAAACCTAGCCAAATACGCCCATGAGCACATGCTAATTATGACGTCCATATAGCATAATTCGAGCTAGAAGACGACACCGTTTTCTTCGTCGTTGACGGTAGACTGGTCTTCTCGCGGAAAAGAAAATCCATACCGTTGCTACGTATCGAGCCAAGCTCAGTCAATCTCGACCTTCGCAGGTCGCTGTCTGATCCCTCGATCTGGATGTATGAGTCCCGGCTGGCTTCTGATGAGGAAATATGATGAAAGACGCTACAATGGAACATGTCTCCAACTTTCCTTCCATAGCTCTGCAAAACCGCAATTCCGCGCGCACCTACCGCTCCATACTCTTATGGAACCGAGGCGTCAGGAATAGGGGTTCACAGTGTGGCAGAAATCTTCTTAGTAGCTGAGTAGTAAGTACCTATTGATCAAGCTTGGGAGGCGCCAATTAATTCCTGAACTTCCTCGACACCAAGAAGTTTTGAAAAGGGATGTAATCGCACATTTCATGATTTCATGAGTCTATGAGATGGTGTAATGACAAGTCGTGCACATTCGCCTTGTCGGCTCGTCTTGCCGTGTCTATTTTTGGCCGGAAATTACATCGATTTGCCAGTACAGTACGTATACCAGTCGCGGCAAATGGAGCCGGAGGAAATTGAACGACAACCAAATTAAGAAGTATATTCAGCACCGTGTTAACAAAGCGAGATCTAGGATAGAAATCACAATATTTAGTGGCCCATGAGTATGGGACGTAAGTATGTAGTGTACCTGAACATGGCGCCTTGTCAGCCCTACAATCCCAGCACGCTGGTAACCTTCTACGGGCCGATAGCAACCAGATATCCCGCTTCTACAAACTGTAACCTATTGTAGCTACGCTGCGCTAGCGGGTTTAGGACGGAATATTGTGCCATCTGTACTCCGTACTGGCATCGACCATCTTGCAGGTAATATAGTGTAGTGTAGTGTTAACTGCCAGACCGACCCCAGCAGGGTGATAATGATACGGTATCAAGATTGCTATCTGTCATTAGCTTTTGACAAATTAGGATTCTTCCTATACTGTTGGTAGCCTGGTGCCAACTCACGGTGGCGGGGGCAATTTTTGCACAAGTGTAAGGGGGAAATGACCTAGGAATCAAGAATCCTAAGTCCTACTCCCTTAACTGGCGATCTATCTGTGATGTACCCAGCTCCCTGGCAGGAAGACTTCATCTACTCTATTAGATGATACTTCCGACAACAGGATTAGTCTTGGTAGATACCTACTTGCAATGCCCTTCATCACGCTACAACATTGGAGGAACACTAGCACAGGTCCGCGTGAGTATTATCGTGGGGGGCCTCTGATAGGGGAACACGGGACTGTTCCAGCTCGTGTTTCCAAGAACAGTGAATGAGCTTTAGAGAGAGCTACACTATTGTGCTGAGTTATCTCCTACGTTCTCGGCGCCACGGCCCTACGAACAGCGTTTGCAGCGTCCTAAGCCTAAGCAGTGGCTCGGAAAAGATCCGAGATGAGATATGCGTCTGTGCAATTTTAATGCGTCTCGATACTTGTTGTGATGGAGGCGATTCTGTTTTGCTCCGGCTTGTGGCTGTTGGACTACGAAGCTGAAAGAAAGCCCGCCACTTAATACCGCTCTTTCTCATCCCTTGGGTGCCAAGCTGGAATTGTGATCGCACTAGTTAGATGGCGGGAGTGTCAAATCTAGAACGTCGGGGTCGGAACTGGAGTGTGCTCACCGCGGTGTGTTAAGCCTGAGCTCGGAGAGGCCGTTTGCCTCTTGATGGCACTTGTTTGGCCTCTATTATCGAAGTACAGTAGTATATAAGGTTTTACGGTAGCGGGAAGCCACAGGCGTGTCCATCGTGATAATTACACCCACTACTCTTCTGGACAATGGCAAGATCAAGCGAATTGGCGTCTAGCGTGGCTGATTCTGTACACTTCATAGGCTTGACGTCTTCCCGGGAGATGTTAGCGTGGCTCGGCCCTGTTGCCGATAAAGTCAAGTTTCCAGCTATTCATGCACGGGTCTCGACACTCGAGACGCTTGGACGCGACGCTATCTCGTGTGTCCCGGTCGCTAGTGTAGACACAGCCCTGGCGAGAACGTTATACGCTAAAGTAGCCTTTGAGATTCTCGTCGTTTCTTGGCTTCGTCTCCGACCTTAGCCCTATAGTGCTGAAACCAAGATGATGGCACTGGCGTCTGGGCTAGATTGGATTGGTGAGCTGTCGCTGTAATAATGGTAAGTTTTCAGAGCTCAACAAAAAGAATGTAGACGGCTAGTAGCTAAACCACCCAACCTAGGTGATTTGGAATGCGACTTATCCTTCGCCGAACTACTTCGGCACTTTATGATACCTAGTGCTGTGCTTATACTAAACATGACTTACCCTTCTTTTGACAAGCAATTGTTAGCAAGCTGCCACGCTTCCTGGGTAGGATCTCCGCAGTAAACAGCTGTCTAACTAAAAGCCCCCAGAGATATTTCCGAGTGCTAGCCCTAATTTGGAGGCTGCTTTCTGCATGTCAATATGACCTATTGAGTGCACTGTGCTGCGTAGGGGTTCGACTATAACTCCGTACCAAGTCGGAACAATTACATCTAGTTAATAGCCTTAGTTTGAATCAATCGCTCTGCTTGGCATTGCGGTCGATTGGTATCTTATACGCCATGGCATATTTAGCTAATAGCCTATCCTCACAAGCGGTCAACTGTGGACCTCGAGCGGTTGCGGCGTGGCTGTGGTATAGCCGCATCCATAGCCTCAAGATGCCGCGAGCGAAGATTCCAAAGGCGCTCCGCCTGCGTCTCTGGCCCACTATTTCTGGGCGGTTTTCATAATCTGCAACTCGAGCCGTGTTTCGTGATCGCAAACACGTCTTCTGTTTTCGCCCCCAGGATAAACAATTATATGAGCAAACACGGGCTAACAAGCGGTTTGCTATGAGATTCCGGGGGCTAGGCTCTCGGGTGGCAATTGTTTCCAATAGATCGAGATCACGCTAGGCATTATTCCTAGTGAGTGTACGAAGTAAATAATTTCTCAACTCACGTCAACACAGGCACATGCGGCGCGGCTCATAAGTGTAGTGTGAATACAAGTACACTGAAGTACCTATATGTGGCATTTCATGGCACTTATAAAACTGGGCGGATATGATTCACAACGATCGGATTCCCAAGACAGGCATGAACAAGTCTGGTAGGTATACCCTGTGCCTCTGCCTTGGGACGGCGAGCAGTGAGCACATTCATCGCACTTTCGCCGCTGGTTCATGTTCGGGTGCTGGGATAACTTCGGGCCTAGTGGGCAGGAGACAGTTGGGACAAACGTTCCTTTCGATTGGAGTACTTCGTAGGTAGATGTGATAGATACCTAGATGGTTAGCGGGTCATACAAGTATAGTACCCAAGTACTTCGTACCCTGTAGTCAGTCAATGCCGGGTCGAAGGCGCAAGGGGGGTCAACGGGGTTCATTGAGAAACAGCTACCGTCTGCCGCGTGGCCGAGGTCGATGACTAACACTGCCCCTACGCTAATAATTAACACGGCCTCGAGACTTCGATGCGGCTACAAGTTGAAGGGCCGATCTTGGCTGTGCCTAGCGGGCGCTTGGCCCTGCGTGCTCTTCAATCTCGGCCGAGCACCGAAACAATAGCATTATCTTTACGGAGTAACTGTAATTGTGGCCCAGAGAGTGACCACCTCTGTTTATTCGGGTAACACGGGGCGCGATATAAACTTCATACGTCATAAGCGAGGGCCGTTCCTGTGCATTCGGGGCAAAGGGCGAGAATGGGCGAACCAAGCCGATTCTTTCCCCCTTGTACTTCGTACAGTTGTCATTTGTCCCGCCGAGACCGTTGAGAGCTCGCTTACAAGCCTGTCGTCTGCATCTGCTCGTATGCGGCGGAGCGTAGTTTTCGTGATATCTCGGATATAATATCGTACATTTGGGAGAACCTGGCTCCGGCCGCCTTATTTTTCTTAATTGTGATGGGTACCGTTCACATCGATTCCAGTCATCTGATCCGGGCAGATGAGCCTGCATCTCTTGGAAAGTTCCGGGATGCCAAGCTCCAAGACATACTGCCCCTACTGGTATACCGAGCTATGCGCATGCGCCTGTAGGTACGGAGTACTCAGAAAAGTCCTGTACTTTCGCTGGTACCTAAATATAGTAAGTCTTTAAGTACATACAGTATTCCAGAACCCCGGTGTCGAGCCCCATAATTCTCCGCTAGCGCCCAAACCCAAGGTACCTAGTGTAGGTAGTAGTGTCAACACCAGACACCAGGTATCTAGTGTCGTATTGAACCTTGCTGCTCATGTAAGTTCGATTTTGAGTTTGACCGACATAACATGCGTAAAGTAAATCTAGGTAGTTATGCTTAAACAATGTTGCCTCGAATTAACATGGCGAAAAACGGTACTAATTATTTGCGAATATGGAACTATCTACATAGATATCGCCTCTTCAGTGGCAACATCCATATTATAAGGTAGCCGCCGTTTTCCACCCGAGCATGTGCTAGGCATCTGGACCTCTACCTATCTTCCCGAGACGGGTCACCATCCCCAACCCTACCTATTAAACGCGTAGCCACCCGCGTCACCTATATTGTCACGAGATCGCAAGCATCCGGACCTGTCCGTTCGTGCTATGAGATACTACTGTGAATGGAGAGCCGGATAGGCCCGCGAGCAGATATCACACGTACTCGTACTGCGCTGGGGGGAGGTATAGTGATGTACCGTATCTAGTATCTATGTAGGTGTCTTAAGCTCCTTGCACGTTTCCCAGCCCGAGAGTTCGTTCTCCTTCTTTAACCGAGGCTGGCAGCGCTAGCCACGCTACGAGTTAGGCTCCCGACCCAAGTCGTACCGGCGACCAATACGGAGCGGGGATCTGCGGTCTCGTTCTCCCCTTGCCCCTCTCACCTACTTTCTACTTTCACGGCTGAGCGCACGGCCATTGGCACGAGATACAATAGTAAAGTACCCTATACTAGTCTTTGATGGCAACAAAGGGATACAGCCATGTGGGCGGCAGGCAAAGAAAGTCTCCGGTATCGCGGGCCCGGAACCTTCGTGCATCACCTAGGCGTTGGCATTGTCGTCTGGTACATGCTCGGGCTGCAGGTTCGCATTTATCCTACTCAGCTATGATGGACGAGAGAAGAGTAAGTGTATCATATTGAACTATAATATTTGGTTATTCATTCATTGAAATGAACGATACGGTACCGGTTGCCCCCGTGGAGAAGCGCCGTATCATCTAGGTGTATATGTTGTTTGCGTTGAGACTTCCTTCCCCGAGAATAGCAGTACCCGCGCGTTGTCTTGGATATATAGGCCAAGGAAAGAAAACCCGACCGCTTCGCTTTATGCAAGCACCTTTTGCGCCGTCACTCCCGAGCTTCCCATGTAAGAAAATCAAGTAAAATCCGACAAGATAGCCCTCCCAATCGTTGTTCCCATCCGGTTTATGCAGCCCAGCCATGCGTTATCATTGCGCCATATGGCCGAGATAGATGCGCATACATCTTCCCAACTCTCGCCATGCCCGTCATATCCCTATCCAAATTCGCTCCTAGGTTTATCCGCGATGAGATGCCACTGGCGGCGACCCCGGCATAGACAGGGGTGTTGTCGGATAGTCGTAGCCAGCCTCGGAGCAGTTTGCTGAGTGATCGAACGAGTGAGAAAGTGGTGGCGTCTGGCAGCAACACCGATCAGCTATGTTGGTGGCGGTGAGATTGATTGCGCACATGACTCACATGAGGGTTCGAGTGGTGGTCGTAGGGGCCGGGTGCGTTCACGTCGACGGGCATGTAGTAGTTCATGAAGGGCTCCTCGCCCGAGTAGGCTTCCCGCTTGATGGCGTCGTTGAAATGCGTCAGGGGCGGTAATGTGCAAGGAACCGTGGAAGTCATGTAGCTGGGATAACCCTCGGCTGTGGTCATAGGCTGATACGGCGGAGCGGAGCTGTAGTGTGTCCCCATGATCTCATCCGGAGGGGGATAGCTGGAGTAGATGAACGGTGGCGTATTGGAGCGTTCACGATCATCATATCCATGCTGAAAAGGTATCTCATCCTCGGGATTCATAGGGGGCGTATACTGAGGCGGATGTGCTGGCTTCTGAGGAGTCACGGTATTTGTCTTAGACGACTTGGAGTTTTTCTTAGTGCTCCGGCCACTGGAGGGTGTCTGCTTCTCCGGTGCATTGGTTGGTGACGATCCTTCGTCTGAGGAGCCGGCCCGCCTCTCCAAATCTTCCAAACGTCTCTTCAGCTTCTTGCCTGGAGAGCTGTTAGTATTTCACTCGGCGTCGTACCCGCAAGAGCTAGCCACATACGATAGTTGCGCTGAGCAATGCGATTCTGTATCCTCCGGCGCTCAGCGAGATCTGAAATCTTGGTCCAGTCCTCATCAGGGTTGGCAGAGCTGGAGAAGGCTGAGCTTGTGCCGTGTGCTGAGTACTGCCTTGGTGCCGGGGCTGCGGCATAGGCATATTGATGTTGATGAGACATATTGTAGGCTGGAGCCGACATGAGCGACTGGTCACTTGCTTGTTGACGTCTGCTAGGTCCCTGTGGCAACGGCTGGACTAAGAGGAAGTGATGATATAAGAGTAAGCTGTACGTGATATATATCGATGACAGCTAAGTGTAACCCGGAATAGCTTCAATGAGAGCACGGTTATGGAAGCGATGGCAGTGGGACGTGAGAAAAGACGGGAGGGAGGAAAGGAATATATAGCTTGCTTCAATCCTTAAGTCGTCTATCTTGGGGAGACAGGTACGTATGCTGCCTGGCTTCGCCCTATCTAAGAGGCTTTGAGGTACTGGTGTACTTCGTACGAAGTACATGGTCCAAAAGCCGCGAGGGTACGTATCTTTTGAGCCAAGGCATCTCATTGCGAAATGCACATGCAGCTGATTTCTCAGGTCCGCCGCCTTTTGTGTGCAACGTTGGTAATACAGTGCGAGCCATGCTGGGCAATACCCCTGTATATACAAGGGACCAGGATGCGTTGTACCGAGCAGTTGGTCGATCGTGAGAGCCTGCCGTCAGTAGATAAATTTAATTTTCTCTAACTCTATTTGGGAGAACACTAGGCGGTCTTTGGCGATAGCCAGTCTGTCACTACGACACCCCTAAATTGGTGCCCAGGTAGAGTTAAAGCAGCGAGAGTCGAAGCACTGAGCAGATTACGAGCGTCAATTACTGGCCTGTATTCCGTAGGGCTACATACTACGCGGCGCTGGTCATAACATTTTACACTACACTAAATTTGTACGGCCTTTATGGTTATATCTCATAAGGTACTCCGTACTCCGTATACAAAGAGTCTTGGGCGATCTCTCTACATGGTTTCCAATTTACAATGCGAAATACTAATTTTGGATAGCACTGCTGTTGCTTGGGTGATGGGTCTCCCGATTCCGTCTTCGCAATACGGTACTTGTTAACACAAGTGTAAAGAAGCTGGAGATGGTGACTTATTGTTAATAGGTAGCTACGATAATCTGAGAGTATGTAGTTTGGAAGAATCATGAACAGGAATAAGTGCGCCTCCGACAACCATGCTTGGTTAGGCTATTAGTTTCATGCTCATTGTATCGTAATTGTCTCGAATTGTGACTTCGCCCGATTCTCGTGATTATATGGCCTTGGGATCTGGGTGTATGAATCACGCACAATAACTACAGTATGATGTATTTGACAAGCTAGGAGACTGAAAACAACCTCTGTCTTTGCAACAAAGGCGTGGATATAGTCTCGGTTGAAGAAATTATTACACACGGGGAGCTGATGGCATTGACAGACTGCTGCGCTCTGTGTAAACGATACTTTCCGGGGAACATTTCATTTGATGGCAACTGATATTCACTCTACACTATGGCTACACCAGAAGCAATACCATACATATATTTTTAATTTTCTCCTTACCTGAATTGGGCGTTGCGGCCGATGGCCCTAACCTGAGACTTGGGTGATAAGAATACCGACCTGTTGTGGCTGCTCTGCGGCCTATGAAGCTCCTTGGCCCAAGTACTTACAACCCGAACTTTTGGATACCAAGCCAAAAAGCCCACCACGCGATGGAGATGGGACGAAAATCATGTTTTGGAATTTGGGGGAAGAAATACGCTGTGTATCGCGATCACCTGTCCGAGTGGAAGTGCAAGAGTAGTGTATGTGTGTGGTCAGCCAGTCTTTCAACTGAAACCAACTGATTAAGCCGGTCTATTTTTAGGGAGCAGAATTACCAATCGCCGATTCGGATCTTTGTTGGTCACTCTGCCTAAACCAGCCAACACTTTTAGGGCTGGAACCAAAACACCCCAGAAAAGCAACCTCTAATAGGTGTCGGTAGGCTAATTTGTACTAGCGCTCTCTATATTAGGTATTTGTGGTGTATGGCTTCTCTTCAAAACCTATTGTAGGCTTTCCACCAGCTTGTATAGCTATGAGAAACTATGTGAATTCTCTGAGAGTATACGATAGCGCTGGTCTATGATAAATTTTGAATTGACAATCGAGTGCGAGCTGTTCCAATTCAATCTCTAGTTGGGTCTGCATCGTTCGTGGTACTTACTTATATACAACGCATACACAATTTTACTTCTACTACAGAGATCGCCAGCAACCTCGTATAAACTCTGCTTGATATTCATTTTAGCCCTTTCTTTGCAACTTGATGCAAGCCCCCCTGAAATTTCCCGAGCTACTCATACTGCCGATTTACAGTAGATCTCTATTCCCGTAGAAGGTGTCGTCTCTAAAATTCCATTCTGGATTCAACTGTGACAACAAAGATACACCGGGCTGTGGGACGGAAAGAGATTAGTGAACAGATACATTAGTGAACAGACTAAAAGTCAACAGGGCGATCTGTAGTGTCTGCAACACCAGATGTCTGTGCTGGTTGAGCATCACACTACCGGAATATAGCGTAAACGCAATGGGCCGGCACGATTTGCTGTTCTAGCGGCTGGCGCCAGCCAACTAGTGTAGTGTCAAGTCCTTGCGGAAGTTCGCACTCGCTTTGTGTATTGCTTCACTGAGACCAAGCGGCACGCAAATGGCATCGACTAGTCTGCTATGTTTAAACTCGACTAAAAATGCTACGAGCGGTGTTTGGCTGGTTAGCTTTCGCATAATGTGACCGTTTCAGACTTGGTATGAGTACTACATTGATCTCTATAATTATAGGAAACCAAGCTGAGGCTATAACGAGGGTATTGCGAAGTCATTACACTGCACATGAGCTAGCGTAGATATAGCGTATCATACACTCTGAGCGTCCTATCATGACAACATATTTTGTTCATAGGGTAAACACCGGCATTTTTGTTACGCGCATCACGTCAACCAACCAATCAGACATCTCGCCATTGGTATGGGACCCAGCAGCCACCGAAACCCGTGAGGTTGGTCCACCCACCCCTTTCCACTCTGCCATTTGGAGCCATGATTACACTGTGGTCAACTAATAAGGTTCTCACGCCAAGACCCACGAAGCCCTTCACTTCAGCAAGCAGCACCAGTTGAGAGACGGGTAGAGTTACGTGATTTACAAGAGCACAAATCTCACCTGAGAACAACCTATTTATCTTGTTGCTTGTTTCCTTGTACTGTCCGGGAATAAACATAAACGTTGTCGTTTTTGTGGCTAGAAGGTCCGATACATGCCCAAGCTGTAGCCATGTTCACTTCTCTTCTGTAGAGGGACACTGGCCAATGCGAATACGAAGAAGCAAAAAGAGACAGCAATGTCTACGGATTCAAACCACGTGGCGATTGGAGTGTGAATGGCTTTGTAGCAGTGGCCAGGGCAACTAATCATGCATTCGACGGCAAGGATTGACTCAGAGCAACAGAGAATCGCCTGTGCTTCTACACATTGCCATGTAGAGCGGGCAGGAGGTGGCTTTTTCGGCACTCGCCGAGCAGTCTGGACTGGATACCTACCAAAAGATGTCTCCCCATTAGGCGCTCAGAGTCAGTCTAGTGAACGTGCGCCGTAGTCAGCACACATGGCACATTCGCATTCAGAATGAACAAGAGCCGGATGAAACCCCAGCACATGGGGGCGCAGCAGCGACCCGTGGAGGATTCACGGTCAACCTTCGGCGCAATACCTATTATTGTACCATTTTAGCATACAAAGTAATTAGATGGTGGGCACACTCTTGTCTGAAACTTAGTGACATAGGACTGCTTGGTAAAACCCCTATGTTTGTGCTAGAGGAATCCTTCCGCAAAAAGCATATCCAATAGTATACGCTGTTTTGCTGTGGTGTCCTAGTATAGTACGAAGTAGAGGGTCGAACAATATGCTACACGATAATTATTTGCTTACTTACAGCATGGGCAAAGATTATGGACGATGCTAGCTTTTGCGGGGTGTCAGACCAAATGATTCTCCTAGCGTACACTTCACGGGTATCTGTACGCTACGTCGTGTATATTTAAAACTACCTAGGACTTCTGCCTCCCCTGTTTAGGTCGTTGGCCTAGCACTAGAGCGGTGTGCAATAGCCTATCTACTGTTCACCCGCAGCTTAGGGGACCCGAATTAGATGAGTGTCAAGCCCGACCCTTGTCATTTCCCGAGTTCAGTATCCAGCCGTTTACAAAGTGTAGATAGGTAGGTGCTCTGCAAAGTGGCATAGGGGACCTACGGTACCTACATAGTAGCGTACGGTAGCGTAGAACTCAGTTCGCCGGTCGGGGACTCCACTACACTAGTGTAGGGCGGCGGGCGTTTCTTAGAGCCTGGAAACTAAACTGCCGTTTTAGGAAAGTCATGACATCTTCGTATTTACTTCCACGATTGGCGACGTAGGCAATAATTACACTACGAAGCATGTGTACATCCCCTGCTCTTCCCTCCGTACACTACTTACAGTGCATTGTACAGTCCACAACATCTTCCAGATGCTGTGATGATGCAGCCCAGACACACTTACCGCGTGCGCAGGTTGTTTACCTACCCTAGGGACAAGTTCCTTCGTGGCTCTGCTTACAGCTCGCTCATGTTGACGCATCTACCCTATGTGCGTACTTCGCGCCTTCGCTGGATCTTGACGGTGAGCCACCAGACTGATCTCAACCAGTTCCCTCACCACCACCGCTAAGTCTTGGCTTCGGGAAAAGCAACATGCTACGGAGCACCGTCCACAACTTAAGACTTTGTTCCCTCGGCTAGCTCGGAGACTATAACAATTCAGACTAAGTATAGCCAGCCCAGTTCTAGGTGCTTTGAAAATGGCGCGCGGTATGGGCAGTCGGAATTGGCCTCGTGACTGATAGATAGCCAGGGTCTAAGAGACTGCCCACGTAGCAGGGTGCAACGCTGGATGTGCTATCTACCCCGTGCTGGAAAACGGCTCGCAGGCTTCTTCCCGCGATCTAGAAGCAACGTGGTTGGTGGTTCAGTTACCGTCCCCTCGGTCTGGGTTCGCGCCAAGACAATGTCCCGTCTCACGGCCCTGGCCGCCTGCTGACATTGTTCCTAAGTTTCCGTTTTATCACTGACAGGACACCCTTGGGACGCAAATGCGGAAAATAAAGAGTTTACGTACGCACTAATCCTTCCATTTCGAGAAAGCAGTTTACATACCTGGACATTCTTATCTACTTCCATACTAGCGGTACGTCTACAAACCAATACCTATTCACGGTCCTGTTAATTGTCAATTAGAGAATAATATACTCCATAGGCCCGTGATATATAATAAGGGCACGGGCAATATCGTGAGCTCGGATCTTTGCCGTGGATCTATTACGTACTAAAGAAATATTCAAGGTTAAACCAAATGTTTGCAACCATAGCCGTATGAACCCCTCAACTGCCCATCTCTCCGTAGGGCTGAGATGACATGGCCGGGGAGACTGCCAAGACAGTGGGCTTGCTATGGAAAGTACTAAACTGCGCTGGGCCCACTCTTTTCGCATTGTATGTACTGTCCAGGCTGTCCTCGGCAGGTCTTCGAGATGTATGTATCGGCGTATCACTTGATCATGCCACCTCGGTTCCAAAAAGATCCAGAAGATCCAGAAGATCCAAAGGTTCTAGGCAGCCCAATCGGGGAATGAAATTGGAAACCTTATAGGCGATTAAGACCGAAATTTGTTTCTCCGTTAAGCCGCGCTCGCTAAGGTTGTAACCGGATCGCATTCTGTTGCCTCACCATGCAAGCTCTATTCACAGGCGCTACGGTGCACATTCCATACTCGCTGTGAATACTACCTACTGGCCGCCGAAAATGACACCCTTTTTTGTTGCCTCCACAATAGTAGCGCCCTTTGCCTGTCTAGCGGTCTGCTAGATCTGTTCAGTTGAAAGAAAGCTTGTGAAGGTGTGGAGGAAATCCCGACACATCAACACTTCCCTGTCTCACGCATGCTCTCCAATTATCATTAAGGCCGAGTGCAGAAAATACCTATACTAATATAGAGGCACTAAGTAGATCAGTGAATAGCGTAATAGATTGCGTTCTTGGCGCGCTGGCTTGCCGCAGCCGAAAATGAGATTTGTTTCCAAACTGGTCATGGTCTTGCAACAAGCGCCCGTTTCTTCGGCGTTGCCGTGCCTAACGCGTCATAAGGATGTCGATAGGGCTGAACTAGTGTAGAGACATGCTGCTGCAGCAGACATCTGCGCCACGGACGGACGCCTACTGCCAGCTATGCCACGAAATAGCTTGGAGGTATGCGGCTTTGCTCGATGCACTGTACGAATGGATTCTTCTACCACTTTTTTTTCCTTAGCTGTGTTTATTCAAATGCCTAGGATACATACAACTTCTTCACTGTTTGGTGAATATTTCTGTATTCTCAAGCCATGTCGCCAAGACCTATGAGCATCCATCACACCACATCTCAGCGGTGAGTGACTCAGTGAGGCAATTAGGTAAATAGTCTAGTCCTGCAGAGACAACTCCGCAGCTCCCGCCCCGGCGGTATCGCGTTTTGGCTGTATTTACGTGTTATTGCCAGTGTCTACTATCAAAGACGATGTAAAAACGTGTATAGCGGCTTAGGAGGTACGAAGCGCGATAATGCAATTATAATAGAACCAATCGTATTAATTTTCGATGACATCAAATTTATCGCCAACTGTACGATTAGCAACTATACATACACGAGATACCTACCCCATAACAAATCCCGGTAACCCGCCAATTTATCAGCAACCTACCTCTCTTTAATCCGGGACTGCTTCCCCGTTTGAGGTTGTTATTCAGCAACTAAGGGCTATGACTGACGCCCGAAGCTCTACAATGTCTTGCAGCCATATTGGTGAGTGCATAGGCATCATGAATGTAACGATGTCAATAGCTCGCACCTTCTTGCCTCGATTAAACCGTCAAGAATTTATGCCCAGCCATAGAACTATACATACACTATCTACCTACCTATGTTGTCATAGCAGCACTATGCCCCCCTTTGCCACATGAGAAACATATAGGCGGGTTCTTTAACAAGCGGAATTAATTCTCTGTATATTGTTATAACCTAACATTCATGTAACCATGCGCTGTCCCCAGTGTGAATTCTTTGCCTTTCTATAATGATGAACAGGACTGTCGTTCCATCAATAAAGCGTCTAAGTATTCTGTCTTTAGATTTGATGACAAGATTCGTTGGATTACTTAAAAGTAGAGTTTATGGCTGTGATGTGATCTTGGCAGGGAGGCTCTGTCTTTGGCTGCATGTATTCATTCACGGGCTCTTGCTCATAGCTTTACTTACATTAGTGTAGCTGAAGAGGCATGGACGCATGCAGGCAAGTATTGCATAGCATGATGTGGACGGAGTACGAAGTACCTATAACAGATGCATAGATCAGCGAGCGGACTTTGTCTCCCAACAATGCTAATAGTCATTGCTTCCCGTTATGCCCGCACGTGTTGGGCATGCACTGTGCTACTAAAGGACTGTAAATGTTGATGATCTGCACTGTATAATACCCCAGACCAAATGTGCAATTTGATAGGATTGGTAGGTATTTTCGACGGCAATCCGTTATTGGTCAGTATATGGCTCGTTCCTCGGGCCAATTAGGCCTCGCAGCACATGGCAGGAAAAGTAGGTACGTATCCTGCTGTGAAACCCAAAATAGGAAGGGCTGCAGCAAACTGCCAGACACCAAAAGCATGGAGATGGATGGGATGGAGATTGCATGACCTTGGACCCCTGCTCATGGAGATCGGGTGAGCCAACAAGAAGCGAAAGCGAGTGACAAGGGCTCGGACAAGCTTTCTTTAGCGGCAAGGCACAACAAGAAGGACCCCGAGCCCACCGCTCTTTACAGGGATCTTTCTCACTGTTGCCCTCATCTTGTATGAGGGACTGGCGGTCGACACTTGTGGATCCCACGCCACAAACCCCCACCTCGACGCTCCACCTGTTCAGATAGCATCCGATAGACTGTTTCTTCACCTTCGATTGCGCTCCATGCGCATGCCGCAACCATGGCGCCGCGCGCCCTACGTGCTGTACAGTACCCTACCTACCTAGGTACTGACACCACCTAACATTCATTACACACTACGCTACTTACTCCGTACCTACACTGCAGCGCTGTACCTACACTGCAGCGCTGTACCTACACTAGGCCCACATACAGCTGTGCCTGTGAGACTAATCCAGGTACCTGCCTCCCTACGGAGTATGAGCCAGCCGTTTTTCCCAAGTGCATGCCTCGTCATTCGCCTAGACTCGACGTCAATACTTCGTACATCATGATGAATGCTACCTACAGGATGCAGATGAGGCTTGCTGGCTAGCCACGCACGACCTGCATTCTACGCGCCATCTACATGTCCAACGACCGACTTGCTGACTTACTAGGCAATCTGCCTGCTTGGTCGATCTACTGTTGCCCGTGCAGCCCGCATCTGCTTGCATCTCGAATCGTCCAAACCCCGTCTTGCGAGTCTGCTAACGAGCAGCTATTGACGATGTCGTATCTATCCCACGCAAGATCCGCAAAACCACATCACGGGACCGCGGTGCATACCGCCTTTATCATCGCCAAGCCGTAGGCTCTCGGACAGGACGTCACCACTACTCTGCCGCACGGAAATGCAGGGATGAAGGAGCGAGCCGTATGGCTTCGGAGTATTCCTTTCCTATTTCCTGATCACATGATAGTGTCGCTACTTATACATACGACACGAAATGGCAGTGATGCTGCGACTGGACGCTGCATTGACGTCGGCAGGATGCGCAATCGTTACTGGCTCGCTCTGTGTCAAGTCTTGATATCCCTTCATTCGTCTCTGTTTTGGCTTGGCTTTCCTCGTATCCATAGGTATACTGAGTATGCATCAATGCCTGCGGCCAAAATGGTCCCATTGCGGCACGGGCCAGCGGCAATGTGGGCCATTTTATAACCTTACACTACATAGCCTCGCCCCCCTGACTTAGACGGATCACCAACAATAATAGGCATCCTGTACTCCGTAGTTGGTTTGACCGCCATGATGTAGTAAGTATTTGACATGAGACACCTGCATTTACAATGGCACCGTTGTCCAAGAGGATGATGCGACGCTTCGTCTCCTCAAAAGTAGCCGCTCACTTTGCCGTCTTAGACGGCCCCAAGCTCTGTGTCTAAAACCAGGGCCAGCTGGATTCATTCTCTTCAGAAGCACCTCCCATATACGATGCAGCCGGCATTACGAGTTAGTCAATCGCATCTATCTAGTACCTGAGTATTAAGTAAGTGCATCAATGTCCATATACTTCAACAGTGTACACATCACTACGCTCGTATACTCCTTCATACTCGAGCACAGGGTAATAGCAGGTTCAGACCATAGTACTGAGTACTCTCTCTTGGCATAGAGGACGGGTTGGTGACGCGTCGCTGTCACGGATTTCTGAAAGACAATCTTGTCGATGCGCCAGTTCAGTGTTAACTCCGGGCCCCCGCGTCCCCGTCGACGCCAACTACCTAGGTGCGAAATTCGTCAAGACTCAAATTTGACCAAGGAAGTGTGTCGTGATAGCGCCATAACATGCCACAAGGTGCAGTATCTACCCCCAACGCTTACATGCGCGGCGTCTTACACCAACTGCCGATAAGTTCCCCAGATCCCCCGGGATAGGTAATATCATGGCCACCGTGAGACCTAGCGAACATGGATAGACGGGCACTAATTTGCTACTCGGGAACTTCGGATCTCTAAGCATCCTTCCATTCCGAAACCGATGGGCCTGTCACAAATCTCTCACGATCGTAGCCTATCATCAGCGTAGATAGCGTGCACAGTATCTAATCTGAGGTAGTCGATAGGCTGATGCCACCGCAGCTGGGGTAAATTTAGATGGCGCAATCCAAAGCAGGGACCTTGGAATCCCGAGAATCGCTCGAAACACCAGATCACTACCAAGTTCATACCTTTTCCCCGTCTCCACGCGGAATCAGGTATATACCAAGGGCTTGGTACTGGCATTTGAGCGTTTTGCGGTTGTTCGGCGTAGGTACCTGGTCAGATTCAAGTTGAAGTCTCAGGGAAGAAAAAAAGCACGGGGTTAATTACGCCCAAGTTAGAAAATCTCTCGGATTACCTACCCGTGCCACGCCCCACTAATTCCTGGCCCTTATGGACTTCGCTAACGCACCAGTCATTAAACTGGTGCTAGACACCAAAACGGGCAGGTCACCAAAACGGTCATGTTAGTGGCCACCACCTATTTTGTATGGGTTGCACTAACAGGTTCGAAAAGTCTACGTTTTCAAATGACGCCTATTACTGTATAAAAAATCGGAAAAATACAAAACTAACGCAGACGGGTAGATAATTGAATAAATTATCCGGAAACACGTTTCGTTTTACGTGCAGCGCGGAAATGTTAGTTTTTTTGCTAGATACGGGTCGTAATAATAAGTTTGTATAGTGCGGCCGGGAAAGCGCGTTCGGATAACGCGTGTAATATTTCGTAGTTTATACGTGCACATGAATATTAAAAATATATACGGATTACAATTTTATTACGTATATATCAATTATAATATATATACTATATGTTTTTAATTAATTAATCGTTTATTTACGAATTTTTTTTTGTTTTATATTTTTCTGATTTTTTCTCGCGGTTGTACGTATTATTGAAATTTGCAAAAAAACAGATCTGTTAGTACAGCTTATACAAAATAGGTAGTGGCCACTAACATGACCGTTTTGGTGACCTGCCCGTTTTGGTGTCCAGCACCAGTATATTACTAGTGCGTTAGCGGAGTCCATAAGGGCCAGGAATTAGTGGGGCGTGGCACGGGTAGATAGCAAACACAATAGTAATCTCAGAAAAAAGTACTTACTAACATACCATTATGGGTCCGAGCCACAAGGCTGCATACTTCATAGCTGCGAACCTCCTTACTGCATCGTTATACGGAACACCGCAGATAGGTAAGCTGATCTGCAGTTTCGTAGGGCAGTTCTGCATTATGGACGGACCTGTCTTTACCTATTTTCTCCAAGAGCTTCATACGCCTTTGCCATTACAGAGACTTGGCTGATTGAGGGGCTGAAAGCATAGGTAGTGTGATGATGGATCTGATATGATCGAACCCCCCTCGTAGCTACCTGTGTATCTCACCCCCTGGCATTGAGTTAAGGCAGGTAGACCTCCCAAGTTTGTGAACTTGCCTTTCTTAAGCAAGGAAGGACGAATGGCTCTGTAGCGCACCAATGATCGAGGCCTTTCCCTGGTGGAGCTGAAGGTACTTGATACCTTACTTGCATACAGACACAAAACATCACTGCAGGGCGGGGCATGATGGGTGGCCGGCAGGCAGCAACTTGGGGTTTCCCTGCACTACAGCACCTACACCACCAAACTGAAACTTCGCCTTGTTAACTCATCATTGGGCCAATCTTTTTGCCGGAACAGAGCCGCCTATACCAGCTCCCTCTTCACTAAGATTTCTATGGCCAGAGGATCTATTCAAAAATTATTTCTTCATGACTTGTTTACGAGGGGCCTATGCGGTAGGTGCACCGCATCGCAACATTGCCGGAAGGCTCCAAATAAGTGAATAGACCAATCTCCCTATGAAATTGTTCCGCTGCGTAGGTAGGTATCATTAATTAGGTAAGAACCTAATCAAGAACTACTACCGGGATCCGCACAAAGACCCGAAACTTGAAGGCTGTTGGTAAGTTTCTACCACATGCGTGTAAATACCTTATGTATGTGCTTAATCAGATAGTAGTACTCCGTACTGGATTCCAGCATTGAAGAACGGCTCAATTCTTGCGCCAGCTCAATTACCGTACTATTTCTACGAAGTATACAAGGCATCCACGGTGTCCTGCACTCCTCCGTACTCCTGCCATGCATGAAGTGCCTATTGCCTATCGGAGGCACCTTGACAACATGGACAGACCGCGTGGAACAAATGTCTAGGATGCCAAGGTCACATCACAAAAGGTCCCAGACATCAGTAGTGGGTTGCAAATGCTACACTGACCCATGTTGGGCCATGTGTTGCATCCTTTACGCTAACAATGTGCTCTCCTTGCCATCACTCACATCCCATCATTGGAATTTCCCCGCTTTAAACGTGAGCTTCGGGTCCGATGGACTCCAGAATTCCGTCTGCTGGATAGGCATTAGGGGCCTTGCTACTCTTGTAAGTCAACACGAATGGCTCCTTGATTTCTTGTAGAAAGGGGGAGGGATACTATTATAGATGTCACATGAATCCTTCACTTACACTACACGCACCGTGTAGGTACCTAAATCCGCCATGCTCTATATTATACCGTACACTAATGACACTACAGTAAATGCAACCGAGCACCCGAGGGAGCGTACTAAGTCAGGATCGGGTACATAAGGCTCTCTCCGATTTGCACCGATCGGAGTACCGCCAGTACTTATAGGTTTGCGAGTTTGCAATACCTATGCCTACCTGTAGGTGGCACTATCACTGCATACCAACTTGACTGGCGACAGCCGTGCCTCCCGATAGCCACTCTGATCTTGTAAAGAACAAACCGAGCAATACGCAGTATAGCTACGTTATAGGTATTTCATGCCGAGACGATATGCGTGTTGGTTGGGAAGCACCATTGTCCACGAGCCGGACTATCTCCAAATGCGGTTTAGTAAGATGGCTTGCGGCCGAGTTGCTCGCGAACAGCCTCTTAATCCGATTCCGTATTCCCGGATTCCGACTGCCTGCCTACGCTATTCTTTAGGTCTGAGTGCCATCTGAAACTGCGACCTCGTTGGTAGCATAGAGGCAGAGTCCTACCAACCAAGACACCACATGATCGTGTCTTATTGGTTGTTGTTTCAGGACGCATGTCGGGCGTACTCAATATTAAGGCGAGTTTGTTTGACCAGCACAGTACTGCTCAGCGCGCGACTGATCGGCTTTGCTATTGATTTGTTTTCCGTTCCTGCTCCCGGGACGCTCGGGACAGGGAACGAGAGCAGCATACGCGTTCCCGTTCCCGCTATACTTACTACAGTGCGCATGAGATCATAGTTAGGTAAACACAGCCAAGCTAAGGATTTCGGTAACGAGACCGAGACACAATAAGACATTGTTTGCCTTATGTCGATGGGAAAAGACCAAGCCCTTGCAGTACCTGGCACTAGGTCTTGCATAGCATCTTGCCAGCCTGCTTCAGCCTCTAAGACCCTATGCGTACTACATTAGTCCACTAAACAACACAATCAAGTCAAACACAACAGTGCTTCTACGCATATCATGCAGAGCCTGCAGGAAGATCTTCAAGGCTGCCGAAGCCCTGAAGTCTGCACCACAATGGCTTACATGGCTCCGTTATCCTGAATCATCTTCTACTTTGCGCCGCTATGTCTCAGCCTCGGTGCCTCTATCATTAACGCTGATTTATAACCATTCGTCTTCATAAACCCGGTAACAAGACTCACTGGAGAATTGTAATGGGGTAACATTCGATACGATCTCTGTTTATTATAATTATATCCTGCCTCTTTACACTAACTGCATGTCGCTGACAGGAGCTGACGACGTCTCTAACATTGCTGCTGAATAGAATTTTACCACCAAATGTCTTAGACACCAAGCCCGACCGCGGCTTTTAGGATCACCGAGGTACGCCCTTTTCCTCTCTCCTTTTCCTCTGCTTCTTTTCCCTTAGTTCTATTTCGGTCGCATTGCGAAAAAAGCATTCATGCATGCATGTAAACCAATTCATTTGTTTCCTCTGCGACAGAATCATAGACACGGAGACTGTCTATACTAACCCTATCCACATCCACGCGGCACACTACCCTGCGAGCGGCATGGGGGCGGCAAGAAAAAAAGCAAGCCAGCACGTAGACGGATAGAAAGGAGCCGACCACATGGCACCCCACTTCGAACCCGCGTGAATGGATACGCTCCTGAATTAAGGATATGACGAACCATGACGAGAAGATTCGGATCATCCTTCCCCTTTGGGAATCGGTCTCGTTAAATAGGTAGGTCGGCATGGTTATGTTGCCGCCCACCAACTCGGTGGCTATTTACTGTGATAGCAAGCAGACAGCCAACGACAGCAGATACGAAAGATGCGAATGCGCAGGTTTCGCAAGCTAGCAATAGTATTCGTGTACTATCGCTTTTTCCTTGGTCTCCATCACCTTCCGGCCAAGCTAGAGCTTCCTTTTGGGGTCGCGCTGAATATAATAGAGCATCTAGACTAGACAAGGGAATGGGCGACGGCGGTTAGTAGTTGTTGGTAGTGGTGGTGAGGGGACAAATTGCCCAAGCCATGTCGCATCGCTTGGCCCCAGCTGAGAAGGCATGGAGGGTTTCGACGAAGACCTTGGCGAACACCCACGCTTTGTTCTTCGCATGGTCGCATCCTTCGTGACGAAGGATAATTAGTGACATGATCTAGATACAGTAGTGCGCAGATGAATCTTTCATGCGCTACCCCTATGCAGGATCACCGGAGGAAGCTAAGGCATGAGGGCGCAGGAATGCATAGCATGGACTGAAAATTATAGAATTTCCTTGATTTGCGGATTTCTCATTGGAGGCTATTCACGTCGCGGCCATCTTTTCGGGCGCGGAGACGATGGGCGGCGCCAGATGCAGACTTACACTTGCAGCTACAAGACTATTATAGGAAGACACAGCACGTGGTTGACACCCAACCGTCTCAAGTTGCAAGGCGCCGCTCCGCCGGAGACCTGAGGCAATTACTGTGACGGCGATCATCGGCCACCTACACTACATGGTACGGTACACATGTAGTGTAGAGTAGGTATATCGAACAGATGCTGGAACAATAGCTGCGGGAATTTTAGTCGACGATCCGGAAGCGAGCAAGCCAGTACAGACAAGACAACATGGACATAGCATAGTGTACATACAGGTAGCACGCCATGCCATGACTGCGAGTCTGCGACAACCGTGGTGTAGATCACAAGTGCAAGGTTCATTTCCTGGCACGGATATGGTGCTATGGCATCTCATTCGTTACCCAGGGCTTGGGTGTGCCCAGCTGATAGTGTCGTGAAGAGCGCCCGTCCGGCTCAGCTGTGCGAATCTCGCCGTCGTGACACGTTACCGTCGCCCAGACTGGCCGCGCACCACCTATCACCTCCGCCAGTGTCTAGCACGGCATGGCATGCATGGGGCGCAGAAGGCGTTTTTCCCGATTCCTCAGTGGTATGGATCTAGACGGGATCAAAAGACCATTATGCATCGCACAGGCGCGCCACCGCTGCTGCTGTCGCCGCTACTTGTTCCTCTTTTTTGCCAAAAAAAAACTGCCTCGTCAACTGCTCCGGCGCCAACCCCGACATGGGATCGGAGGTGTGCCGAACATACAAGGGACTTGCTGTACCCAATCTATGCTATAGGTGCGAGTACCCGACTATCAACCACGGCGCTCGCGTGGACCAGTCGAGACCCCCCGCCAGACCAGTACCTGTGCCAGGCTTGCTTCGGCAGCCAGAACGTCCTGGGGTCGGCTAGTGGGGGTGGATTTGAAGATAATGCCTTTGTTGGTACTGTATCTACGACTCCAACTGCATACTGTACAGTAGGTACAACATATAAACACTCGCACACATCAATGGTCTTGATATATCTATTTATTTACCTAACTTTACACTAACACTAGGGGATTGGGCACAAGCAACCTGGTCCTGGAACAAGGGACCGGGTCTGTGACGGCCATTAAGGAGAAAACCCTCCACACACCAACATCGCGCCATATTACTTGCAGTAGCACATCAAGTATCACGCGCCGCCGCCCAGACAACGTGGAGGGGTCGGTAAGTAACTAATTCGCCTGAATTTGGCGTCGGCCTTGGAGCTGGGCATCGAGAAAGATGCTGTACGCAGCAGTGTAGCGTACGTGGTGTAGATAGACGCCCGGTTGGAGAGTAGGTCGTTGACTCGTGATTAGCGTAGGATCTCTGCCCCGTGTCTCTTTCTTTGGAGTTGAAGAGGCCGAAAATAAAATCTCCAACAGGCCTGAGGGCTTATACGGTAGGCAAGCAGTTTAATTAGCCGTCACCCACTGTAGCGTACAACCCCCAAGCATTAAAAAAACATTTTAACTCCTCATAATTGTCACTCAACAGGAGCTCAGGGGAACAATTAGGTTGATGTGTTTTTTAATCTTGTTAGTTGTCCAACCCTCCTCGCAATGCTACGCTTCGCGATCCTTTCCTGTACCTATCTATAATTGATGAGTAACATACGCGCTCGCGCGCACATATACGCGCACATCGTATGTCTCGCTCTCTCTATACTTGCGTTTTCCTCGACTGTGCCGCACGCCTTCGGCCCCGAGAGCCCCCTTTGCTCTACCTACGGCTTGCCGATCTAATTATGGGAAAGAGGTAGCGAGGCCATATCCAACGTTTTCGTCAACCAGCGGTCAGGAACGTTGGCCAGCCCACGTGTAGGTCGTGTATATAATGTATGTGTCTGTACGTAAGGAGGTGTATGCATGCAAGCGAGTAAATATAGGTAGAAATAGTCAGGCGAGCCGCCCGAGAGTAGTCGCGTTGCAGTGCATTCAAAATTTCATCGCATTCCATTTCCCTTCTACGCAGCACGGATGGAAGGGCGGCGTCTGCGCGAATGCTACCCTACCTTATTATGTACTTTCGTTCGGCACCGATGTTGGGTGCAGAGTGCAGACAATATATGTACGTATTCATTACCTCATTGATATTAGAGGGGGAAAAAAACCCGAGGAAATTGTGATGCCTACACTTTCATCACAATCACATATGGGCTGTTGCAGTTTAGGATTTTTTTGAGCCCATTCTTGAATTTATTTGGGTGTATATATGTATGTTAGCTATGTATATGCATGCACGCACTTACACTGTCTGTTGTACAATGTTATATGTATGTACGCACACACGCGCAGTCCCTGCGGACAGCTGAAAAGGGACTTGTCGATGCAACGGCGCCAGAGCTGGGCGCCGGGGCCAGATTTGAGAAAGAATATCTGGGTTTGGGCACGGGCTTGCTCGGCGTCAGCTGAACTGGAGGTGCCGGGCTCGGGATCCTCAGCTTTCCATGCAGGAGAGGCAAAGAAGAAGACAAACAGAAAAAGAAAAAAAGCAAAACCAAACAGAGTGATAGCCGGAATAGATTAGGGCCCGTACGATCGGGATGGCTAGGTACTACTTTGTTATCTCCAAGTATCTACCGTACTGTTTGCTACGCTGGCACATACTTACCTGCCGCTCGCTGTCACCGACAGGATGGCGCCTCCGCGAGCCGTTGTCGAGTGATGACGGGACGCCGGTGGAAAGGGACTGCCGATATCACGTAGCATTCCAGGCTGTGAACAGCCGGGCCAAGGAGCTGAACGTGGCAGACCAGGAACTTCTGTCCGCCACATGCCCTGGATTTGAATATTCGATCGCGCGCACAGGCACTACGGACTCCGACAATGGCTCTGAATATTGAAAACCTGGCTCTGCGATAGGTACAGTGTTGCTTTTTGCACAGCGACGAGGCATTCACTCACTCACTGACTGACTCGTTTTCAACTGACTCGCTCTCTTCGCTCGGTGTAACCGCGAATGCAACCTCGGGCACACAATCACTCTGCATTTGTCGGGCAAAGTCGCCGAGACTCGCCTGTGTGCGGTCAGGTGGTAGTTGGTGGCGCGGTGACGAAGGCGGCTCTGCGTGCGCATTTCTGGGAGAAGTCGGGACGACAACGACGGCTACTACGGGTATCGTCGGTTTCGGTTTGCGAATGTGACGCCCGCAGGTACTTTAGGAAATTATGGCGAGGCTCTCGAGAGCCTCACGAGGACACTGTGAGCGTGAAGAGGCAATATACATACACACAACAACCCTGCTAGTAGATAGATAAAACGCATTAGTTGGGAATAGATAGATTTTGAACAATGCATATTGTCTGCCTCATTTATGTATCTCCGCGAAGTGCATGCGAATTGCATTTTATTACGTTGCAATATCGACACTGCGCAGGCAGGCTAGAGAAATTCTCGCCTGATAATTTCAGACCGCTCATCCCGATTCTCTCTCGTATGGACGACTCACCGAGTATTAGAATGCCTAGGCTTAGACCGAGCGAATTTTCACGGAACTCAATTTCGGAGCTGCCCGCGAGAGGAAGCTTGATACGATTCGATACGATCACCGAGCACCTGTAAAGGTATGTTCGCCGGATACGAACATATCAGGCTACCATCGCAGCATATCTCTAAGAAGAATTCTCGGCACGCGCTCGAACTATTAAGAACTATTAATTACGAGGTTTAAAAGCCTCTCGTTTATTGCGGGTATTGCTGTGCCGTGCCGACAATAATGAAAGGGGCAACCCGAAATTCTGGCCAGTCTTTGACAACAACATCGCCTTCGGAGATCGGAACATATCGTGATTTGCCCTGTTAAATTGTGAGCCATAGTCGCACATGCCACACAGCATACTAGGTCCAGACGGTATCTATTCGTACGCATAGTGTTAAAAGAAACGCTATCCATAATGCATGTTATGTTATTCCGCATCGCAGCAGACTAACACGTACAGTCTTCCATCGCCGCAGCACCAACAAGTCCGCACACTACCGGCTCGCATCCTGCCGGTTCCTCCAGTGTTGGGACAAGCGGTGATTGGCATGATTCAGATACGATACGCGAGACGTGTCCTCCCGCACTTCTACAGCAGCCAGCAGCGCAAAGCGCAGCGGGAAGTCGACGAACGAGGTAGGTGGTACAGCAAGCAAGATTCAAAATCGAAATCCTCCCACCTATCACAGAAGCGCGATCCCGGACGCGTTCGCGCGGATCGCGACAGCGGAGTCAAGTCGTTTCATGTGGGGGGGACTGGGACTAGGACTGGGACACTCGGCTCGATCGCTTCGCTTTCTTCGAGGCGCAAGGGCGCAAGGGCGCAGAGAAACGCCGCGTGGGTTGGCGGCGCCATCGGCGCAACGCATGAGAAACATTTTTTTCTCCGCCGAGCCTCGTCTCTTCCTTTCTTTCCCCAGAACAGACGAAAACCGACGGACTAACCTAACTCCCCTGCACACACACACACGCTCCACTTAAACCGAGGCTCAAGATGTACGTATGTACAACAGACTGCGACGGACGCATGAAAAAAGTCCTACGTGTCAAGCAAGCCGGCATTGCGTGCGTATGCGGCCTGGGGCGGCGGCCACCGCTTGCTCCTCCCCCGCGTCGTGGCGCGCGCCCTGGCGCTGGCTGGCGGATTACTCGGTCATAACAATAGGTAATTAATTAGTGTGGCGTTCGTTGGGCAAGGGAAAAACCGCCAAGGTTCGTCTCATTTCCAAATACCTATCTAGGTACCAGCAAGAATGCGTACATACAAGATGATGATTAGCGTGTGATGTACTTCGTAGAGAGAAACCACCCCTACACTTACACCATACAAGTCGTCTTCCATATTTACCTACACTACCACACGGGGTAGGCTATTATTGTCGTATAAGTAGCGTGAAAAGGGCCAGGATGGCGAATGGAAATGGGTGTAGTGTAGTCCAAGTCCTACATGACAAGTGTGCCCTATTCTCAGTAAATGAGATACGGACCTGGTATCTTGAAATCGATTAGTCTAGGACTTTGTCGTGGGCGATAATTTCTTGGTACATACATACGCGTAGGAGTTAGGAGTTTCTGAGCGAAGTTGGCACTGTTTTCCCGCGAGAACCGGGGGCCCAAGTGAGTGAGTAATCATTAGACGACATGGATCTGCCGGAGTACGGGGTAATTCGTACTGTAGAGTGTAGTGTAGGGAGTGTTAGGCGTGGGTGTCAGTCGGTTAGTGTGCGCACATTAAATGATGACGTCCCGACGATGCGGAGATGAGATGGGATGGGCCCATCACAACAAGGCTGAACAGAACTTCCTACTGTGGTATGTATGTACCTACACTGCATGTAGATTAGCTTGATCAGCGAGGTACCTCCCGTATCTCGATACGCGTTGTACATTGCAGACGAATCTCCAGTGGAAACCAAGACAGACTTAGTTGGGTTAACGCATATGTATCCCCGGCAGTTGGAATATGTAGTTGGATCGTTTCGTGTGCTGTCACATAATAAAAGTTCCGACGTTGCCTTCGTGTACCTACAGTACATTACCAGTATGCCATCCACGATCCCTCTTCACATCTCATCGCGTCGCCGCCCATCCCGCCCACTGTTCGTAATGAATCCCAGGAACAACCCCAGTTTGTGGCTTGCTTCACTCATGGAGTGAACGAAATGAGGGGACGACGAACCCTTTCCCTGACAGAGATATTAACAAACAAGCGAATACCTACAGCCGCCGCGTGAACACACACGAGATGTGCTAAACGTCGTCTACACCATCCCAGCATATAATTATGGGCTCTACACTCATAGCCAAAGAGAGTTAAGATCTGCGACTGTGTCTTCCTTCGAAGCTAGGCATGGCTGTGCCGCAGACTAATCTAGAACTTCTTCGAGGGATTGTTAGTGCGCATGGTATGTATGTACATACACACTGACCGGGCTTGTGCCGAAGCAGGGCGATGGAAGGATGGGATGGTCTTTGTGAAAAAGATCCACACAAAGCCGCGGCCGCACCACAGACTCGGTACCGGCAGCAGCAACATACATACATACATTTCATGCGCTAGGTAGCCGTTTCGCTCGAAGGACTCTTCGGTTAATGCTTGCTTGCCGTGTGAGGTTTGTTTCCATGCATGGAGCAGAACGGCTGGAAAGGAAGACACGGGGTGGCTGTCTACAGTACAGTATGTACTTACACATGTCCGTCCCTATGCACAGGTGTCTCAGAGCTCGCTTCCCTCATCTACGAGGAGTCGCTACAATGTGTCGAGACCGTGACTGGGCGTTTGCCGTCCGTCCAGTCCTTGCAGGCGGAAAGGTCCACGTTCCTTCCCACGATAATCATGATAGGGCGCGATGTACAAACAGACGATCCAGGGGTCCCATGCTCGTTTCAGTAAGATCTTATTGCCTATCTCGCTAACGTTACGGGTTTACAAGTTTCGGCACGTGTGGGCACAGCAAAGTTGTTAGTTAACACCGCGCGGCCGGGTGGCTTGCTTCTTCGCGCCGAACAACCACGTGGGTAGAGCGGGATTACGGTCCTGTAAACCCTTCCTCCTAAGTCCAGCCCGCGAAGGCCGACGCCGTTCCTTCGTGATGAGCAATCTGCGGTACATTGCGGTGCTCTGGCTGGCCTCCAGAGTTTGAGATGTCTGTATCTAATGTTTCCTTTACTCGCTGAGGCCTTTACAATGCTTCGTTTTTCAAATATTCATATAGATGCTGTAGGGTTGGGCTTATTTCACAATGCAATTACCTATACGCACCTATGTTTCCGGTTCGCTACTTTACTCAGGCGATTTTCTTTGCGTATACTCCGCGTCGGTAGTCCTTTTCCGCTAAGCACTCACCTACCCTCGCCTGAGCCTGATCGTTCTAGCAATTATAATTTCTGAACTGAATTATGACATTGTTTTTCAACAAAGACGATGTGCTTATTGTTACAGGTCAAGTGATAATGCCTGTCCTAGATGCTGTTAAGGTTGCCTCAGGGGTAAGCAAACTATGAGTCCACTTTCTCTCACAAGAAGTGCATTGTAAAAATTTGGCTGTATTGCAACGACATTTGCCACAAGTCCTAGAAATAGGTAAGAGTTCTCATGATACATAACTTCTAGTTTTTAGGATAGGGTCATTCACCTATTTGTGCGATCACTAGGCCAAGAAGAGCACTGAGAGTCGCATCTTATGAGAAAAGGTCTCGTTCAAATTAAACGAACACGTTTTAATACTTTGGCTATGTACGCTACTACGTGCTGGTATTCATGTTCCTTATAGAAGTAGAAGTCTTCTAATACTATTGTTACCGAGTTCTTGATTCAAATGAATCCTCAATAAATGAGACCTTGCTGGAACACGTTCTACTGTCTTGTTAGCAGCGGCGACAAGATATGTCTTTAGCAGAACATATAATTATCATTAAGAGAAGTCTTACCATTACGGAAGTAAGTGTTAATCGTCTATTAAATCTAACATGTAACCCCGTGGCAAGACAAGTCTTCTAGATCTCATCAATATTAATGGTGGAGCCCTAGGGAGAGGACGGATGTCGGTCGGATCACATTCCTCCCTACAACTACATTTTCAGGACAATACAGTGTTTAAGACGGAATCTTAGCAGAAGATGCCTTCTCGATGAGGTTGCCTATATAGAAGTACGATTTGAAATCGAACTCTGCCTTGGAACATTTCTTGTAGCCTTCAACATACAATAGTGTAAGAGCCTTCCGATTAGGTACTAGCAACTGCTGCTATCATGAACTCATGAAAAAAGTCTTAGAAACTAAAGCACTTGACTAAACTACCTAGGTCTTTAATTTCTAACAGTCTCTTGTCTGACGCTATCATTGTGCCACTAATATTGTCTAACAATTCGTCACCCAGCGAGCGTAGAAGTAAAGAAAGACAGAGTTATTCTACGATGAGAAAGAAAAAGTAACATGAAAGCCAAGCAACACGGCTTTTCAATGCGTCATGAGATGTACTCCTGCCTAACTTCTCGTCGTCTGAGACTATCTGCGATATCAAGCGAATGAATTTGATATGCGGGTGCCAGCCTAGGTTCAGAAGCAGTACTGCAGCGTTCGTGCTTTTATGGACTATGAAAACTCTAATTTCGCCAGTATTGTCAATGATTCAGTATAGTATCTTGAAAAATATTTTAAACAACGCTGTCCCAGTGGGCATCATAAGAGATAATTACTTCTCACAAGAGCACAAGAGATCTATGAGCGTGGAAATGCGATCGCTGAGATCGCGAGATAGTACCGCACTCAAAACTGTTTTTAACTCTCCCGTAAGAATCACGGATAAAGATTATATATTTTTGCTTGGCTCAGGAGAGTGGTGTTCACGTCCTCAAGCACTTACATGAGAGGTAATAT
Source organism: Nemania sp. FL0916 (assembly GCA_022578715.1). Classification (NCBI taxonomy): domain Eukaryota; kingdom Fungi; phylum Ascomycota; class Sordariomycetes; order Xylariales; family Xylariaceae; genus Nemania; species Nemania sp. FL0916. The sequence continues at coordinate 233,050 of MU390261.1, forward strand.
CTCAACCATCTACAACAAGAGGCACCTTCGTTCATTGGGGGATTCAAGGTCTCGCGCTTGTTTAAGCTATTCGAGCCCTAGAAACTGTAGCTATTGAAGAATAAGATGGAGCTGATTGGGCAACGGGCCTGGCGGCTGCCAATTTGGCGATTAATAAGGTAACGAAGATAGATAGACTCAACGGGAGCTAGTTTCGCAACCACCTTTCTTCCCCCTTCTTGCCTACTTATAATAATAGACGTATGTATCTACGCGCCGCCGTAACAGAAGAGATACCTTTGATTTAGATATATCATCAAGAGGACAAGCGCCCCTAGTCAGAGCAATCCTCATATCAGCAGTTACTTAGCTGAAGAGATATGCTTATGATGAATATTCAAGCTTATAATATCCATGCCGGTAGTTTTAGCTTTATATATCGTCTTGACTACTTAAAATTATTATTTACACGAGGCCCATTCATATTTAAAACGCTTTACAACATCGAAATGTGACGGTACTGGGGTGTACCCAGTAATACATAGTGTATAGAAAGCCTAGCACTTTCACAACTGATGATACAGAGGTTCAGGAATTTATAACATTGAGCCCTAGCCCTATACTACACAATACAACTACCTGCTACTTACTAGTGACTCTATCTGTACTCCGGAGAAATCCCTCTTAGAAAGAGAAAGAGTCCTCAGGTCCCCAGATAGAAGATCAAAACAGGCTCTTCGATCTTCGAGCCCGTCTAAATGTTTCATACACTGGTCCATAGCTCATATTTTGTGCTAATCCCGTAATTAAAAGGCTAGCTATGAGGGCTATCGACTGGGCATAACGGCGCCTCGTGAGCAACAACACTCGTGATAGAGCCGATGTCCCGAGAGAGGCTCCGTAATAGCAAATTTAACACAAAAAAAACCAAATTGAATCATATACTCTATGTATAGATACAGTGAGTAATTACTGGATCACTTTTCTGAGGCTCTTTGCACAATACTACGAAATTTCCGGGCAATATCTGTGCTTGCTATGATGATTAATCTCGTTAGCCATACACTCGCCGCTGATACTACTCACAGTGGGCTACTCGCATCTACCGGGGTGGATGTTAGTGGAAGGTAGGACACGTTCCCTTGAGAGATGCGTACAGTACAGAGAGCAGCGGTCAGCTGTCTATCCCAAATAAACAACGTTAGATAAAAATAATCGGAGTATACCTTCATGTATAAAAGATTAGTAGTTACTCGCCGAACTCAGAATTCAACGTCTGCGCATTTATATCATAGAATTAGGAACGGAATGATCATGAGTAGCTAGTTGGTAGAACCGCTTGCAACGGCGAAGGATCGACATTCATGAAACTACGTAACTATCTACTCTCGTGAATAAATCGCTGACATGGCGTGTAACCAACGGTAGACGAGCAAATGATCATATCCAATGTCGTAAACTTCCAAATTCCCGTGCTAAAACTGATAAAATACCAAATATTTAAAACTGAATGAGCAGTTGCGAATGAGCAGGACGGGGAATCTTAAAATCATATGTATTTACGCGAAGGAAGATAAGTCATCATAAATCAGCTCCTTTGCCTGCGGCCTGGATAATAAGTATACTGGCTTTCAGGCTACTCATAGCCGTCTTCTCACCAAGCACACCAATCGTCTTCTGCAACTCATGTCGAGTATTAACTTCGTCAGGATTTCTAGCCGAAGCAGGCAGTATAGGGTGTCGACGACCAACCACAACAATGTCGCCAGCGTTGCGGGAATTCTGCCCAACATAATCTGAGGCTAGTTCAACGATGCGCCCTGGGGCTGAAGATATTGACGCTGATGCCTCAATGAAATTGACCCGTTCAGCGAAGGTAGACGACAGGCTTGATCGAGCGGTAGCTAGGAAAGAGCTGTCCTGTGCTGTAATTTCCGTATTGATAATCGTCTTCAATGAAGAAGGATCCTCAACTAGAGTTCTCTCAGGAACGGCCGTAATCTCCTCATCACCATCCACCCAAGTAAAGTGCACAATAGTCGCTGTGACATTAGGGTTCTTCGCAAGCTGAAGAACGAAGCTCAATGCAACTCGATCGTCGACGCCGCCGATATATGGTAGAAAAATGTGGTGAGACTTGTCAGCAATGGGAGGAAGGGCAGCCTCCTTGTGACTCCGCATAGAAGCTACACTAACAGTGCGAGAGAACGCGCCACGCGACTTCTCTAATGGCGCAATGCCACTGAACCCGTTACTTATGAAAATTCCAGTGTTGCAAACGGCGCTGCTGAGTGTATTCCGGATGAAATCGAGATGGGATTTTCCGGTAAAGCGGTCTTCTGAGGACACTCGATATGATATCGATTGGTCTTCCGTTGTGCTACCGATCTCACTCCAAGGTATGAGAACGAAATCGGATTTCTGTTCCGAAGCACGCATCATCACTGTCTCAGCGTATGATTCTTCCGGCGCGACCACTACACTACCAGATACTGCCACGTCGTTCAACTGTGAGAAAGTGCGGACTGCGTTGACCACAGGATCTCTTCGTGAAGCATCTTCTCCTTCAGTGACTTTCATGACCGTAGAAGTACGCTCGGTAAGCTCAACAATACGCAGGGCGTGCACCTCAAGCGGGCGCTTCTTGATTGGGGGCCCTTGAGTCGTGTCATTTGCTGTATCTGCGGGTTTTGCTGCGTGCTCTTCGCCAAGTAGGGAGATGAACGTGAAGAGACTCGGGAGGCTGTCCAGACGTAGGTGAATTAAGAGCCGGCGAATGTTCGAGTTTGATAGCTTTTCCGACTCCTCAGCTCCTTGAGAATCCAGAGAAGTGAGAGAATTCCCGTCCCAGTCGATCTCGCCACGTTTCCATTTTTCCAACTTCACTCTGTACCACGGAGGATACAGGAGCTTGGTTAAGGGAGTTGTGGCGACGGTAGTGACCAAAGCCATGACGACAAACATGGTGAATGTCTTCTGACTCAGAATATGGGCCTGGAGACCAACATTCTATGCGAAGTTAGTAAGCTTTAGGTTGGCCGCGTGGTATTACTTACAAGAACAATCAGCTCAACCAAACCCTTGCAACTCATCAAGACGCCAATTGTTAGACTTTCTCTCCACACAAGTCCGCTAAGTTTCGCAGCTATAGTTCCGCCGATAATCTTGCCTGAGAAGGCAACGACAATGATAGCGATTACGTAGGCCCAGGTGATACCGTCATTTAAAAGACCTAGATTAGTACTCAATCCCGAAAAAGCAAAGTACAGAGGGATGAAGAGCACGGTGATTAGGTCTTCGATTTTTTCGGTGACCTTGATAGCAAAACCGCCATCATGTGGACATATCAGACCGACAAGAAAAGCGCCGAAGATGGCATGCACGCCAATGATGCCTATTCTCGTTAGAAAGTACGCACAACTTAGCCTGGTATAGAATAGACATACTCGTGAACCAAGCAGAAGTGAGCACAAGCAGCAATGTCACAGCAATCATTCCCTGAGTGGGTCCATTTTGAATGCTTCCAGTCTTTCGGAGAGCCCAGTGAAAGACGGGGCGGATTGCAAAAATCAGGAAGAGAAGCCAGCCCGCGGCGACTAGGAGGACATAGAGAGCGGTCAAACCATTGGCATTATTGACCAAGGCGACAGAGAGCGCGAGGAGGATCCAGCCGACTACATCATTACCAACGCCTGCGGCCAGAACTGTCACGCCGACCGAGTTGCTGAGGAGGCCGAGCTCCGAGAGAATACGGCACAGAACGGGGAAGGCGGTGATTCCGAGTGCGGTACCAACGAAAAGGCCGAAGACGCCGAAGTTAACGTTATTGGTAATTTCGTCCTGAAATTGGTTGTAAATGCCCCATGCGATGGCATATCCCAGACCAAAAGGCAAGGTAAGACCACCCACACCAACGCCAAGCGCCACACGCCAATTGGAAATGAAGAGGCGGAGATCGACCTCGAGTCCGATCAGGAAAAGAAACAGAACGAGGCCGAGATTGGCCACGTTGTTGAGCACGGGCAGCGAGGCATCGGGCAGGATGTTGTCTTTGAAATGCGGAATGCGCGACAACACAGACGGGCCCAGCAAAATGCCGCCAATAACCTCAGCGATAACGCGGGGCTGGCCCAAGCGGGACAGCGGATAGTGGAGCAGACGGCATAAGATGATGATTATACCTGCCTAGACCATTGCGTTTGTTAGTCAGTTTCTGCGTGCACTATGGAGGACACTAGCATGGAGGCAGGCGTTGCTGCGCGGTGAACGAGTGGAGCTAGACTACCTAGGTAGTGGCCAATCAAGTGATTACAGAGAGACGATATAGCTGCGAGGAGCGCCATGAACCAAGTGTAGGCCTGGGAGGTGCACTACACGTGTACTAGTACGCGGCATAGTACGCGGCATGTATGGATGAAGGCAAGGTAGTGCAAAAGCAAACAGCAAGCCCTTAAGCCGCAAGTGGCTAGCAGCTGAGATTGACGACGCAACAAGATATTGGAGATATTGGAGACAATACGTTCAACGGACATGTCGTCATACCTGGATGATGAAGAGATTGAGGGGGTTCGAAGCACTGAAGACATTGGGTAGGACATGCTCCAAGATGCCGCCCTGGGGAGGTGCACTGGCGGCAGCCGTGGTTTTCGCAGCCGCTGCAGGGGCGGTGACCGTGGACACAACGGTCGTGGTGATGGTCGCCATTTCTTCGGACGTCAAGTCGGTGATACGGATGTTCGGTTACGCGCTTACCCGCATACCTACGCCCTCTGGCGCGAGGGCGACGTGAGCGACGTTGTTCCTGTCGTGAGAGCGCTCGCGGGAAGCAGCGCGCCGGAGAAACACAGATGGGATTCAATGGGATCGACAGGAGGAAAGATGAAGAATGGCTGGACTGGAACGTGGCAGCTGCTGGCAGCCTATTACCTATTACTCAGAAACAAAACCTAAGCTGGGAGGATCGAATGCGCAGCCCACGTGAAGTGGCCTCATTTAGGAGACCCACCGCAGTGTGCACTAAGCAGCAGATACCTGGAGATGTGAGCTTACTTCTAGTTAAGCGTTGTACAGCGTGCCTGCCGTCTCGCCCTACCGTTCTTTTCTACGCCGCTAGCCTACAGGTATAAAGAGATCGTTCTTCCCAGAGCTGCTTTGAAGTCGGTAACCATCTACAATACTCACCTCAGCCTACACTCTCGACTCTCACGTACCCGCTTAACAGCCCTTAACAGCCCGGAGTTATCCACCTACCTATTCGGTTAGGTAGTACGTGTACTGGATCACAGATTCTGCAGTTTAAGGGTCAAGTTGCAATAGGCATTATACGGCGTAGGGGTCTGCCGATCAATTACTATTATAGGTTTAGACAGTCCTATGAATAACAAATGGTTGCCCACAAAACTCCTAGGCGGATCTTGTCGGCCGTCCCGGAACGTGAAGCAGGTAGCATTGATCATACCTCAGCGCCTTATCATGATATGATAAACACCATCTCCAACTCTAATGCGCACCAATTTACCCAGTATAATCCAAGGCTTGGATAGAAAATCGAACTGCACACTCCTGGCTCTATTATATAAGATAGCCAAATACGTAATACCAAGATCATGCTACTGAGACGGTGGTCAAATGATTTAGTAATACAGTACGTGTTTATGATACCAGCGACGTACCTATATCTTCCGCTATACTTCGTAAATATCAGGGACATGTATTATAACTTTAGATGTTCGTGAAGACCGGCGTCAGCATATCTCTACAAGAGAAGAATTACGTAAATGCTCGGGCCATCTAGCTAAGATCGCTTCCATCCAGCCAGTAGGTAAGTCAGCCGAGTATCGAAGTGCGGCTCTACTGTTGCAAATACCTACCCCCATGTTAGAGTGTGGTCCCTAGTCAACCCCACACAACCTGCTTATATCATCTGGATGTCGGCGAGGTCTGCGAGGGTGAGAAAAGACTTCGGGTCATGAGTTCAAGCAACACCAGAAAACGATCGCTAGCCAAACATCCTGAATGGCTGGCATTTTCTAGGCCATCTATCTGCAGCCCCCTCAGCTCCTCATATTCTTAGCCATCGTGACACTAATCTGGCGAAGACAATGTGAACCTAATAATTCACAGGGCTCTACGGAGTACCGCCACCATTCTCGCCGAGCTGGACGACTTAACCTAGCTGACACCGTGTGAGTCTGTAACTGGATTTCCGCTCTGAAATGTCACGCGACGGTATTCCAGTTCATGACACAGTGTATCTTGGAAAGACACCTAAGTAGGGGAAGGGGATCCGACTGGATATTGAGCTTGGTTAGAATAAGTCAAGTGATTCAAATGTCACGAAGAGATTACGCATGGCAGCCACTACTAAACACCCACCAGCACAACAGGACTCGGCGAATACTCATTCACGGGATCGTTGCTATTCGCTGCTATTGTTTCTAGCGCATGAACAGTGGCGTTGCTTTGGTCACCACACTAGGTATGCCATCTCCCTGGGCAGCATTTGCAGATTTCCCATTTGCTGTGGGCTAGATCTCCTACTCGTCCTACTTGCGCATTCTCGTAATATAGATGATTAAGTACGAAGTACTTCGTACGAAGTAGACACGAACGCTTGCCTACGGCGCAAGTCCCGCAGATCGTCGGACCTTCCAACCCCGCTAGTCGGGATCGCTGTCGGACCTAAGAGCACTGCTAAGAGGTACAACACTAAGCCAAGACATTTGCGCATACGCTATTGTTCTCTTACTTGCACTGCACGTCTGAAGGCTCGGTAATCGCGGCATCTGGAGATGGTGGTACTGACGCCTTACGGCTATTGTACTATAAGGATTAGCTTTCTACGGAGCAATTACCAACCTCATGAATAATACATGAACTTCCCGTCTGACTGGCATCTTCATAGGTGCCAAGAAACCGGTCCCCTCCCGAATCGGTTTCACATCGGCTGGGCTAGGTTGCTTGCTTATGAATAGCCACGCCGAGAAAACACTCACTTCCTGTCATCTCCTCATTTGACACCAGGCGGTCTAGATAAAACAGCCTGGGACTGGGGCCACGAAGCTGCACGGAGCTTGAAAAAGGAAAATTGGGAATAGGTCTAATGCAGGTGAGAATTCGTCAACACGGCGACGGACGAGTCAGAATGCGCATTTCGATATCGCTACGGTGCCGCTTGCCTGCATGCTCTCGCCCAATCACTGCTGGACTGACCCAGCACGGCGGTAGGCTACGGCATTGTATGCGTTACATGTGCTGGATGCTGAGCTAACATGACCACCACAAACCCGACGACACGGATTACGCGAAGAGCAGATACACAGCGTCGGGAATGTGGTGGATAAGGAACCTGCATTAAGGCCTCGTTAGGTTTTGATTACCGGGCCCTTGGGGCCGGTCTTTTTGCAATATCATATGACTACCTACATCAGTGCTACATACGTGACACGCATACGCATAGTGACATTCGCCTGGTCTGTCCATCTAATATTGAGCACGTCAAAACGGGGCCAATACATAAGTAGGCAGTAGGGCTATTGAGTGTACCTAAGGTATATGTAGGTATGGTTTCGACGAAACAGAGTGAGCCAAAGAGAGGGAAAACGCAGGGTGGGGCAAGATGCGGACATTGCCCGTATATAATATCATCTCTTTTTTCGGTCAACCCTGGATGCTACGGCACTTTGCATGATTGATTGGAACACCCCGCGTTCGGCGATAGTACTTGTATAATAGGTAGGTACAGTACAATAGTAGCAACCTGCCTGCAAGCACGTACAGCACATACGTGCGTACTTATCTCAACCCCGACCCTGCGTCAACCCAGCTACTTACACCATATAGTGGAATTACAGGCGACAGAACCTGGGGAGGCAGGTCGGTGTGCAGAAGCAAGGAACTTTATCACGGGCTTTCCCCAAACCTGGCTCGCTCTGCATGGATTGGCATAGCAGCTGAAAACAGTTTGTCATCTCCCTCGAACAAGGACAGTACAGCTTTTCGTCCCGAGAGACTGGCTCGCCAATAATGAGCCGGGGCGTCAGCTTGGATAACCCATCATCACTGGTCAGCACTGCGCCGCCCCGGAACCTTGGGCCTGGAATCGGCGTTGCACCCCTCTAATACCCAGACTACCGACTTGGGTAGTATGCACTCTCAAAGGGGGAACCCTCTAGAGCCAGTGGAGGGGATGGGTTCTGGGATGGGCCAGCACTTGCCGGCGACCAGCCGCTACACTACATGTAGGTAGAACGCTTGGACTGCCTACATTTGAATGTATCTAGTTAGCACAGTGGGTGGTAGGTGCTACCTTCACTTAGCTACATAAGGTACCGTACCTGTCTGGTGTCATCGTGTTTGCTCGGACGGAAAGCTTCTCTTTCTTCCTCTTAACTTAGCGTAGTGTAGCGAGCCAATATCGGGTTCTGCTTCGGCCGTGTGCGGTCTGTCTCTTCGCTCCCTCACCGTGCTAGTCGGCCGTTGCTCCCTCTCACACCTCGCCCTCTCGCGCATACACTTACATACTTACTTTCTCTCTTTTGGTCTTCCCCTCTGTTCCTCCGACGCTCTCCTTATCCTTGCATTGCATCGCATCCGACAGCTTGGACATCCCTCCCAATTTCCAAATTCTAGAAGCATTCAAAAAGAGGCCTTCCCCCACACTGCCTAGTGCCGCTCACCATCCATACTGAGAACCGCCTAACCGACCTGGACTGTAGTCGCCTTGACCTCTGCGTAGACCTTGCCTACCTGGGTACCTTGGGGGAGCTGGTTATCTCGGAACGCAGCCAAATCGGTGAACCCTGCCACGCTTGGTTCATTTGCCCAACCACTAAATTTTCCTTCTTCTTCTTCTTGGCCGTCTCTCGGGGCCGTTGCCAGTCCGCGAGCCTTCTCCTCCTCTTTACTACTATTTATTTGTCGTCGACCCCAGCGACACCTCCGTTCGCCCTGCGCGAGGCGCACGCTGAACACAATGGCTTCCACTCACGGTACCTCCGACTGGATCACCGAGAGGACTAGCCTGTCACTGGAGACGGGTGCGTCCGAACACCTGTGGGAGGGCGGACGAAGGTGAGAGCGGCAACAACAGCGGTTGTGGCATCCAGCCCATACCGGTTGACCAGACCGAGCCACCGGATCTGCTAACCTGTGGTCTCAGATACCATGCCTACCGCGAAGGGCGCTATAGTCTGCCGAACGACGAAATCGAGCAGCAGCGCGAGGAGCTTATGCATATCTTGGTGATGGATATTCTAGACCAGCAGCTGTATCTGGCACCGATGGCTGAGCCGCCCTTGAAAATCATGGATCTTGCGACCGGCATAGGACTATGGGCAATCGAGAGTAAATCACCACCGCCAATGACTTGAGCGGTTCAGACCGTCGCTGACAGCACCCGTGCCAGTGGGTGATCGATACCCGGAGGCCAACATTATAGGCGTCGATCTCAGTCCCATACAACCCACTTCGTAGGTCCACGCTGTAATCCTCCAGGATGACTGGCGCAGGCGACTGACGGTTAGCGAAGGGTTCCGCCGAACGTAACGTTCCAAGTAGACGATATCGAGGACACATGGGTAAGTCTTCGCCACCTGTAAGCTGTTCTGTTGTTGCAGCGGCTGCTCACAATCGGCTTGGTGAATGTAGGTCCAGGACAATGATTATGACTTCATTCATATGCGCGAGGCTTCCGGATACATGAGATCAACCCCGACTGTCATCGAAAGCGCCATAAAGTGAGTATCAAAATGTCCAACGACCAATTACGTCGCCATTGAGACGGCGATGCTTAACTTAAATCTTAGGCACCTAAAACCGGGCGGCTGGTTCGAGCTACAAGAGTTTCACTGGATGGCTGAGAAAGAAGATGGCACTATCGACCCCAACATCCCGGTCAACAGGTACATGGACTTCATGATGTCCGCCGCCGCTACGACTGAGGGTCGAAAAATTCCTATCGTGCCGGAGATTGGCGAGATCATGAAGCGGGCTGGGTTCACAGACATCAAGAAAAAGACCTTTCGGGTCGCCTATGGCGCCTGGCCCAAGGATCCGGTGGCGCGCCGGCGTGGCGCGGTCCTCAGTGTCAACGCCGAACTTGTATTACCCACGAGCGACAAGATTCTCGGCTCTATTGGCGTGACTCCCGAAGAGGCGGAGACGATCTATTCCGACTGCGTAAGGATGTTCCACGACAGCTCGATACACTGTTACGCCACATACTACGTATGGTACGGGCGGAAACCCGAAGAAACCAAGAACAAGTTTGCCGCAACGGGCCGGTAAAACTGGATACAGGCTAGGGCGTGCATCCCGCCCAAGAGAGTGGTGATAATGACCTTATGACCGGCCGGCGCTAGGTTTGACCTGCTTTTTATATTGTATTTTTCTTTTCTTTGTGATGGTCTGTATAAAGTTGGGGTCATAAGCATGATTACATATATCGCGCGACAGGTATCACCTGTCAGCCTCCCAGCCTGCAGTGTGCACCAACAGAAGCAACCTTCGGGCTTGGAAAGCTTAGTCAGGGTTACCGCACCAGAACATATCAATTGCGGGTCTTTGCGATCCTTTTCAGGATTCTAGAGTTCATGTCAGGCGCAAGGAAATGTTGACGAGGTCGAGGTCGAATACTTCATTGGCACGCAGTTGTTGGGCCAGTTGTATGGGCTATCCATCCTGACAACAAACTCATTACGGTCTAGGATGGACAAAAAGGACGACTGCCATCCCTACTTACCAATATTACAACGAACATCTAAACTGAACCTTTCAATGATCATATATCCTCAAGATAGACATCAGCTAGGTAGATGTCAGAACTCGAAAATGAAATATATGCCACCAACTAATCCCCTGGGTCTCTAACACCATAGACACATTTACACATGTTTTTGTTCAGGTGGTGGTCAATTTTCAGTCCTTGATACAAACAAGCATGATACAGTTGGAATTTAGAACGCCCACCTGACAGAAGGATTCCGACAAGAATCTCTATTACAGCGTTTGATTTCATGGAGGAAGAAATTGAAGAAGACGAATATACACATGCCTTCAAACAGTCCTATGAAGCTACGAAGTATGCTATATCACTGCCCTCGTCCTCCACTGTCGGAATATCTTACTTAGCTACCCAAACATCGCTATGCAGTTCATAAGACAAGTGATATTCAGAAATATTTACGGGCTGTTATTTCCATGGCTTGACCATGATGTCAACGTAGAGACTTAGAGCAAGACCTCCGCCGCTTCCGTTATACTCCAACGCCGGAAGAAATCTTCCTGTTCGAATCGCAGGTCAGAGAAACGTACCTAATACCCCTTGCAAGAAGCAACAGTAGGGAGGACGCAAAGCGAATGTTGAGCACCTACCTACCTACCCAGATATGGTACGGCAGGCCCAACACCATAAGGCAACCGAGCATGACACATCCCGATCGCAGTTTCTCTCCCTGTTGAGGGAAGCTGTCTACCGTACCATCCCCTGTCCATTCCAGTAAACAGGAGGTAGCTCACTAGTTTGCGCTTTCCAGTCTACTACACTCTTCGTGCAGTATACTAGGATGCCATGAACTTGAAGAGATAGGTATCTCTAATTATTTGCACAAGTCCATTTCACCGAAGGGTCCAGGTTAGGAGTGCAGTCACTTAATTGCATAGGTACCTAGGTGGAACAAATTGGATTGCTCCTATCAGGTGAGAAGAATTTAATACATGTTAAGGCTACTGAGTAACCCCTATTCCGTCTTTCCTCCTTAGGTATTGTGTGAATCGCCTCGCGTAGTCCTCCGACAACCATCCGCTCCACCTTTCTCTTACTTAGTCAGAATCCTCTATTGCAGTTCCATTCCCGTGAATCGAAATTCCAAAACGAAAACAATCGGCCAGCGACGTAAACTCAATGCTGCAACCAACAAAGGCGAAATTGATGCACAGACCCATCGTTGCAGAAGCTAGTAATAGAGAGAAGGCAACTACTCGAGGGTAGTAACCGTGTCATTGGGCATGTAAGGGGCAGGAGTCCTTGCTGCTGGTGATTTGCCCCCAAACGAGATGCGCGGGAGACAGTCGAGGACCTCCTCGTCACAGAGTTCCGACTTGCGGCAGTCATGGTACGTGACCCAGTCGTGTCTTTCGTTGCATCTGTCGACGCGGTTGAACGCCATGTCACACTTTCGATCGCCCTCTTTGCACTGGTAGCTGAAGTCCCGAGCCGCAGCACCACGGAGGCGGCGTGCCAAGGATGCGTACGCATCGTCCGAGTCCGAGTCTCCATCCGAGTCTCCATCCGGTTCCGAGGGGGATGGGGCTGGGGTACGGGTAGGGGTAGGCGAAGGCGTGGGTGCCGTGGCCATGGCCGGCCCCGTGACTTCAGGCACGCACACCATGTGCAGCCGGTGGCAGAACGTGCCTTGTTGGCATTCAGCATACTTGACCCAATCCTGGTTGCCGTTGCAGAAGATGATGTACTCCAGCGATGCGTGACACGCACGGTCGCCCGACGTGCACCTGTGCTCGATCGGCCGGCTTGGCTGGATCTTCCGCAGCTCGAGAGGTTGGGCTTCGGCTTCGGCGGCCGATCTTGGTGAGTAGGCCGTCATGGGAGAGTGGGGATCCATGGGCGTCACTTCTATCTCCCCAGACGGGACCAGAGTCTTGAGGGTGGAATGTTGGTCATGAATGCCGAGCATAGGTCCTGGTGCACAGATTGCTGGGCTCAAGAGAGAGAGAATAAGCAGGGCTTGGACTAGACACTCCATGGTTGATAGACGGATAGATATATGGGCGAGTTGGCTTGTGTTTGGCAGATGATAGCGTCCTATTGCTTTATGTTGAACGTAGTCGGATGAGTTCTAATATGAGGTGCAGCTCTTGAATATTGTGAAGTTAAGCAACAGGCAACGAGCGTCTGAGTGGCTAAGATGGTCCAAAACACGGCAAATGTGGTGGTTGATGATGAGACGTGGCGAAGTAAGAGAAGAAGTGGACGGAGCAGAACAGCTCGAGGAGAGGGGAATTCATCTAAGTTTTTAGTCAAAGTTTTTAGTGGGATACGCCTTCTCAAGCGCAGCTTGTTAACACACTTCACTTCCTTCCCAGGGGCTGGCGGCGGCTTCCATTAATGGCGTAGACATGTCACGCCTTGCCCATGAAAAGTCACTACCGTACCAAGTCTTGTTAGGTGCGGTGAACTGTAGTTCAACAGTTCACGAGATTTCAAACATTAGAAATTTCGCCAACGTTTAACTAACGCTTGATAAACGATTTAAAAATCGATCAACAGTTAATCAACGATTGATCTATTGTCGATTAACTGATTATTAACTGTTGTTTCTTTGTTTAAAAATTATCGAACGTTTAGGATAGGACTCTAGCTCAAAATGGGCTATGGATGAGCATATGTGGCTCACTGCCTATATGTATATACGGCTGCTGGTAGTGTACATTGTGATCAGCTAATAGAATCTTCACAAACTCAGAAAGACACGAAGCGCAACAATCTATTGTGCCGAGTGCAGTCAAATCGAGTCGTACGATACCTGTTTACCGAGTATTTACTCAAGCAAATACTTATCTACCTACTTGTCTGCTCATGCTCTGTTCATACTATAGGGAAGCTGTTTTCTGGCGACCTCTTAATTTACTAAGTCACTAAAGCGACGTTGTTGTTCTGTAGATATGTCTATATATAAGAAAAGAATGTCTCGAATGCGTTGTGTTGTTAGTGCTGGTAGTGAACAAGGTGTTAAGTCCGCTGTCGTCGCCGCCGCCGCCGTTGTCTCGGAGTGAGCGGAGGTATTGCAGAGTACTCTTGTCCTTGGCGGCGGTGTTGGGAACATTCCCAACACTGCTTCAGCTTTGGTTACGTAGGTGCCGAACTGATTTACTTGTTAACTACCTATGTAAAGAATTGACCGGGTGGCTGAGTAACTGAGTAACAGTAGGTTTGATTGATTGCGTTCGGGCCAGGCGATTCGAAGACATGAGGAACGTTGGGTAATTTACCCGATGGGCTTATACATGTATGTAGATAACTTCTAAGCCGAACGCAGGACTAATACGCGATTTGTTAATAAGTGACAAAGGGTTAATTATAACAGCGTCAGGTTGGAATAAATATACCAGTGATAATGATTTTCTTCTTCCGGATCGTGAGTTTGATATTTCTATCGAAATGCAATCCATATCATCATACTCTTTTCTCGCCTACTAGTCTCTCAGCCTCTGATCTTCGCTCTGTCTCGTTTTTTTTTTGCCTCTTCAACACCGAGCCTCACTAGTTCGAACACCTGCCAGAAAGCGGGGGACGGCAAACAAAAAGAAAGAGACTCCTTATCTTTTGATCCGTCCTGAGATTTTTCTCGTTCATTCATACATAGCCGGCATCTATACTTGTTCGATGCTCTGTTTCCCAGGAGCTGATTCCCAGCTCCAGCTGTTGCTGCTGCTGCTCTTATTCTTGCTGCTTCCCATGGCGACTTGCCGTATATATACACCCACATACAGATACATGAACCCTTTCCAGTGATACGTCTCCGACAACTGTGTTTGTAAGAAAATGCATCTATTTGACCTCCATCCGTTCTCATGTGCGCCGGTTGTTTTTGCCTCCACGCCAGGCATACCCAGGGCTCCCGCCTTGACTATCGAACTAGTCCCATATTTGATCATTCATCAGAAATGTTGCTGATGTAGCGATACAACCGTATACGCGCTGCTATCTCTATCGCTTCGGAAACCGTGAAATGAACCGATGGTGATGATAACTGATGATTTAAAAGGGTGTGCTGTGAAATACCGTCCCCAAACGCCTGTACAGCTTAATCCGAACGTATGAAAGGAAACCATGTCCTGAACGCCTTCTATGCACCGTAATGCGGGTAGGTGTGAGGTATGAAATTCGTTGATCGACGAGCAAAGTGTAAGCTAAAATTTCCTGATGATTCCATGCGGGTATATTGTTTCGAATGCCAAGAGCGACCTACTCTGCTTGTCGCTTGATCTTGAGCAGATTTCGGTTGGTTCTGTCAATGGTAGCTGTTGGCTGTAAATTAAAGAACCGTGGCATCAGATCTCTTTCGGGGTATCGAATATTAATTATTTTATAAGCAAATATATTTGGGAGCAGATGTAGCAATCCTGATTTTCTTGTTGGGTGCGGTCGCAGCATGTATGACTGGGATTCGAGGAGGTGGGCCACCTGCTTTGATTAAAGCGGCCTACAGAAATCGCAATCCTGTTGACCCTAGGCTAAACGACTAGCGTCTGGGGTAGGTGCGTCAAGGACGGCATCAGAGAGGTTGATGAGCAGTTGTGCTAGGCAGCGCTTCGTTGCCGCGTCGTCACGAAGTACCGCGCTGAAGGTAGCATCACGAAGTGGTTCTGGTAAACATTGACGAAGCGCTTCTCGGGCGCGAGCATTGTCGCTGAGCCGCAAAAAGCAGCGAACGACGTGTTTTAGCAGCCGAGCCGTCTGCTGTTCCACGAGCTGAGCAACCATGTTGCTCAATACGGTGCCTACAGCATAGAAGCGCTCATAAGTTGCGCAGATGTAGTTGAGCCCGTTGTCGTCCAACAGAATCTTCTGGACGATGAAGATGGCGACCGTCTTGCTCAGCTCCGATCCCGTCTCCATGATGCGAAGACACAGAGGTATGATCTCGGTGGTGAGCAAAAAGTTAATTACCTCGGTTGAATCGTTCTTGACGAGCGCCCCAATGACCCCGAGAGAAGTCAGCCGCAAATACTCGAAAGGGCGGGACTTGGAGGTAGTATTGAGAAACGGATAAAGGAAAAGAGGAATATGAGCTGTGCGCAATGCCGTTAGCAACGATTTTGGCAAGGGCGTGGCATAGAGGGGTGCGCGTGGACATACCATTCAAGAATAGGGTGCGGGTGTCATTGTGGGAGGCCACGCACTGGAGCAGTGCCAAGGCATTGCAGACTCTGTTCGAGGCAGCCGCGGTGAGCTGCGACGGGTTGAGAAGATTGTACACAGAGATGATCTCCTGCATGAGCGATGTCATAACGCCTGAGAGCACGTATACAGTTAGCTGACGTGGTTCTCTATGCTTCTGTGTGTGTATCCATGTTCGTGTAAATGTGTGGGGCTATGACTGTACTCCTTTGCTTGTGGGAGTCATCTTGCGGGGGTGTGTATGTGTGTGTATGTGCGTATGTAGGCACACGCAACATTAAGCAAGGAGCAAAGAAGCCAGGGTGTATTTACCAAACGAGTGCCACAGAATCATAGCCAGCTCCGGGACTTGTTCACGCTTCTTACTCAACTCCAACAGTGCAGCTTCACGGGTGGATTCGCTCAGCAGATCGGCGACGAAGTTCATGGTGCGGCGGTTTTCCTCGGTCAGAGATTCGACGCCGGTCTCCTGCAAATGACCAGTCATGGTTGCGCCGATGGCCGGGCCGGCCTGGATGCGACCATGGTGTTGCTGGGCGTTGATGGCGGCATGCTGGGCCGGATGCTGGTAGTTGGATGACGGGTGCATCCAGGACTGGTCAGGATGACTGTAATGGTGTTGCTGGCCGTACATGCTGGGCGGGCTCGTGTGTTGATTGTAGATGGAAGATAAGGTCGAAATCGTGGTTGAGATCGTGGTCGTGGTCGTGGTCGTGGTCGTAATCGGGATTGGGGCCGGGATGGTGGTGATGATACAATGGCCTTAGTTGGATCTGTGAGAATCGCGGCGCAAGGTAGCCGGGTATTGAAGATTGAAGATTGAAGAGCGATGATTGTATATGGGGGCCGAAGACGGCGGATGTGTTTCTTGGGCTCGTGGCGTTGGATCGTGTTGTAGTTCCGTGACGCAGATGTGCAGCGCAAGTTGAAGTTGACTGGGACAAGAGCTATGCTGGAGTTTGGGCTGACAAGGACTGCTCGCAGGGCCGGCTAGGAATGGCGAATTGGGCTATTGCCAGAAGGTGGAATCTGGTGCAGGGCCCAGCGCAGGCTCGAGGGGCGGAGGGGGCAGGAGCACGTTGAGGCTGGTCGCGAGTGCCGATGCGCCCGAGGCTATCGTCACTGTGCAGGGCTGGGCCGGTGTCTATTCTGTTCGGGCTGACGCTGGAAGCTTTGGGAGCTTGGTCTGGCTTTGGATCTGTCAAGCTCGCACCGTCGCACAAAGAAAGCCTGGGGTATTGTGGCAGCGGCAGCGACAGCGGCAGCAGTAGTCGACCTAGTAATGCGCACACCACGGCTAGGGGAACACGAGGGGTTGACGTGGTTTTGGCTGGCTGGACGTAGGCGCAACGAAGCCGGGGCTGCTGGTGTCGTCGGTTGTCGATTGGGAAGAAGCGGGACGTGTACTTCGTACGCTCGCCAGAACGGATTGGACGTTTGCCTGCGATAGGTGCAATTCGCGATCTGGTTAGCCTGTATCCCACGGCAGCTGGCGCCACCCGCATTCCTACCTACATAGGTATCTATGTACCAACCTACCCCTTGTCCACTAACCTTATCCACGGAGCCAATGAAGCTTGCTAAGACCTTGCCCGCTGACACGCAATCGGTACCTTAGATAAGCTTTAGACCGTACCTTACAAAGTTGAGCTTAAGGCCCAGCTAAACGATCGATATATCACGACTTAGCCCTGGCATCACTGAATCTCATTAGGTTAGGTAGTGAAACAGGAGAGGGAGATACCCAATTAAGTACTAGTTTCTGTTCTGAGTTTTAACTATCGCAATATACCTATGCGCGGTCTACATTACTTGCTACGTATATTCAGTATTAGGGAAACATGATCGTCGTGAAGCCTGGTTCGCTAATCCTTGCCCTCGAAATCATTTGGTCTTATACAACCATCATCGCGTCTCTCTTCCGAGTACCCTCTCTTTTTTTTCATCTGCTTGTATGTCTACCCATCTCTGCGAAATGGCCGAGTTCGCCGTTGTCGCTATGACCCGATGTCAGTGGCAACACAGCCACGCAATCAATGTATTCAACTAAGCGACCGCCCAATCTATCCATGTGTCCGACACATATAGATCTGCCCTGTCAAGTAGGAAAAACGGCGCCGCTGCGTGTCTGCTCTCGCAAATAGGCTTGCCAATCTAATAGGCAAACTGGTGAACCGGCCTGCTGAATTACTATGCATACACAGTGCCCGATGTTCGTTTCTAGGGGTCACGGCTTCTTGTATGTCGGGGAAGTTTGGCCTGCCAAGCCTCCTCGACAATCCGGGCTAAGCTTACAGCCGAAGCTCTTTGAGAATCTGATCGGCCATATTCTTGAATTGCCAGGTATTTCCTTTCATGCGCTTGAACTGGATACCATGTAATGAGAGGAGAGGCACCTTGACAATGACGATCTCGAATTCGAGAATCATGCTCCCGCCCAAGTCACTCTGGACCTGTGTGGTGGTTTCACCGGGTACACGTCTGGAAGACCCAGTCGCGTCTCGGTGCACACTATCCTGGTCAGATACTTCGGAGGTAGAGTCGCCCTTCTCCGCTGGACCTTTTCCGGGAGTGCGAGGTGTGTGCGGCACTCGGTCCATCTCTCGAAGCTCGTCACGTTCTCGTTCGCTCCTGATACCAAAACTGAAGCGCCGACGAACACCAGGCGTCAGAGCCGGACTTTCGGGCACGTTGTCTGTGATTTTTCGCATATCGATACTCGGGGTGTGTCGGCAGGAGAACCCTCCTCGTATTTCCGTATACTCGACGGCCAGCTGTTTGAGGACCCTCTTCAATTCTGTGCGGATGGCCGGCACAGATTTGGTGGATGTTGTAGAAACGCTGAAGAGGCCCTTGAGGAAAACTGGTTTCGCTAACTCGGAATCGTCTAGCCTCTCCGCCGAATTGCCGCTTCCTTCACCGGCCTCCTGGTCTGTTTCTTCGAGAAGATCAGTGACCCTGGCACCCTCTCTTCGCGCTCGCCTCGCTTGGATGCTTTCTCGGCGAGCATGTCCTAGAGGACGGGCTCGCATCGACGTGCCGCGAGTATTCAATGTGCTATTTGGCTCTTGGACCGGTTTGTCGGGGCCTCCTGCCGACTGGTCCGAACCACTTGTACGCGGTGGTTCCTTGGCGATCCTGCTACCAGACCCGAAAGGCCGCCGCCTATAATCTGCGGAGTTAACACTGGTGGAGCGGCCAAGTGCTTTATTGCTATCAGAGAAGTTAGCGCCGGCCGATAGCGGCGGGCTGAGCAGATCGCGATGTTGGGGCTGGCTGCTGCCAGATCGGAGCCTAGGCACTTGGTCTTCATCTCGGTCTCGTCCTCGAGATCGTCGAATACTGAAACTTTTGCGGGGTGTCGTAGGTGGTTCTGCTGGCGTATGGACTTGCACCACTGGCGGGTGAGATCGATCTTTGTCCAGCCTTTCGGGCTCCTTTCGGCGGCGGGTGCTGAAACGCCTCAAAAGACCTGCAGCGGCACTTTCCTTCTTGGGTGGTTCAGCCGGGGGCTCCGGCGGGGCGGGAATGTTGGCCTGTGGGTGTGGTTTTTTGATCTCCTCTGGAGCATCATCCTCACCGTGAGTCCTAGCACGAGGCCTAGTTCTGCCACCCGTGGCTTTCTCCCCGGCCATCTCATAGGTTGAAGTATTAGTATGAGCTTCGGGGGGAGGAACGATATCGGGCATGGGAGAGTCGGCAGCGTTCTTCGGCGCATGCGATTTCGGTGTTTTTTCAGATTTGTCCTGGTCTTGTTTCTCTTTTACCAAATAATAGATTGAGACAAGTGGGCTGAAAGCATTAAGGGGGTCGCTGCCGATTTGGAGGGCTTCGGTGCTTGGAGCGGTCAGATTGTCTCTACTGCTTGTGGAGTTTCGTCGCTTGTAGAAATCAAAACCAAATCCGCGCTTCTTTTCGGGGTCTTTTGGGGCAGGTGGAATCTCCTTCTCCTTTTGCAGAAGCTGCACTGCCCTCTTATACTCGTCGGATTCGATAAGTCTAGTAAGCTGAGACTTGATTGCCTCCGGCGCCCCAAAGTTGAATCCTGTCATGGCGTTGATCACGTCGGCATCTAACGGGAGTGTCAAAGGCTCGCGCTGCGGCAAATAATTTTCCGGAGGACCACCGTAGCCCTTAGTGAGCCATGGGTGGTTCATGACTTCAAACATTGTTGCCCTTTGCCTGGGATCTGTAACGAGCATTCGCGATAAAAGATGCCGGCACTCTATAGATATTGTTAGTCGAGAAGCACTAAACCTCTTAGGATTCCGATTTCACTTACCATTTGATAACCAACCCGGGTAATCGACCACTCCTTTCTTGATTTTCGCATGTAAGGCAGGCATGCTTTGGTCATCGAATGGAACTTTCCCACACACCAAGACGTAGAGAACTATACCGAAGCTCCAGACATCTACTTCCGGGCCTGTATAGGCGCGTGCTTGAAGCAGCTCAGGTGCGGCAAAGTATAAACTACCACAGAAGGTCTTTAAGTGGCCTCGTGGAGAGAACAGATTGCTTAGACCGAAATCGATGATCTTGATGTCGCCGGTCTTGCTAATGAGAATGTTCTCAATCTTGAGATCTCGGTGAACAATGCTATTACGATGGCAGTAGTCCAGCGCGCTGGCTATCTGTCTGCTGAACTTCCGTGCTTGTTTCTCTTTCAGTTTCCCGTGGGAGATGATATAGTCGAGCATCTGGCCGCCATTGACATATTCAAAGAGCATATACCAGTGATAATTGGTCCGAACAACATCTCGCAGAGCACATATGTGGGGGTGCTGCAAGAGCGTGACAATCGCGGCCTCGCGCGCTGTGCGTATCTCTTTGGACTGGTCTGCCCTTTCTTTCTCTGCCCGGCTATGGTGTCCATCTTCGGTAGAGGAGCGGGGAATGATTTTACAAGCGACCTAAAACGGCTGTGTCAACAGAAGAGATATTTCCATGGAGTAGGTCAGGGATGGATAAGATAAGGGAAGGCCAAGAAGACCAAGAGAAAAAAGAAACCTAGAAAGGGGGGAGAGATGGGGAAAATGAATGAATAACGAAAACAGTTGAAAAGACCAAGATAGGAAAAAAAAAGAGAGAAAAAAGCTGACCTGCTCTGTGCCGTCTTCCTTGCGTGCGAGCTTCACCTTACCCATGCTCCCAGCGCCAATGGTCTTGCCGAGAATCCATTTGCCCGACTGGGTGGGAATTGAGGTTCGCGAGGTCCTCTGCTTGGCACCGGTGGCACGAGCGTCGGCGGCGGCCTGCATGACCGGAGGCACGGCAGCAGGGCCGGGGTTATTCACCGCAGTGGCAGCGGCCATGTCGCTGGTGTGGGAGGAGTGATTAGAGCGGGTGCTGGACCGGCGATGAACGCCCTTGGAGTCGGCGCCTCGAGAGACCGGAGGAGGACGGTCTTTGCTGCTGGAACTGGGCTTGAACGGCTGGGCTACGTTTGTCGTCTCATAGTCTTGCTGGGGTAGAATGTCCTGGACGGGGCGGGACCCGGAGCCTGAGTACCGGCGGCTGTGATGGCGCTGATGATGGGGATGAGAGGTCGAAGTCGACGTTGAGGCCGATCGATGCGGAAGCGGGGCAGAAGTATGGCCGTGGTGGTTATGGTTGTGATTGTTGCTGGCACCAGCACTGGAACTCGCGTTGGCGCTGTCCACAGTGCTCGGCGTTGTTGTGATTGTCGTGGCTGGACGTGAGCGAGTCGAATGGGATCGAGCGGGCAGAGTTTGATGGTCAGAGTGGTGGTGGTGATGGGAATGATGATGAGAAGGAGAACGCTGATGCTGCTGTTGCTGCTGATGCTGTTGCTGCGAATGCTGGTGGTGATGAGAGCGGTGCTGGTGCTGGTGAGGGTGGGTACGAGATGACGATGCAGTGGATGAATGACGGAGAGGATGTTCTCGATGCTGCTGCTGCTGGTCAGTGGCTGGCGTTGACATTGCTTTGTGATGGAGCGCCCAGCGACACGACACGCCGGGCCAGTATAGCAATTCGGGCAGGTGATAGGCAAGGTAATTTGGTAGGTGGTAGTGTAGGTATTTTTCCCTTGCTAATTTATTTGCTACCCGGTCAGCGGTTAGGGGAGTAGCTTAAGTAAGTTGTCAGTGGTAAGTATTGAGAATAGGTGGGCAATGGAGTTGGGCATGCTACCTACTGAGTACCGTAGGTATTGCAGTGAATGGCGCGTCTTCTGCCCGCCCACCCTACACTATGTCTACCGGTACCTGTAGTGCTACTAGTAGGCGGGATATGCGGCGGGGACGGTGGCATAGGACGTCATGTAAATGAGCAGGTACTTTCTAGGTACTTGGGTACGTAAATAGTGCACCTGTGAGGAATCGTACTAAATGACCTTAGCGCAGTCACTCAATCCAGGTGGAGGTCTAGGTCTACTTATTTGCCTAGCGTACGAAGTACTCCGCAGGAGGGGATAAAATGGGACGGGATCGCTGTGAGAGGTGAAAAGGGGGCGGGGAAGGGATAGGAAAAGCTTCAATAAGAATCAATGTCCGTTCACTGCAAACTAGAGCGACATGTTACCTAGGTCTTGTAATGTAGACACAGAGATTGTATCTAGGACCTGGTCCGAGCCCTACGCGTATACACACTTGCTTTATGTGCTTCGTAGGCACTTAATGTATGTATGGAGCACGGTAGGTATCCTGATATGTTGGGTGTGTATCTCCTTTCGATGAGCGAGAGAAGTGCCAACTTATTTAATTTGCCTACCCCCTTTTCCTCTTTTTCTCCATGACCCCCTTTTCTGGTCTCTTTTATTTTGTGATGCTGCCAACTATAGGTAGATAGATACGAGAAGTACTTCATTTGCAGTGTGATCTCGTATTCTATTGCAGCCATGTTGTGTCCATTAAGTTCTACCCTATGAAGGCACATAGATACTGGCGAAGTTTGTTTCGAGATGCACTCGATATCACAAAGGCGTACTCCGTATGTACAGAGGTACCTACCTCGACCTCTGTTCCTGAAGGACACCAGGCATTGATCGCTTAGCGTCGTACCTGGTGCACAATCGAACCTGGTAGCTCAGGGTGCTCAAAGAGCGCCGGTTGGCGTGGTGCAGTACATGCTAGTGTAGGTACTACCTCGACCCAGATCCTCATCGAGACCCACAGTCACCAACATTAGGTACTTCGTAGGAACCTTGGCAGAGGTCCTAACAACTGCGCGCGGGGCTCATTCATGTTTTCCCGCTTGATACTACCGGAAACTACGAGTTGAAGTGCAGTAGGCATGGCAAATAGCCTGGTTACGTCTACCGGCCTAGGTCCCTATATCTATATGAAAGTACGGAGTAGTGGCAGTGGAAAAGCCCTATTGCTACATGTATGTACATGGACATGGTTTAGTGGATATGTACCTAATTCTCGAAAGGAAGAGCATGGGAGCTTGGGCAACACAAAGTCGCACCAATCCGCATGCTCGCCTAATTCTCTCATTTTCAGATGTCAGCTATCTAAGACTACACTGCATAATCTACCTACCAGACGACAGTAACCAAGAGCCGCCCCCTCCCCGCTGACTGGGTTGGCTTGGTAGCGTACGATGCATGGCACCACCGCCGCTTTCTTGTGCTTATGTGGAGAGATTGGGCGGCCGTGCAGAACGGTGGTGCAGATTGATTGCTCTTTGGTTGTTGATGTGGATGTGACTCGTCCCATTAGAAGTGTGTGCAGGTTGCTAGGGCACAACATGAAAAAAAAATTGAGCGGGAAGTCCTGGTTGGATCTTGAACACAACCCCTCCTCGTCTGATCTCTTCCCATGGTTTACAGGGAGGGTTTACCGCCCCCTTGACGTGAAACTCTTCCCCACGTTATGGATGATGTGGTTACTGTACAGTACAGTCCCTCCTTGTTCCGTCCTATCCGACGTTTCTGTCTAACGGTTAGTTAGAATGAACGACACCTACCGCTCCAGTGCCGTGGCAATTCATCTGCCGAATCACTTGGAGTTGTAGTACGGCAAGTGCAGGATAATGGCTCGTGAGAACCTCAACCGATAAGATACCTACACACGGACGGCTATGACGACATGGAAGAGCTGTCTAGTCCCTGCTTGGGCAAAGACGGCATAGTGTTGCACTGGCTTTGCCATGACAAGCTCATACCGATGTTCCGTCGCTCCCATATGAGGTTAGCATGGTCATCGATCCTTGGCGGCAACGGCTGGCAATAATACCCCATGTCGTCATTTGCACTGAAACCTTTTGGGTTGCATTTGTGAAAACTGAGTGATACCGGCTGAGAAGTTGGTAGATCTAAAAACAAGGCGATACTGAAACTCCAGCCCTGTAACCACTTAGGCAGGTGGCTCTTTTCCGAAACAGCTATCATAGGGCTGGGCACTTAATGTATGTACTTCGTATGAATCTCGTGTATCTATCTCAGTGACATGATTCACTGATGAGAAATGGGCGAGAAACCATACTGGTATCGCTCGTTGAGTATCACTATCACAGGAACTTATGCTGAAGCCTTCGTTAAAGTTTGCCTAAGTTTACCTAGGCAATTTGACTATGCAATTGTGCTTTGAGTCATATAAACCTACAAGCTGAGACTCTAATCACTGTAATGTTGAAGTACTTCGTAAGACAGATTGTATTACCTACCTACAGGATGATTGGCTGCCTTCAGTTACTTAGCACCAAGCATGTCGCTTCACTGGCTACCTAGCACCTGCCCCACAGAAGAGCTCCGATAAGCTCGCGTGCCAGGCTTATCGGCGCAACATCCGCGACATCTGTCTAAAGATATCGACTCGTTTACCAACAACTTACAACAGTCTGCAGGCATGCTGAGCATCTGCATTTTCTCGATAACCTCAGAAGACTCTTCTCTGCCTCACAGATGATAAGCTTATAGAGCCCTTTTACAAGCTGGCCCGGCCTCAATGTCATACAAACGGAATCGAGCGCAATTCGAAGCCGACCTCCAAGCCCAGCAATCGCCCTACGTTCTCTTCGGCACGCCGCTGCCGCCGCTCGATCCCGAAGTCCGCGATGATGGCTCTTACGTGCCCGTCTGGAAGCAGGAGGTGAGAGATGAACACGGCAGGAAGCGCCTGCACGGCGCCTTTACCGGCGGATGGAGCGCCGGTTACTTCAACACCGTCGGCTCCAAGGAAGGCTGGACGCCCTCGACCTTCGTGTCGTCGCGGTCGAAGCGCCACCAGGATGAGGGCAAGACAGCGCAGCAGCGCATAGAAGACATGATGGATGAGGAGGATCTGGCCGACGCTGCCGACGCCGAGAAGCTGCAGACAGCCCAGGGATTCGCTGGCTTGGGCTCGACCGAGGAAGATGGCGTCCGACGGGGCGGCCTGGCCGACCTCTTCCGAAACCAAGGCGAGACCATGGGCGTCAAGCTGCTGAGGCGCATGGGATGGAGGGATGGACAGGGTATCGGACCAAAGATACGCCGGAAAGCAAGACTCGAGCTCGGTAGCAAGCCTGGCGCGACACAAAATGCTGCCGAGACCTACCTCTTTGCGCCTGATAACGTCTCCATGATTGCCTTCGTCAAGAAGAGGGATCGCAAAGGTCTGGGGTACGAGGGCGAGCCGAGATTAACGTCGATGGAAGGTGTTTCTAAACCGGACGCTGGTGAGAGCTCCGAGGAAGAAACTCTGGGGGCACCATTACGGCGACCAGGATCACTGAAGAAGGAAAAGAAGAATAAATTCGGGAAGGGTGGTATCGGCATAGGAATTCTAAACGATAACGGCTCTGATGACGAAGATCCCTACGAGATTGGCCCTAAGATATCTTATAATCGTGTCATAGGGGGCGATAAGAAAAAGAAGAAAGCTACCACTACCGCTGCTAATCCGGCTCTTGGCGCGGTGCCGGTATTCAGATCAAGGAAGAACATAATAGCGAGATCGATCAAGAGTCTACGGAAGTGCCACGACGGCCGCCTCCCACCCGACGGATTCGTCTTCGGCGCTGAACCCGACGCTCTGACATCATCTATCAATTCAGCAAACGACTACCCGCCTCCGCAAATCCCACCGGGCTGGAAGTCCAGCAAAGCGCGCAAAGCCGAGGCCGAGAACGCAAACTCGAACGCAAACTACATATCCACGGCCGACGCAGCCAAGGCATCCAAACTCGACCCGAAATCGCGCGCCGCCCTCCTAGGCGAGGCACAACTACCGGGGAAATCGGTCTTCGACTTCCTGTCCCCGGAAGCGCGCGCGCGCCTGGCATCCGCGACGGGGAAGACGAACCTGCCGCCGGCGCTGGGCGAGGTTCCCGCCGAGTTCGCGCTCACGGAGGCCGAGAAGCAGCAGGAACTGCTGCGCCAGCTGCCGGAGCTCGATAAAGCCACCGCCGTGGCGGCGCTCGCGCGCGGTGCTAGTGGGACCGGGCCGGCACCATATGCAGACGACGAACAGAAAAGGAACCGCTACCGCGCGTTCCTCGAGTACGCGGCGGGGTTCACGACCACGATCCCATCGAGGCCCCAGAGGATGGGGGGGAAGATGGGGATGACGCAGCACGACTGGCTGCGCGAACTCCACGAGTTCGTCAGTTGCGCGCGTATCTTCAAGCCCATGACCGGGCTCATGGCTTCGCGGTTCACCACCTCCACCTCTACGGCGAATCCGAACGGAAAAGAAGTAGGGGAAGGGGGAAAGGGGGAAAACCTCCTGCACGTCCCCCCGGAGAAACCGAAAGACCCCGCGGAAGAGGCCGCGCGACTGGGCATGTACGGGGCCATGACGCGGTCCGTCACGGCCTTCTTCCCCACGCGCCTCCTGTGCAAGCGCTTCGGCGTTCGCGCGCCCGTGAATGTGCAGCCTGATGTCGACGCGGATGCCGATCTACCCAGGGGTGGGAGGTCTACTTCTTCATATTCTTCTTCTATGGGTATGGGTATGGGAGCGGGATCGTTCAGTGAAGGCGCAATCACGCTTGACGAGCTTATGAGGCAGGCTCAGGCTACTGCTACTGCTGCTGCTGGTGGTGCTCGTGATGATGGTGGTGAGGGAGCGAACAGTAAGAATCACATAGCGGGAGCAGTAGAGCGCGATAAAGCGCCACCACCGCCCCCTGCTAAGATCAACGCGGAAGTCAATGAGGCGATCGAGGGCACGCGGGCAAGGGACGAGGTGCTGAAGGCCATTTTTGGGGATAGTAGTGATGAGGAGGAGTGATGAGGAGTACCAACGAGGAAGCGTTGTTATAGTTGCTTACGCATTGTTTAAATATACCCCACCATTCTTGTTGAATGAGAGGAGATGAAGACACGGAAATCCATGCTGTTATGGACGTGGGACTCCTAGGGAAATCTTATAAGGCCAAAATCCATCGGCGTGCGTTCACTTCGTAGATTTTATTGGTCGACTATTCTCGACTTCTAAGTCTATCTCTATCCTTACAACGCTCTGTCTATGCTCTGCCTATGCTATAAACTCTGCCCACTGGAGATAGCATAGGCATGTCTCGCGGTAATATCCATTAATACACAAGTCCGCCTCGACACCACGTCTCGATCGCATAAACAACGGCAAAACGAGTCCGTTCCCTGCTTGATCAGCCGTGTTAGAGTTAGCCGATGCTAATGCGTAGGCTTGGATATCGGAGCAATGATGCCCTGCTTGATGATGACGCGCGGCTTGGTGGCGTCCTGGAACGACTGCTTGGTCAGGAACTCGGGGCCGATGGGCAGGCGCAGACTGCGCTCGTACTGCGCGCGGCTCTCGTATTGATGGGGCAGCTGGGAGGCGAGATATTTGTCGTTCTATAAAATGGCTTGTTAGAAGAATTGTCGTTGTGGGTAGCGGAACATATTGAAGGGGATTCGTGATTGGGGTGAGGAGTTTTCTTGGTAATGCGTAAAAAGAGGATGAAACACTGTGGGGGAATGGAAAGCGAAGAGAAATGGGCAGAGGAGAAGAAGCGTGTAGACTCACCTTCTTGACACGTTTTTCGTTGATGATCACCCTGCTGTTCTTGAAGTCCTTGCGCGCTTCGGGTTTTACACCATCCTGTTTCGTAAAGAATCTGCGCTTATTTTCACGTTTCGTGACGCCTTCACCAACCCACTGGAAAGAAGCCAAATGTTAGCACTTAAGGCAATTCGCCCGACAAACGCGTAGGGTTCAAGATTTGGTCACTTACGGAGCCCCAACCAGGAAGTGTCGTCTCGATGGTCTTCTCATCGTCCTCGGCAACAGCAGCATCCTTTTCGGCCTGGAATTCCTTTTCGAAGACGTCTAGACCTCCAAAAGCTCTTTCAATGAGTTCCTGCTCTCTGATCTGGACGGGCATATGTTGGTCTTCATCATCCGAAGAGTCCTCTAGTTGCCCTCTAGCGTCTTTCTTCTCTCCTTTCGATCTCGCGGGGGCTGGGGCAGAGGGTTGCGCTGATACGGCCACGGAATTGATATCCATCTCCAGTACATCTGTGCTGGGCCCTGATTTTTTGCCTCTTTGCTTCTTCGAAGTCCCAGAGCCCGCAGGTTGACTCCATGCGCCGGCTGTCCCGTTTATATCGTAATCTTGAGGAGCCGAGGCTGGAATAATTCTGGACTGACTGACTGCGGATTGCAAAGCTTTGCTAGCATCTTCCTGAGCTTGATCAAGCTCTTCTGCACTTGCTTTCTTATTTGACTTGCTAATCTTAGGCGGGCGCTTGGGATCAGTTGGCTGGCCGAATATTCGTCGACCAACGTCCTCAGGCCCATGGTCGGATTCGCTCTGATCCTCAGCATCTGAAGCGAGCTCTCGTCTCATATCAGCGATCAGCTCGTCGTTCTCTTTTTTCCGTCTTGCCTCGGCCTTCTTCATGAATTCCATCCGCATGAGCTTGGACTTGGGCTCCGAATCCTCCGTCTCGTCGAGTCCCTTGAGCTGCCGCAGAAGCTTTATTCTTTCATCCACGTCGGAATCACCCGACTCGTCCTCATCCTCGGATTCGTCGTCTGAGCCCTTGTGCTCTGATTTTCCCTCGATCCGGCGACGGAGCTCTTCATCTCGTTTCGCCATCTCGGTCACTCCTACACGAACATCTTCGTCCCAGGCAGCCCGGCCGTTTTTATTGGATTGCTTGGCCCACTTGCTCTCTCGATGCCGCGCCCCCATTCTTTCAGTTGCGCGTTGTCGATCCAAAGCCTCTCTCTCTTCTTCACTATCGATCTCGCCAGAGGCAGCCATGATCTCTCGCTCTTTGATATCCTGCCTTTCCCTTTGCTTTCTGTGTACGCGATGATAGGTCTTCGACTTGATCTTCTTGATACGCTTTGCCCTTGCTTCCTCTCTAGATTGTATTTCCCTTTCGCGGCGTTTTTCGAGGAGCATGGCCCTCCTGGAGATGGCCTGGCCGTCTTCATCAATTACGACGGCCTTGTCCTTTGGTTTATCAGTCAAGCTGAGACCACTTTCCTCCATGATGGCCATGATCGTGTTTTCGAGCTCTGTTCCAGCGGTCTTCTGCGTCAGGGGGGCAAGCTCGCTGTTGTCGTGGCGGGCCAACCCTGTGGCGTGCTGCGGCAGAGGAAAAACGAGGCTCTCATCGGTCCTGCGCATAGCTTTGACAGTGTCAAGCCAGCGGCCGAGGGTCTCGTTGGTTTTATCGTATGCAGCTTCACGATCAAGTTTCGCCTGTGCTCGTCGTGCAAGGGGAACGTCGAGCTTTTGCTTCTTAGTTGCTCGCTCATCTTTGGTCATAAGCTTGAGCGACTTCTTTAGCTCCGAATCCTTTAAGCCTAATAGACCCAGGTCCTTGAGACTCAATTTCGGTTTCGAAGCCGTCGTTTGTGTCTCATCTTCGTCTGCATCTTTGGCTCCCGTAAACTGTGATACCCATGCATCGATATCTGGCTCTTCCGGATGAGCGTCGTCGTCGGATTCGACGTCAGAAGATTCGTCACCAGAGTCTTCGCCGGAGTTGTCTTCATCCGAGTCGCTGCCACTGTCCCCCTGCGCACCATCCGGGAGATCATCATCTTCAGACATGGACATGTCCAGGGCAGCGGCAAGGTCGATAGCATCAGAGCCGAGCGAGGCCCCATCAGCGTCGCCAACATCTTCGTCACCGTCATCGTCGTCACTATCCTCGTCTTCGTCATCGTCCTATCTCTTCCGTTAGCCCAGCCGGAAACTATCTTCCAAGCTTGCCTATCCGCTTGTTCATAGCTGACTGACCTCTTCTGCCCGCTTCTTCTTCTGCTTCTTTTTCTTATCCCCGGGAAACTTGAAGTTCTCAAAACGTTCCTCATCGCTCTCGCCAAACGCCTCGTCGCTGTCAATCTCAGAGTCGTCTTCCGCATCGACGGCGTTCACGCGCCACGAGTTTCCGGAACTATCGCTACCGTACTCGACATCATCGGGTTCGTCGCGCCGCCTGGCGCCACGGGCAATCTTCCGAGGGCGTCCCTCCTCTTCATCGCTATCTTCATCGTCGTCATCTTCATCCCGAGCATGTTTTCCGCGCGGTGCTCCGTCGTCGAGATCGGCATCGAGCTGGCGATACCGCGGGGTGCGCTTCTGCTGGTCACCCACCTCTGCTTGCGCAGCAGAGTAGGCATTGAGGGCCTTGCTTGTCGCCTTCGCCTTGGATTTCCTGTTCTTCCCCTTGGCTCCGCCGTTGTTGGCTGCTATGAGCGGCCGGCCGTGGGCTTGACGGCCAGGCATGGTGGGCTTGTCGTTGCGCGGTCGATCGTGGGTCGTTTGATCTTGTTCAAGTCTTTACGCCTGTACGTTCCAGCTCAATCTAGGTGTTATCCGGATTTCGTCCCATGCGCCCAGGAATAAGGATCGCTGGCGCAATTGTCCAGTAACCGGTTATCGCGTGCTCTCAACTCTGTGCCTGAATTGCATAGAACAAGTCCCAGAACTTTTTGTTATCGTGATAGTGGGGGAGCTCTTATCAGTGCGTTGGCGTCTCTCCACTATCCCGCCCACCAGCGCCATTGAAGAGCAAAGACCCACTTAAACTTGACCCCTGCGAGACTTGGGGATTTTCCAGAAATCGCGGGCGCACGACACAGCCAACGTTCGCATCGCAGAGCGATCAAGACAAACCACCACCACGCGAAACGAGTGGCATTTACAGCCAAACAACTACCAATTAGCACACCGAGGAGTGCAGTACAATCAATTCATTGATCATATCTACGACGTAGCAGAATCAGAGCTGCCGCGCCTTGAATTGAGTTCAACGCTACGAATCCCGACCGACCAAGCAATACGCGGGAGGACAGGACAGGCCGGGACGGGAAGGGGAAGGACAGAGCAAGAAAGAAAGAAAACCTAGGCGGCAGCCAGCAGCAGCAAAAATGCGACCGACCCAAGCGCTCTTCAAGCGGTACCGCAAGTTCCCGCTGACGACGAAGGACATCAACAAGGGCTTCTACAAGGGCACGGGCTCGGGGTCCATGGGCAGCCACACGAAGCAGGGCGGCTATAGGATCGACTGGAACAAGGTGCGGACGTACGTCGTTCCGGCGGGTTTGGATACGTTCAAGGTATGTTTCTTTTTCCCTCTACTGCTGCTGTCGTGAAGTAGAGAGAGAGAGAGAGAGAGAGAAGAGGAAAGGGAGAAGCATAACTAACCATACCTTGCTTAATGGAAAACAGTTAACCCCTTTTGTCACGGCCAAGATGGACCCCGTGAAAGGCCGCTACGAGGGCTATCCGAAAGGGCCAAAGAGCCCTGAGCTTTATCTCGATCGCTGGAAGGCTGAGAACGGACTCGGCTAAACATAAAGTGCAAGAACATGCGCAAAAAGAAAAAGATAAAACTAAAAAGAGCGCTGATTGGATCCTGATGTTGCGATGGAATGGGATGTGAAATGATGGCCTGCTGCGATTCGAAGCGCCGAGGGCAAATGCCGAGGGCGGGTATTCGGCGACGTATGGATGGATAGATACGCCGCGGCGCTCAATCTTTGAAGATTGGACAAGAATGAAGCTTTGCAGGAGAAGAACTGAGGCAACCAACTCTCAGAAATCACACGCAGTCGACCGACGCCCATACGTATATACAACATCCTCTCGACAACGTCTGTATACAATATATGTACAAAAACATAAAACCTCCACAAATCAAAGCAAATATCAAAACCTCGTTGCTTCAGGATGAAGTTGTATTCATTTCAATATATACTAAACGCTACTACTAACGAGGGTATACAAAATAAAGACTAGACCAAAGTAAGATAAAGTTAAGTCAAGGGGTATTCCAAAGCCTCGGTCGGGTATAACGATCTTGTTGCTCGCTCGCTCGCTCGCTCGCTTGCTTTCCTTCCTTTTCTCCTTCCTTTGCTTCTTTCCAATAGTATCCAATATTGCTCCCAGTGAATACTTACCCTAACTTAGGGAAGTACCCTCACTGGGCCCTAGGCAAATCTTCCTGCGCCGTAACGAACGATTCCAAGGGCGGTCGCTCGCCATCTCCGCCACCGTTCGTCGCAGTAGGCGTGACATCGCCATCATCATGCCCTTTAGCATGGCCATTCGTAAAACTACCCCCGCCGAAAAGTGGCGTGGCGTACGGTGCCGGTGTCTCAAGGTTATCTTCATCTCCATCCGCAGCGCCGGGTGTGGCAGTAGCGGGTATATCGAGATTAGACCGCGATGCGCTCCGGGAATGTAGAGCAGATGCATCGTCCATGTCCGGGCCTGGTGTTGTCGGGGTTGGGCTCGCGACGCGCATGGATAGGTTCATGGCTGAGGTTAAAGTGATCATGCTCGCTGTCTCGGCGTCCTTGCCCAAGCTAAACGGCACGGCTACGCCGTCAACGATTGGGCGTTTCCCCGCAACGCCTGTCGCTGGAGGTTGGAAGCGAGGGGCAGGCGAGTCGCTGCTGCCGGGCGGTAGCAGAAGCCCGGTCGCGTCTTGAGGCACCTTGCCTTCTCGCTTGGCCATCAGGAGCGCAATGGGGGTGTTCTCGTCGGTCTGATTCTCGTCTTTAACGACCTTCGTCCTGGAGCGGCTGCGAGAAGTAGCTGGTCTCTGATTTGCGGCCTCCCGCTCTTGCCTCTCGAGATCCGTTGGCGAACGTGCTCCCTGGCCTTCTTGATCCGTCGCAACTTTGACCTCCGGGGCCTTGTCGGCTTCTTCCTCCCTCTGCACTGTCATCTCGTCGTGCTTCGAGCCCCACAAAGACCATAGAGCAAGACCCATACTCTTCCTCTTCGTCTTGACGGCAAGGCTGCCAGACACCCGGCGTCTTGCGGCCAAAGCGCTTGGAGGCGGTACTTCCCCGTCGAATCCTTGGTATCCCGCCATCATCTCCTTGAGCCGCTTTTTGTGCACCTTGGCACTAGCACTACCGAAGCGGCTATTCCATTGACGACGCGCGTCGAGCCACTTCCTGACCGGTCCTTCCTTGATGACGCCGATATCGTTAGGATCAAGGACGCATGAAGGAAGTTCCTCGGCAGGCTCAAGTGGCCTGATCACCCCGTGGCGGTTCACCCGCTGTCGGATCATGTGCTTCTTGAAAGGCGGTAGAGGATCACCAGCTTTGCCAACCTGTGGCTGATCCGTCTTCGGTAAGTCAGCCTCTTTATTAGTGTCAGTAGTCGGCTCATCAGAGTCGGAGCCGGAGCTCGAAATGACGGAAATATCGTCGTCATCTAGAATCTCGATTTCGGTCTTCTGAGCTCGTGCTAGCGCCCACGCCCCGAACTGCGCGATTGAGCGATACATGTATTTCGCTGGCCGAGTAAAGCTCAGTGTAGGGGCGACATGACACAGATCGTCCCATACCTGCAGTTGAACATCGGTGGGTTTGAAACGGGATACTCGCTCTCGTGCAGATTCACTCATGTGAATATCTCCAGGCGCGTACTTTTCCGGGTCCGCGCACTTGTGGGCCAGGTAGATTTGCTCATCTCGAAGGATCTCACCACCACCAGTCATTATGAGTAATGGAGGTAGCCCGCCAAGTGAAGGTTCCATGACTGGGCTAACCATCGGATGTGACATTAATTCGTTTGTTGTGTACAACTGGGATCTATTAGATCATCGGGATTTCATTTTTCAGCCGCTGGAGGGACCTTACCTGTAGTTGATCTTTGAGCAGTACTTCTTTCCCATCAATTTGAATGCTAAGATATGTGGTCTCTGCCCGACTCGCAATGGGATTCGCAGCATCTGGGCCTTGAGTCTCGTCAAGCTCTTTTGGCGGAGGTTGAGGCTTCACTGCCACGTGAGGAGATTGAGTTGCCTTCGCTGGCCCCTTGTGGGATTTCTTCAGTATTTCTTCTTTCAAAGACGCATATTCGTCCGCATTGAGTGGCGGCCAGGAAGGCGAAGGCTTATGGTGAAACCCATTGGGAGGGATATAATCCATTGGACAGTCACCGGAAAGACTTGGGAAGCTGTGTGTCAAATCAACCCAAGGCGATATCAAGATGGCTCCAGCCGGAAGGGGGAGCCCTCGATCTCTTAGAGTGACGAGCGTACTCAAAACCATGCCTCCACCAGCCGAGTCTCCCGCCAGGATGATTGTGGAGGGATCTTGAGTCTCCAGCAGATACATATATGCCGCGAGACAGTCCTGTAAACCACATGGAAAGGGGAATTGAGGCGCTAGCCGATACCTGGGTGCAAACACCCTAGCCTTGAGCTTTCGGGCATGTCTTTGCATCTGGTACCTATGCTCGTCGACGCTTCCGAAATAATAGCCACCACCGTGTATATATAGCATAACCCGCTTGCCGGGATCGCCCACCCTCAGACGCTCATTGTAGTCGGATCGCATTTCGATCCATTCGGCCTTCAGAGGGCTCTGTGGCCGTCTCCATTGCCACCATTTCCTGCCTCCGACTTTTCTAATACCGTCTGGGCCCAGCTGCTGTTGTAAAGCGTTCGCTGCTTCGGAAAGTGTTTGCTCCGGAATCTCGACCTCCAGAACCTTCACCCATTGAGGGTGCGGAACCCATTGTGATGTGAAGGCTTGTAGTTCCTCGACGGTATGCTGAGATGCAAAGGCCAAAAAGGATTTGATTAGATGTAGGCCTTCGTCGTATGAGAGATGGGCTGTTGGTCTTTGACGTAAAGGCTTTCGGTTGAGATACTATCGCATCGCGTTGCACTATGTTAGCATGCTTTCTACGTGAATTC
Source organism: Nemania sp. FL0916 (assembly GCA_022578715.1). Lineage (NCBI taxonomy): Eukaryota > Fungi > Ascomycota > Sordariomycetes > Xylariales > Xylariaceae > Nemania > Nemania sp. FL0916. The sequence goes on from MU390261.1 coordinate 268,053, forward strand.
AATCAAGGTGTTGATGATTGGCTAGATCCTTCCGGAGATAGCACAGCGAAGAAGAACAAGACAGTTTTAGAGCTGGCTGCTGAGCGCTATCTGTCACAAGCTGGGTGGTAAGAACCAGTGATAAACAACATACATGTGACAGGAACGTCGAGAGAATGGTTGGCGTTACCGCCATAGAAACCGTAGCGGTATTCATAGTTACACGAAGTTGTGAGTCTCGAGGGCTCCGAGGACGGTCGGTAAGAGTAAAGCAGACTCACCCTCCAGCACACCGATGATGCGAAGGGGTTGCGTCTGTCTGGAATGAAACCAGCCGGAACAGCTCACTGGGTGGCTTGCACTGCGATCTAATATAAAAGCTGACGATCTTATTAGGGTGATGTCATGGCCCGACAAATCGGGCTAGCACGATCTTGCGGGTCACTAGTGTTCTAGATCTATACCTAGCCCAGCCGAGACTAGTCCCTTATTGGCCATGTGCGTAAGTTGCTAGCCCAACTCAATACTAACCCTGCCCAGCTCTTTAGCCAATTTGAAATAGGTACACAATTGCCGGTCTACATTTCTCCCGTTCCTTACCTCCAGGAAGTAGAATTCTTTGAGTCGGATGGATAGTATATTCTCTTTGAACATGTAATTTTACGACTCCAATATACTTCGCTCAATCATTAAGTACAAACCAGCATCAAGTAATAGAACCTCATAACCATGCCCCAGTCCATAACGGAGACCGCGACGAGCGGCATTAATGGAGTTTGCATTAATTTCATTGAAACCTGAAGTCTGTTAAGTCACGAGAACACTTCTCTCTCCTGTTAAAGGTCCAATCAGGTGCTGTGGCGGCCATGTGCGGTGAATTAAGTGCCGGCACGCATACTCAAGTCCTCAGCTGTGGCGTTCTCTCGACACAGGGAAAGGTTGAGATAGGTGGCAGCCTCTATCATAGGCAAGACACGTGTCTTGTCATGTTGCAGTCTTTGTTGGCGGACTCCCAACGTATGTATAGTTGTCCGCATCGAAATTCAGAAACTTGGGCCTGTGACGATGGCCAATCAGATCTTCAATCGCGGATCCGAACTTTATTAGTTTGCTTTCTTCCCAAGCCGTCTGGATAATGCCCAGCCCGAAAGGAATTGCCCTGTCACCAACCCCGACCGGGATTGTGATCATGGGATAGCCTGCTTTGGCAGCAACTGAACAGGCACCACTCCCGTCCGCCTGCACTGGCACGAGGAGCCCATCCAGTTGGCCCTCGCCGCGCTTCAACGCTGCATCGACACCCTCTTCCCTGGATTTCCGCAAATTGTATTCACGAGCTTTAGAGTATACTGCCTCCCCATCATCTTTGGACTCGATAGATCTGTCAAAATTGTCTTGCCCTGTCGGCCAAGCTGGATGTGTGCCAGGAACGCCGCCTTCTGTCTCGGTATGCCGAATATTATAAGCAACAACGTCCTCTAGCGAATGGATATCCTTGTTGTGCTTGAGTGTGCTTAGATAAACGGCAAGGCTTCGGTAGAATTCTATCTTGACGACTTCAAATTCAGACAATTGGGAACCATGCTCGCCGGCCGCATATTCCCAGTCCCACCCGTTGGGCGATATTATTTCCTCGGTACTTGGGAAATCCACTTCAATAATCTGTGCACCAGCTCCCTCTATCCGACCAACGAGCTCTTTCAGAGCTAGGTACTCAGACTTGTAGCCTGCGCTATTGCTTGCCGCCTCCCAAACTCTTTTCATCGGCAACCCAAATATGGCGCCCTTCAGGGCATCTTTGTTGGCAAGATATGATGTGTACACTTCGCTTGCTTGGCTCTCTGGCCTAGAATTCTTGTCTGCAATGATATCCAAGATAATCGCCGCATCTTCCACTGAACGTCCAAACGTTCCCACCGTGTCCTGACTTGGAGCTTCGGGGATCACACCCGACGTCGAGGTAAGTCCCACAGTGGGCTTAATACCTACCAGGGCATTGCGGTCTGCTGGAACAATGACACTGGTATCTGTCTCGGTTCCAATTGCGAACGCGCACATATTAGTAGTGACCGCGCTCGCCGGCCCGGAGCTCGAGCCTCCAGGGTGTTCTGCGAGATTATAGGGACTTCGGTTCTGGCCTCCCCGTGATGAATACGCTTCAGAGTAATAACTCGCCCGCATCGATGCCCACTCCGATAAATTTGCTTTCCCGAGGAGCACACCGCCAGCGGCCCGAAGGAGTGCAACAACTTCGGCATCATTTGGTACTTTCGTGCCAATAAGCGCCGCGCATCCCGCAGTTGTCTGCATCTTGTCTTTCGTTGCGATGTTGTCTTTCACCAAAAACGGAATACCATGTATCCTACTCCTCACTTCGCCGCGCTCGCGCTCCCCGTCTAGATCCTCAGCGATTTTCAAAGCATCAGGATTTGTCTCGATGACAGCCTTGATACGCGGGTTGAGCAGTTCAATTCTTTTCAGATAACATTCCGTTAACTCTTTGGCTGTAAATGATCTTCCCTCCAGATGTTCTTGTAGTTGATTTATTGAGAGCTCTTCAACTTCTACTCCATGACACTGCAGCATCCGGAGACAAGGACGTGAGGTATCCATGACCAGTACACGGAGACAGAGTCTGAAATTGATTGAGAAATGGCTGGCACTGGTTGTATAGCTATAAGAAGAGGGAGAGGAGGTACCTAAGTGAGGTCGGATAAGAAGCCGGCCTTAACTCGCCTGGAGGTAGCCCGCGGCGTGCTAATAGACAAGTCGTATCCCCGCACAGGGAAGGTAGTACACATATGAGCAATTCATTGGGACGTAACAACGGACCAAGAAGTCAACTAGACCGGGCGCGATTCCCCAAGTCTAAATCCACCTAACAACCCAGTAGTCTAATAAATTACAGTCGAAAATGTACTATGACCCTTTTGGCCGCAATTGGAAGAGAATGTTCTAAAATATCCAATGGCATAGGAACATATCTTACTTCGTTGCAACACTACAATAGCTTCACGTGCTATTCTGGATATATTTACAAGGAGCCTTCGCGTGTTTAACCAGGTTCTCATAAAAGCTGTCACTGGGGAACGCATCGTCGCAACCGGAAACTGCTTCCAACCATCTACATAGGTATACGTCTTCCGATCAGATACCAGCCTTTGCATTCATGGGGAACTAGATACTGTCCTAACAGCTTCTAAATCTTCTCTAGTTACGCATCGTTCTGAACATGCACTTATGATTGATATGCCTCTTTATCAGAATTCATAGCTTGACATGTCCATAGGCATTCTCTGCCGCATTAGGAAGTACGAAATCCATATTAGGACTAGTTCTACACTTAACTTCTACCCCAGATCCGATGCGGGCCCTATCATTAGCGGTAAAGTTGGGCAAAATCATAAAAAGACGGTCTAAGAAAATGCCCCTCCATCTCGTCGTACTGTACCAACCAGCTGAGTTAGCGCATTTTCACTCTTGTTAGAAAAAAAAAGTCTAAATTAATCGTGCCGCCAACCTTGAAAATAATTACGACCTACAAATAAAGAAGCCCGGAACAGAGCATCTTGATTGAACATATCAAAATGGCGTCGTCTTTCACAGACGGGCCTTCACCTGGTACGTCAAAGCGATCTCGGTAACCCGATGTTCACCTTCGATCCACGAAGAGCAACGCCACCATCGCATCCCAGCGCAAAGTAGGAAAGGAAAAGACTAACACGCGCCGCCTAGAGACCCGACAGGAGCAATTCGAGCAAGGCGTCGCGATCTCGCTACACCTATGGCAGTCCCTCACGATCGCGGTGCAGAACCACTGGGGCGGGCCGGACTCGTCCGACAAGCGGGACTGGCTCGCGGGTGTCATCGTCGACCTGTTTCCTAACTTCGTCGACCTCGCTGCCGCCTCATCCACTTCTTCCGCTACAACGATAACAGCAACCACGTCAGCAACAATAACCCCTAACACCACCACCACCGTCACAACGACCGCGAAATCCCAACCCAAGAACACGAATGAGAACACGAGTCTAAAACCCGAGCCCATAGCCCAAGACATAGAAGACACCCTGCTGCAAGTCCTCTTCGACGAGTTCGAAGCCGACGTCGACGACCAGTCAGAAGCACAAGTAGCCGACCGCGTGCTGAAGTGCCGCGCGCAGTGCGCCGCGGGGGATTTTTCGTTGGTAGAAGAGCTGCGCGCGCGCTGGCTCGAAGCGAAAGGGAAGCGCGTCGTCGCGCAGTCGCGGGATGCGCCGGATCAGGATACTGATTGGGATGAGAGTGGGAGTAGTGATGATGATGACGATGGAGACGAGCATGGGGGGAAGAATGGGGGTGGTGGTGGTGGTGAGGATGTGGATATGAGCGATGCTCCTGATCTGGTCCCTGTTGCGCCGAGGGAGAAACCGCAGCCGGAAATCGATGAAGACGGGTTTGAGAAGGTCTCGAGGCGGAGGAGGTGAAATATGGCGTAGGTGGGTACCGTCAAGATGATTCTACGGCCTGCGATATCACGGATTAGGAAAGGCAAAGTACGGCCGTTTCGCTATGATAAACAGTTCTCGGATATTTGGAGGTCTGCAGCGAGAATATACAAGAGTCGCGAAACGAGGGAAGCAAACGCAATCATAGCCCGCCTACCGATCCAAACAGAAAAAGCACCAAGAGACGCCGCGAGACCCAGATATGATATGACAATGTTCGACCACTACTACCCCCCGCACGCACCTACTCTCGTCCTGCATTGGAGGGACGCCGTGTCTACTCCCATTCCTCATCATCACTGTCTTCCTCCTCACTATCGTCCTCCTCACTGTCTTCCTCATCGCTATCCTCGACCTTCCGCGAATCCTTAGGGCTGTTGGGCGCTTGGCTGGGGTTGCCGGAAGCAGCTCCAACTACATCGTAGCTGGTGTCACTGTCAGCCTGTGACTTCTCGTCATTGGACTTGCGAGGCTCCGTGGCTTTGAGTTGGGTCGGGCTCTTGGTAGCGGGTGGGTGGATGGTTTTCGAAGACTCAGCGGAGCCGGGCCTCTGGACTTTGTCAACGGGTTTAGCAGGAGGGGCTTCATCTTCGGACTCTTCTTCCTCCGAATCATCCTCTTCCGACTCGTCCTCAGATTCCTCGTCGCCCCATCCAATCTCCTCTTCGGCAGATGCGGCTAGATTGTAATTATACTCTGTTAGCCAGACCCCAGTACAGTAGAAAGTGTAAGGGACAGGATAGACCACCAACCTTTAAGCAAGTCTCGTCGGCGCGCCTCAGCTGTCTCTATACTGTGCCTCAAGAAGTAGTAACGCTTCCAGAACTCGGCGTAGGCTACACGGCCGGGCACGAGCTTCTCCATGTTGGCCCGTAGCTCGGGATATTTGGCTAGGTCGGCGCTGATAGTATCGGTCTTGGCATCGGCATCGAAGTCTTTGGCCCAAACGGCAAACTCTTCGGTATCGGGGTCCTCGGTGAAGCTCTTTTCCGTAGTGTGCAAAACGTGCAGCTGAGCATCGTACCGCGAGCTGTGGATCACACGCTTTCCAGAATCATCCTTGCTCTCAAACCGATTACCAGACCCCTGTGCATCCGAAGCAGCGGGCTTCACGATGATGGCGTCACGGAAGAAATCGCGGATGTTCGATCCGAACTTCAATAGGGCCTCGTCGGCGGCGTCCTCAGCTCGCTGGATATCCTTCAGTCGGCTGGCGGCCTCGGTCCGTAGGCGAGACATGACCGCCTCCAAGCCCTCGGTCGTGGCCTCGCCGGATGGAGAGCCGGGGCCCCGCGAAGCTGTCGGTGTCGTTTCGGCATCCTTGTCCTTGTCCTTATCTTGTTCGTCGGATTGCTCGGCTGGTTGTGGGGCGATCGGAGGTTGTGCCGTTCTCAACGAAAGCGCACGGGCTCGCAGAGTAGCGAAACCCCTCGAGGCATCGGCACTGAGCGAGGTGACCTCCTGGCTGGCTTCGCGGTACACCGACTCGCCCTGATGAAGTGCAGATAGCTGTTAGCTAGGTCCTGGCCTTCCTGCTGTGTATATTCTCCTGCGGCTATGCGATGTGGCCTACCTGCTTGACGACCTTTTCGACGGTGCCGCCCAGCCAGCTGCCCCAGCTGCTGCTCGAGAAAGCTCGGTATGCCTCCTGCAGGTCTTCATTGAGGGTCGACTCGGGTCTCTTATCGGACGACTGGCCGCTGCTGCCTGAGCCATTGTCGTCTTTCGGCAGGGACTCCTCGACAATGTGGTCGTAGGCGAGATCCATGGCTACGGACTATGCTAGTTCATCGAGTGATTTGAATGGTTTAGGTAGCTTGGATCAGCAATGAGGACCCGGAGGATCTCGGGCACCGGGCCGTAGCTCCTGCTAGCAACCGGGTCGATATACGAAGTATATATCAATATATACAGATCGTGAGATGAATGATACTGGATGATTCTGGAGGCTGAAGATGTTGTGTGTTGCAGCCGTCCAAATTAGGACATGTAAAATGGATTCTGCTCGGGTCACGAGGGTAATGATAGTTGATTCGTTGACGTAGAACGTAACACCATCAAGGCAGATCGGGGGGTACCAGTGGTAGGTACGAGAAAGTGCCCCTCCTCCTTTCCTATTTAGGCTACTACATGAGTGCCGGTGCCCACAAAACCTAAATACGCCTAGGTGGTGCACTGACCCTGTGGACCCTTCTTTCCCGCCTCACCCAACATCGCAGACCCTACTTCCCGAATCCCTATTAAAACGGCTATGCGTCTATGTTCTAGTGAATGTTTCCAAGCAGAGTTCTTTGATAATAGTGTAGGCTCTGTTGATTTAATAGAGACGAGTCTTCACGTACGCACGCACGTGTTCATATCAGTTCGGGTACGGAGTTCTTTTAATCGTACCGACACCCGAATCCAGGAGAACTTACTCCGTTGTTTCCATACAGTGGCAGCGAACGCCGAACTGCTCAGGGGATCAATAAGCTGATGCCTCGAGATATTGCCAGGATTTGAACAGAAGTATTGAACATATCGTTAGTAAACTATGTCAGGTCTCTAGTTCTCTTTCTTAAACACAAACTTCACCTAATTTTCAAATATATCTCCCCGATCAAGCCGAACCTGATACTTATAAGTCTATCCTGCCCCTTTATCCCTTTGAGTGCCATTTCCGCACCGCGACCTTAAAAGTGGAAAAACGGGGCGTAACGCATTTAAAAAGTAGGGAAATGCGCCCAATTAATTAGCGTATATTGCTTAAGTACATCCGGATTAGGTAAATTCTAGCTACATGTATACATTGTTTTACCAGGTTTAAAAGTCGCGGTACGGAAATGACACTCAAAGGCATAGAGAGATGAAGTTGTGCTGCAACTCATCCCCCTGTTTATCATATATTCATTCATTAATGAGTTCTCGGTATATATTCTTTCGGGTTATCATAAAACAAATTGTAGCACTGGGTCTTGTATAATACTACTGAAAACTGAATATTTTTGATAGGTGTCATGTGGAGGTTGGTCGCAGAGTGAATAGAAGTCCGTCAACAGCCATATCGCTGTGAAGGTATAGATAAAGTGTAGTTTAGAGCCCAATAGATTGATCGATTGGTTCCTGAACCTCCTAAATAATTGTTCAAAAGTCCAATCAACTTATATATACGCAACAGAGTGGCTACAGCCACTCTGGTGTAGACATTCGCCCGACGGGCGCTTCACCGCTTAAGAAACATGATTACTTATGTAGCACATAGTAAAAGCCAGAATTAGCCTTTATTTTGTGAAATGTCATTAGCTAAGAGAGTATATACAATCACTCTTGAAGCTGCGAGCCGATTACTGGAGTTTCTGGCCACTGATGTCCAGTAGCTATTACATGGTTGTTATCCAACCTCAGTATAAGCTCCTGGGTCTTAACAAAGCATTTGGTTTAAAGAGAACCGGTCATTTGTTTAATGTTTTGTGGCACTACTGACAGGAGCTAGTGCAGATCCTTTGAGCGAAGCTCTGAATACAGCTCCGTCGCAGCGGAACAGTCGCTTTGTGAAAATGACACAGGCTTAGAGTTTTACCCATAGAGTTCTATGAGCGCCTTTAAAAGAGAAGCCGCTACTTCGTGCACGAGGTTTCCAGTCGTCAGTGCCTGAGCCCTGCAGCTGCACAGCCTTTCCACACTCATTTGGTCTCTTGGAACAACATCATGGGGATATTCAGAAACATAGATGCAATGCGGGTGATCCCAGATCATCTTGACGAAAGTCCTTCACCGCACTTACGGGGTCTTTTATCGCAAGATATCTCTTCTGGCACAATGACCCAACTCAACCAGGGTCTCTCAGGTGAGCCTTCCCCGTACCCCTACCCCTTGACATTTCGATCCGTAACATATCGGCGCCCGCACTATTCAGGTGGCCCATATACTCTTGCCGAGAATCCGATACTCCCGCTGTACGTTGATGCTTCAGTTCCAGCTTGGCCCCCCGAATCTCCTAAAATCCTCAGGGGTTGGTGGCAGCGATACCGAGAATATAAGTATTCCCTGTCCTGCTGCACGACTCGGAATGATCCTAACGATCTGCGAGCCGAAATGAGCGACACGAAGGCAGACGAAGATGCCTTTCGCTATGATGACGAAATATATGCATTCCTCTACGATCATACACATGAATTGCTCCATTTTGCGGGTATTGAAGGGGGAATCTTGTCGATCGTCAATGCTCGTATTATCTGGGCAATGACAGCGCCGGCGTCGGCGAACTTATCTCAGAAATACAAGATTTTAATGGGCCACAGTACTGCCGTAACACAGGATCATCTTGCGCTTATACGAGAAAGAGGCTACATCGACCATATCCATGTGAATTTTCAGTACGACTTCATTCGTCCAAGCATCGCTCGCAGCATATCCAGATTGCTCAAGAAGCTTTCTAAGAGGTGAGTGAGTGTAATGCAGGAGAACAATTTTGGGATAGGATCTTGCGCTTTCGCAACCGCTCTATTAGCTCTCTCGGGAATACCGAATACAGCGTCTGCTAACTCATCGTGGGCCCGTGGCGAGTCCCGGAGTCCCAACATCCCGCTGCATTGACAGAATGGTTTAAATCAATGACAAGGGAATGGTGAGCGGTAGATAGGTAAACATAACGAAGGCAGGCTTCTAGACTCTGTGTTCCGGTGGACCTGGAACACGGTCCAGACCGTCCAGCCTCAGCCTAACTTCAGCCGCGATGATCATTGCTACTAGTCGCGCAAAAGTCAAGCTGAGTCGCAGGCGTAGCTGATACAGTAAATAACAATGTGCAGGCACCGTGAGGTTCCCAATTGCTTGTGAATAATAATCTTTACTTCTGGTATATGTGTATAAGAGGCGACCGATCACCCGGAGCAAGACGTAACCTAGACCTTCAGTATCCTGCCAACAAAACTTACAGTTACAGTCTCATCATTGGACTCTTGTTATCATTACTCTTGCCATTATTGTATTCCTGAACCTTCATATATCGACACCATGCCGGCCGTTGCTGTACGTGCAGATCGTCACGAGAACTACCTGAGCATTCCGCTCGAGCCGGCAGCAAATCTCGACTCTGAGTCGCGCGATGTCTTTATTGCGCATCGCGTTATGCGCGGCGACGGGATTGTCGAGAAATTCACCGACATAGAGCAAGGTATTGAGAAGCTCTTCGGCGAATACGAGCGCGAGGTGCCACATCCTTTACATCACTGGGGTGTCGCTGTCGGAGGCATCATCCATCATTTACAGTCAGACGCGTTCTTTAACTCGCCAAACTTCTACGAGAACAAGAAGCTACCGACAGACGAAGAATACATCTTGTACCCAGCTGGCACGACGACATTCAATGATCTAGCAATCCAAGAGTCGGGCGTCCAAACTATTTACAACATGCCCGCGACATACGACCCCATCAGCAACAACTGCCAGCGCTTCACTACCGAGCTGATTGGCCTTATTGTGCGCTCCGGCCGCATTCAGGTCCGAACACTCAAAGACGTGTCCGATGATCTTGACGCGTTCATCCCGGGCTCGTCTGAGTACCTCAAGGACCTCGCGAAGGAACAGATGCTCGAGGAACCTGTCACGGCAGCTGTGGTGGAGGATACCGTGGCCCAGAAACAATTGCTCGAGCATGTCGAGGCAGTCATGGCTGCGAACACACCTATGGTTACCGCTCAGAATATCGAATCGAAGCTGCAGCATATAGAGGTTGAGAAGCCGGAGAATGCGGTCGAGATTCCTGGGACGAAGATTGTGGAAGTACTGCCAGCACAGGCCTAATAGAATATGTATCCTACCATGTATTTTAAATCTCAACCGGGGTCAAAGGAGCTCGGAGATAATAGGAGGCTAGGTTTTGGTAGTAAGTAGGGAACAATAGAACGAGAAAGAACAACCACATCCGTCTAAAACAGAAACTCGGCTACTTGGGGATCCAGTATTAATTTACAATGATTTCTCTCCAATTTTCAATTTGGTTACAAGGACAACAACTATTCTTAATTGTTAGGTCATATATATTGGTAGTAGGATAATGTCTCCAAGATGTTGTTTTGGAGACGTTCTCCTATGAACTCGTCGGATAAAATACGTCCCGTAAATTGCGCCTCCCGTACCAAGACGTCTTGAACACATGCTCTTGTAAAAGTCGACATATGTATGCTCGACAGATCAATTCCTCACAACTACATCTCTACGATTAAATCTTGGCCCCCATATCTCAGGAAAACAGCCTACCCGAGATTAAGAAACAACGTGTATGAGCCCACGAGCTCATCTATGTTTATACGTTTCTATCCAAGGACACCCTGAGTTTAGCCCACAACTTTTATCCTAGTTTCAACGTAAGAGAACAAGAAAACCAGTGTAAATTCCAGTATCAGTCGTCTCATTTGCTTGTATAATCAACAACATTACTTCAATCTATGCTGTTGACCTTGTTATCTCGTCTAGCATGTCTCATTTGTTGATAAACCCGACGGGCAGAGCGCAAAACGGTTACCAGAGTTTCTCTTCGTCTCCAGCATCTAGATTACGAGGTAAAGAACTTCGTTTTTATTCCTATCCATTGTCTTTTTGAATTCTCTCGTCGCGCCCGCTCACCTATCGGGCCTTACAATATCCCCGTTATGACCAGTACCAACAATCTAGGGCTCGATCAATGGCAGTCGCTGATCTAGATGCCCCCTTCGCTACGCGGGAGTATTGCGCAGCACAAGGCCGTTATGTGTGAAAACGATGGTCTCTGGGTTAGAGCTGTTATGCCCATGTCGATATTTCGTGTACCCTCAGACTGCTGAGCAGAATCTATACCTTCGAAGAGGCACACAACCTCCCCGTCCTAGACGAAGCCGTGGCCGTCCAGCGACTGCTTGTGTATAGCCTTTACCTTCGTATTCGTAGTTGAGTTTGATCCTGGATGGCTGCTTGCGCCTTACCAATGTATTAGTTATCACTCTCTTCGTCCAAGTCTCTCTCGGTAGTGTGACAGCGAGTGGCTTAGCCACTTCATTCAAAGCTTCATATGGGCGTGCGTATACGTGCGTTCTATGTTAGTAGATACTGCCTCCTGTAGCTTAGAGCATATGAGAGACCTCTCGTCGCTCGTCATGTTGGACCATCGTTCGTATAGGGAATCCCCACTGATCAGAAACATATGCAAGACTGTTTGACCACCATCTTAAGCGTACCCATACGCAGGAATAGTCACACGGCCAACCAGTTTTTTGCGTGATATGATTAGCAACTGGACCTCCGCCGCGGTGGTACAGCTCCCATACTTGATGAAAAGCCCGAGTAATTCGATCCTGACCGGAGGTGACCGATCGGAGGTAATCTCATCCGGAACCCTGGCCTCGGCGGGGGTAGATAAGGCCGCCGCCCGTTGTTCGCGGAAGAAGCTGGAGTTTCAAACACTTCCATTGTGAGACCTGGGGCCGGTACCTGTCTATATGGAATATCGATATTGATGGGTCAATAGATAATCACCGACAAAATCGTGGAGCTAACCGAAATCATGATAAATGGCATGATATAAATTCGATGCTTAGTGCGATGGAGAAAAGACCCTGAACCCCACTAAGAGGAGGGGTTCTCTGGCGCTTCTGGCCATGCCATCTTAGCGCCGGTTCAATAAGTCTCATGGTCCGCAACAAGCAAATTTTTCAGAACGGAATATCATTGAACAATGAGATTGCGATGTGTTCTTTTGGATGTGCATTGTACGTATATCATATATATGCAAGGGTGTTTGCATACTATACTTGAGTTGTTGAAATTGTTTGGTTCGCCTGTTCGCTTGTTATGTACGTGGCTGAGTAAGTTGCTGCATATGCATTATGTTAGTATCTGAAGCGAATGAAGCGCTTCCTACAGTGGGCCTAGTGGTACTCCGTATCATGCAACTTATTTCGGATAAGTTGAGATACTGAAGACGGCAAAAGAAATTTGTTGGCATGAATTTGGAGTTGTTGCAAATATGCGTAATTAGTTTCTTATGCTAGAGATAAAGGATTGCTTCGTGTCAATCTCCTGTCAGTATTAGCTCCTTTGTTAGAAGTAGAAGCACCTAGTGTAGGATCTTACTATCTAGATATAGGATCCTATTGAGCAAGTTCAGGTTGCAAGCCGACTCGTTCGAAAATATACACTACCTATGTAACTAGGAACGATAGCGGGCCCGTCTTCCTTTGCGTTCTCATGCATACCTACTTCGTACTACCGTAGTGTTAGTATTTCATACGACACCTCGACAACAAGCAATTGACCCAAGCACAATTGACAGTGAGCGACAGAATGGCTTCCTATAATGTACGCGGATAACACATATCTCCCCAAGCATCGATTTTGCATTCACAAGCGTTTATTTGGAGTAGGCAAAGTAGGGATTGCCATGAAGAAAATATTGATTCACACCATCGCAACTGCATGCAAGCAGACCCCATACCTATAATGTATCTACCAATGATAGCAGTGCGCGGATAGAGGCGGGCAGAAGGCGGCCCATTCGATTCGACGACACTGGGTACCCCTTGAAGGAACCCTTGGTAAGCAGCGGTCTAGGTGCCACCAGAAGGTACCTGCTGCAGTCCCTGGTGCACTATAATCTGAGTGCATCGCGCTTTGTCCCTATTTTCCTGTCAGCATGCAGAGGTGACACACGCTAAGAATAGCCAGAGCAGGCTTGTCTGATCCCGTGAATGGGTTGGTTCAACTTGGTTGGTCGTGAGCGACAATGATCGGTGCCTTCAACGTGGACGGCACACCGGTTTCGGAAATAGCGCTTGGTCACTAACTCCTGGGCAGCGTCCCGGGTACGGCATTAGAGCCCGCCCCTGCCCTGTTGCCCTGTTGAACTGGGCTGATCGTGCCCTGTGCGCAGAATAGTGCCACCACTAAGCCAGGTACTTGCCTACACACGCCAAGTTGAACGGACTGCAGTTGTACAGATACGTAATGAGAGCTCAAAGCACTGCACTTATCTGGCATGGTGTGGTCCTCGAAGGATCTGCTGAAAGAGATGTTGTTGAGTCACATACCGAAATTCTGGAACCTGTGAAATACCTACTGCCCAGCCTCGGCCCAGTGGAACGTTGGGAACATTGTTAGACTGTACGATGCTAGCCACGCTGCGAGCTTTACGCCAATCATCCACAATTCTGCAGCAGCATAGGCAGAGAGTATTATGCGACTGATACTAACCTGACCATACCTACGAAGTACTTTACCGGTATTTGTATGCTAATTACTCCGAGCAGAGGCTCCGAGCACAGTATTCGAACATGCAGTGGTACACCAAAAACAATGCACAACAGTACGAATTTCAACTACATGATTAAAGAGGATATTATTGTAGCAAAATACCATCTAATAGTAGACGCTATGCTACAGTAGCTCTCCTACAGTATGCCTCTTTCTTTCTCCACATTTATAGAACTAAGTACTTAGTTTCTTCCATAAAGGAGGATCGTATGTTTTGTTAGCACACTGCGTCATGATGTGTCATCGCTAGTTGAGCTTGTATACATGTATACCGTAGCAAAATACCCAACATCACTGCGGCAATGGTCAATGTATTACGTTACTTGTTGTAGAAGATATGAAACCTGTTCTGCGAGGTCTGACCACCTATTCTGTTCCGATGCCGACCCACCAATTCCGCTATGTCCGAGTATGACCGGGAGTCGACTTATCCCTGCGAGTGGCCAGTAGCGTAGGTAGTGAGCTGGTACCTACTCCCAGACCCCCACTCCAGAGCCCCACTCCAATAGCCCCAGCCAGCCAACTCTCAGTCCGGCTAGCTTACAAATCGGATTTTCGGATGCCTGTTCCTCTGCTTCTCTCCATTTCCTCGGGCCAGGGCGCTGGGGCCAGGCCATTGTTCAACACCACATCCAAACGTCCACCCTCGCACGCCACTTCTACCGGTACACCACGCTAGGAGACGCAGAATACGCAGACACCTGCTTGCCTATCGCCTCTCAGCCATCCGCCTGCCTGGACCTCAACCTGGCATCTGGCATCTGGCTGCAACCTAGGTCATCTATCCATTTTATGTACAGTACCTCTTCAGTGCTGTCAAGGGTCAACTACGGACAACTGGCAACAGTCAGCAGTCAAGATTCGCCCCCTCTCCGTCTCCCTGTCCCTTCCCCTCTTCATCCTCCAGACGAACCAGACACCAGATACCAGACACTAGACGAACCACGGGAAGAGACAGCCGCGTTGGTTCCGTGTTGCAGGAATAACCACCCGCCGAAGCACCGAGGCCCCGTGTTCAGCTCCAGCTAGCCCTCGCCAGTCCAGGCCGCTGTGCTCTCTTATCTTCTACCCACTTCTCTTCCTTACCCACTCCGCGATCCGAGTTTGTGAGCCGCCAGGGGCGAATTCCCGTTGTTCCCTCTGTCCACATCTGCCGTACCATCGTCAAGCTTTCGCCGTGTTGACGTAGTGCATTGTCTATTGTCTCCGACAGATCACATCACACTACACCAGCCCAGTTCAGCCCTCGCCTGTCCTGTCTTGTCCTAGTCTTGCCTTACTTTGTCTTGTCTTGAGCAAAGCACGGCGGTTGGTCGCTCAGCCAGCTGGTGAACTCTTGTTTGTGCTCGTTGACTGCCAATCGACGACCTCCGTCTCACATAGGCACTTCGCCATCGGAGCCGTGGTCGTTGGAGCTGGTCGCATATCTAACGAGTATTGTCTCGGGCGTGGGAGTGACTTGTTCTCACGTCTACCCGCCCTTTCTTTCGTGGCAGTAACTGTCACGCGCTAGCCTTGGAGTTGTCTCGCTCATTTGATAGCCAGACAGTCGCGATGGCCTCCAATCGCCCCAACATTCTTCCCAACTTCATTCTCACTCCTCAGCAGCAGAATTTGTTGTTCCGTGCGCTTACATCCAATCAACCAAACAACGGAAACCCCGACAATGAGACCTTAACACCAACCTCTCTCACCACCTCACCCGCCCAAAACCAGCGGGCTATGGGTTTCAATGAATCGAGTGGCCCATCGGAGAGCCCTTACCTCGATTATGACTATGATGTCGGACCCGACAGTAGCTTCGACTTTGACTTCAACAATGAAGGCCAAATGGATAACCAGGGACGGATGATTGGTGATCTTCCTGGTTCAAGCCCTGATGGAAGTGATGGTGCAAAGAGCACCTCTAAGGCTAGCTCTCCCGAGAATGACTCGCCCGATAAGAGAAGTCATCCCGATGACGACGAGGACGAACCTGAGAGCGGCGCAAAGCGGAGAGAAAGTGAGGGGAAGGTTGCCAAGAAGCCCGGTCGCAAACCCCTCACGAATGAACCAAGTTCGGTGAGTTGGAAATGAATTTGTTGTACATCACACCAGCATCTAACCAGCCATGCAGAAGCGGAAAGCTCAAAATCGTGCTGCTCAGCGAGCTTTCCGGGAACGAAAGGAGAAGCATCTGAAAGACCTCGAGGAGAAGGTCGAGGAGCTAGAGAAAGCTTCCTCCGCCACTACGGATGAGAACACACAGCTGCGCTCTCAAATTGAGAAGCTCAATGTCGAATTGGAACAGTATAAGAAAAAGCTATCCGTCGTGACGAACAGGTCACGTTCGTCAACCGAGACTGGAACCCGCCGCACTACATTTGGCAGCGCTGCGATTCACGGCATTAATGACGTCAACTTTCAATTCGAGTTTCCCAAATTCGGATTATTCCCAGGCCCTGATCCGACCCCTACAGATGCGAAGCAGGCGTCACCATATCCGTCCCCATCGTCGGGTCGCAGCCCCAACAGCCAGACCAGCCCAGCAGACCAATCAAGAACAGAGGGCTCTGGCAGTGTCTCAAAGAGCCGTCAAAACTCAGGGGGACAACAAACAAGGGACTCGTTTACCGCATCAGTCAAGCACTCTGATCTCTTCAACAACGGTTGCTCATTTGATAACAATAATGGCAACAGTGGCTCGAGGGCTAGCTTAGATTCTGCGCAGTACAGTCTCGGCGGGGCTAACACTGGCTCGCCCTCGTCATCCTCAAATTCCGTAATGGGGCCGAGCTCATCATGCGGCACATCTCCTGAGCCTTTTACCCAGTCGCCACTTGGATTTAAGCCTCTTGAGACCCTAACTACTATTGGAGAGGAGCAGCCAGGTCTCACCAGCGACAACACGTCAGGTCAGTCAAACTTCTATCCCAGCTCACTTGACCCTTTTTGCTAACATCTAGGAGTAGCATTCGGCAATATTGGAAACCTTGATTTCGCCAGCTTTGACTGGCTATCACAACAAAATGGTGGCCAATTCGACCCGCAATTATTCGGCGAATACCGTGAACCGCAGAGCAGTGTGCTAGCCAACGGCATGTTCGATGATAGCTTTTTCAATGACGCATTTGATGCCGATTTCTTAGCGCCATTCAACGCGCCAGCGATTACGAGTCCTAAACCGGCTAAGAAGGATATATGTGCCGAAATCGATGCTCGAAAAGAATCTGAAGACACGATTGTAACAACTAACAACGGCAAGCTGCTGACATGTAACAACATATGGTGAGTTGCCTGGCCTACATGTGCTATGTAGACCAACGTAGTTTTGAGAGCAGTACTAACATGGCCAACAGGGAGCAATTACAAGGCTGCCCCAAAGTGCAAGCTGGCGATCTTGACCTGGACGGCTTGTGCTCTGACCTACAGAAGAAGGCCAAGTGCGGAGGCAGCGGTGCTGTTGTTGACGAACAGGATTTCCAAGCCGTTATGACCAAATACCTCGGTGGCTCGTGTCCAAATTCCTCCTGAGTCTTTTGACTGATCTCCGCCATATTTTGTCGGCAATTTTCTCAACTCATAACTTGTGCCACTATTTTTCGCTCAACCCGGCGCTTCGGTTCATTAAGGATATAAGGATAGGATTTGCTGTCTATACTACAGCGTGCGCATTTACCCGCGCTCCGACTGTCTCTGTCACCGAACTCAAATACGGGCAGTTGTCAGGAGAAACGTTACGCATCCATCATCACATTGGAGTTTATGCAGACACAGGACAAAAATTGAGGTACCAAGGCTTGACGGTTTCCACTCATCGTCAAGTAAACGGATATGCATCGTTAATTGGCCGGTCGGCGTCATGCATTTACGAGTACATATTTGGCACTGTCTATGTGCCGTACACATGAATACATAGTACATGTTCTGGGACGCTGAGGGGAGGATGGAGCCTTTGATGGCACTTGAGGATCATGTTTCGATCTTGTTCAACCGCTCACTACAATGGACTTTTTTTTTTTCTTGCTGAATATCTATGATTTTCGGGCATAATCTGGCGTGGAGGTATGTGGTCCTTGGTTCGAGACTTGGCGAGGCCGCTAGCAAAAGGGATACCGGACTAGCAGGCTGGCACGCGGTTTCGACGAAGACAGGATGAGATGCGACGTGATGTGATAGATGAGTGAAGAATGAATGGCGAGCAGATGGATGTCTTCCTAGCAGGTCGGGAACCAGAGTCTAGGCTTGTTCTTCACCAATAGATTTCCATCATTTACAACTTGACGCTTCAAACGTGATTTGACTATTACTTACACGCCCGAGAACTAAGTTCGAGATACTTGAAATTCATTCCGCTTCAAGGGCTTACCCTTAACTATGTTGTAAAAACTGTCCAAGAGCCGTTACCAGACTTGTTTGGTCAGCCGCCCCGCCAATCACTAATCTACAAGTAGCAATCTTAGGGTTAAGATAGTTTAAGAGATAGTTCATGATAGCCAACACTATTAATGACTGCAGATTAGTCTCAACTATTCAGGTATCGGGATGGCTACTAGCCGTAGCAACAAGCTCCTCGCGGTTAGGGTCTGTCTGGCAGACGTTCCCGTTCATTGTTCGAACCCCTGAGTTGGTTGTCAATGTCGCTGTGTGGGGAGGTGTGCTATTAGGGTTGAAGGTTGATAGCCATGCATGCAAGATCGTCGATGTGCAAGATACGGGAAGAGGTTGGGTATTTGCTGTTTCTTACTTTTGCTGCGAGATTGTCGAACTGGTGCAGATGGGTATAGCTGTGGTGTTTGTGATCTACCTAGGTATTTGATTTCTTCATCAAATTCGTTGCTCCCTTTCCAAAGATCATCCTGTGTTAGCAGCAATAACTTCTATTATTCCGTTGCCTCTTTCCTCGCCATCAATGGGTGTTATTCTAATTAATATTATTACTACTGACAAGAAACAGCATGCCAAGAGGTAATGTACCACATGTTTTAGAACCTTTCCTCCTCTCGCATATTCCTAGGAGCTCTTTCCACTTCTCTCGTAGCTAGATGACTCAAGTCAATCAAAGTGCTGTGCTACCCATACACCGCTCTTTTGATTGTATTTGTGGATAATACTGAGTTCGAAACCCTGTTGAGGATGGCCTACATGTTGTGTTACGGAACAGGAATGCAACACTGAACCACAACACTAATTACCGGGCAAATGTCGAGCGTTGTAAAGCCAGACGCCTGACCGCTTGTATCCCCTTACATACGTACCGTGACATGTTGTGCTGTGTGATTTTCCTATTTTAGTATTTTCAGCTACCTAATCAAGCTGGAGAAGATATGTGTGCTGTCTCAATAGTATCGCCTGTGTTATTCGAGATATTAGCCGGTTTCTTTTGTTCAGATAAAGGGTTGCCACTGTACCTGTAATTATACCGGAGCGTAAACGGCCAAATTCCGACTTTGGGGCGTTCTAATTTTATGCTAAGGCACGGGTGGATCATAGATGGTGTAACATCAAAACGGCTAGGTTAGTTATTCAGACCGTCTGATATAGAACAACGCAATGCAACCACAGCTCGTATTTTTAGGCTCCTCTCGCTAGCTGGCTGTGATACCGGTTTCAAAACTAATGCAGCAGAAACTGTTGTGAAGCTCTTTGGTTGGTTAGTCGCTCGATGACCACTCACGAATCTAAGAAGGGCCGTGGCAGGTGACGCTGTTGACTGCAAGATGAAACGAATAACCAAGTCAAAACGCGGGTAAGAGGAAATCAGCCGCGTAAGCTGTGTAATGTAATGTATGGGTGTAAATTATGACGTGGTAAAACTTGTTATAGCGCTGTGTGCACCTTACCATACCAATTAGACCAACCGATCAAACAAGAGAAAGCGGCCAGGGTGTATCCTGAGTCTTTTGAATTCTCTACCTGTTAGGTAAAAACACAATCTGGGATGAAAATGGTAGTAGTAATTCGGTGTATAAAAGGACCTCCTGGCTCACATTCTCCGCTATGCAGCTCAAGAACTCATCTCCTACTCAATTTAACCACAGAAACGACTCGCATCATCAGAATTTAGCTATCAGCAGCATCCTTTCTACTTTTCTGCCATATGATCGCGAGGATGTCAATTATCAGTAGCCCCTCCATAGGATACGACGATCCAAATGACCTTTGGCTAAATGCGCAAGACCTCTTCAATTTGCATAGGATTATAATCAATGATTCGATAATTCTCTGGCAAAAGGACAGAGACAGATATTCAGCTCCGCTAAGCGATGCTTTTTCTGATGCCGAACATTGCATGACGAAAACTGCAGAGCTGCTTAATATCATAGAAGCGATGCCCCGACTCGGGATTAACGCCACAGAGGCCAGGTTAAGGGCCAGATCTCGTCGACCAGAGATTGAGATTGATCAAAGAACTATTCATAGCAGGGCCGACTTCCGCCAAATGATCACTCTCGTGGATGCCTACAACGACCTCGGCGAGATTTGGCGATACTCGTTGCAAAATCTAATAAACCAGGCCGAAGACCTCACAAAAGAGGCTCTTGAGAGACCATACGAGGGCTCACAGCCCATACTACCACCTGGTCAAGTGGATAAACTGACCCCGAATAGATGAACCGGCTTCCGCCCACCTTGGGGTCGGGTGGGCGACGACGGTTCGGTTCATCGCGCGCTCTTTTGCGCTCCAAAGTCAACATCGCGCCACACCTCATCAAGCTTAGGTGCCTGCGCCCCCAAGACAAGACCGCGCTCTACCTGCCTGCGCCACACGAAGACAAGACTAGGTGCGTTCACCGCTACGAACGCCAAGGCACTCTTCTGTACACTCTGCGCCGCCGCTCGCGCTCCGATTCGATTCGATTATGGCCTAGCAAGCCATGGCGTGCCCGCTACGAACGCCACGCCTCGACCAAGCATAATGGACAATTCCCCAAACAAACCGGCCTGGCAGTCCTAATTGGCGTGGACGCCACGCGCCTTGAATTATCAGCGCTATATGCCTTAATGTTGGCGCTCGCAACCGCTACCCGTGGGCCAATGAAGTTCATGGGTAGTAGAACGGCGCGCTACGTTTGATGCCCTTTGGGAGGCTTGTGTATTTACTTACAAGATAGATAGATATGCCCGTGACGTTAAACAATATCAATCAATCAATCAAACAGCCCATACTACCAGCGAATCCTACCGAGCCGCACAATATCTACCAGCAGTTGATCGGGATTTGTGAATTCGTCTTTGAAAGTGCGGGACGTCTGGAGCTGCATCTTGGAATCGACCCAAGGTCTCCCTACAGCGGATATCATGACGATTCCATCCACCCACTGGCGGTAACCAATATCCCGGAATTTATGATGATACGCAATGCCCGTGTGAGAAGATACCAGGGAGGCCTACGAAGAGATATGAGCTATGAACAGCTAGCATATGTCTTGATGAAGGACTTGGTTGATAAATGGCCGATGCCTCCTTCACCCTAGAACGATTTTCCCGATAATGACCCGAACATGTGGGAATTAGAGGACCTATACAGGAGATCGCAAAGCTGGACGGAGATCGATGTCTGTTAGCAATAAACCAATGTCTATTTCCACAAATCGTAGCTTTATGTCACAGCCTGGCGGCTTTCGAAGTATCATCCTTCGTTATTTTGGTTCATTAAGATACTATGCAAAATGCACGTGCTTGTCCTACTATAGGTAGTACCTCATGACCCCAAGGATTGTAGTAGTCAGTGTGGTACGACATCTAAAACCACAAGTTTTGAGTGCTGCGACTCACCTTAGTTACGCATTGTGTATCGTGCTATATACCCCAAACAGATAACTATGCGAAAGCATCCTCGGTCCGATAAGTTTGTAACCTCTGCTTCAGATAGTGCTGCGCCCTCTTCACGTGCTCCCTGTTGACTAATAATTAATGTTTAAAGAGTCACTTGATCTTGCTGAGTTTCATGGCTGTACTCCAGTTCGTACGAACTGCTGACCCCGTGCTCGTAGAACAGTATCAGATATGTAGGTATATAATTGGATAATGTTTCGCTCGATCCCCTAACTTGAAACTTGATGTTCATTCAACCTTACTTTACTAATACTTAAGCACCTTGGTGTGATAGGCGTGAATTGATCTTAATTACCGTTTGGTGGCTTAATATTTTATTGCTCAATCTGTTCAGTCTACCTGCTTAGCATGAACGGTCATTATTATTCCCGCGCAAACAATCTTTGCTAGCTTGAAGGCAATTTCTGTGAGAGGCTTTGCCAATGAATGAATGAATGAATGAGAGGGGTCGTAAGGGATATAGGGGTTTGTAAGGGGTACAAGGGCTTTAATAGATCCGATAGTTGGGTAGGATTTAAAGGAATGACCAAGGGGATCGCAGAGCCTCTATAACCCGACCAATAGAATGAATAGAATTAGACCTCCGACATCTTCATTCTTCCTAATCCCCAGCTCCCTCCTACGCCGTGGTCGTTGTTGATGTCATCCACGGTCTTCCCGCGGGCGTGCAGGCCCACACGAACCGTTCGCAGATCTTCTTTTTCCACCCCCTTTAGTCGCACGTAGGCTTTCACCTCAAGGTGTTTCTGGCAATTGGCGCATCCTGATACATGCCAGCGGCTGAGAACACTCTCAGTACCTACAATTTCCTCCTGGCCTTCCACGTTCGCCCGCACGACAAGCATAAATGAACCTGGTAGTGCCGCCCTATTAAGGCCGGTGACCCGAACAACATTGACCACTGGTGCGTCGCCATGGCCACCATCTGCATCGCCAGTATCGCCATCACCAACCCCCTCAGGCTCGCTACCAAGATCTTTTTCGTCAGAGTACCAGTAACCCAGTTGCTCTTCAATGTTAACAACATCCTATGTTTCTCGTAGCTGAGTCAGCAGGTGCCTTGAAAACGGAGTTGATGTGATCACTGTACGAAGTAAGGATGAACCGACATTCTCGAGAAAGTCCACTTACGTTCGACGTCAATGCCCTGCCGCTCTCAGTATCATCAAAAGTAAACGGGGCAAGCGGTGACTCCATAGTCAGCCAAGTGCCCCCCGTCACGCCGGGGGTTGGGCCTTGGTAGTCGACAGAGTTTGTACCGGGCCAGCCCGCATCAATTTTCAGCTCGTTGCGTGCTCCATGTCGCCTCTGCCATTCCCAAAAGACTTTGTCAATAAAACAGTGGTGGAAGTAGAAAATGGGGTCGAAGGCCGCCGTGTCATTCTCGCCCATATCTCCGTTGGCGCCAATGATCCTGTCGAAATTGCCCTGACCGGGAATATCGAAGCCCCCAACAGCCAAATGAATGTCATTGTGGGGACTCTCGAGAGAGACAGCGATGGGATCTTTCAAAGCCTGGATCTTGATGGGATTTCCCGGTGTATTGTAGTAAACATTGTCATTGTAATGGCTCGCCGAGGTCGTGTTCGAGAATGCAGTGTAGGTAGGGGCATCAAGGCATCTGTAGTACTTGTGACATACATTTGGTGTGAGGATCTTGTTGTCAGGGAGCACAATGCTACGGGTCAGCCAATCTATCACATTGTTGTTGAGCATCTCGTCCGTATTCTTCAGCGCAGCAACGAACATGTTATGCTGCTTGGTCGCTCCGGCATTGTCACCACTTTCGAGTCCAGAGTAAGGATATCTCTTCGTCACGTAACCCTTGTATTTTGTGTAATCAGCATCCGGGATGGGGTTGAGAGTGTCATGGACGCCGGCTTGAAATGTGTATGATCAAAGCGGGTTCGAGATGCTCATGTCCTCCTTGCCGGTCACCTTTTTCGGAATGTCTACCCTCTCATGGAGGAAAATCTTCGGTATTCCGTTTTCTAGAGACTCCTTCCCAGTCTCGTTCCAGTAAGGAAGGGTAATATCGTCGTAGCCTGACACGTTTCGCAGAGCGTTCTCGAGCCGTACCAGGTAGGCACGATGCCAGGTTGGGAACAACACATTACCATGATTGCAGTAACCACCCCACCACGCCGGGTTTCCCCAGCCTGCGCCTCGGAACGGCATCCCGTGGTACCCAGCAATCTGAAAAAAAGAATCCCGTTCGCTTGGGTCAGAATGTTGAAGGAGATGAAAAGCCCACAGCAGCTTTTGCATGGCCAACTTCCGTGAGACATTGGGTTCCTCATCATCATATGCAAGTTGGAGATCGTAAATGTCCTCGCGAAGCAGTATTTTTCCCTTAGTTCTCCCCATACGCCCCTTATTTGTCGCGGTGTCTCCAGCTGAAGCCATGGGGGCGAAGGAGTTTCTTAGTTTTAGGTGTCAAAGGTTACAATTAGGATATGTGTTAGGTAAGAGAGAGGTGTTGGATGATTGGGGGATGATAATCAATGTCAAGGAACCTTGTTCAGAGCTGCCAATTGCTTTAGTACTATCGAGTACCCTAGAATGACCTTGATGTTGCTGCCATGGCGAGAAGAGCATATCTACTGAGACCAAGCTCATCATGTGGCTTTATATGTCCATTGTCCACGTTGTTGCGTGATAAGATACACCTGGTGATAAGACAAGGCCGGCATTCTCGACCACAGGAGGAAACGGCAAAGGCGGCTTTGCAAACCCCGCGGATCGTCTGGTTCATTATCTGGTTGAACAGCATGTGACCTGAATGATTGGTGACCTGTTTGAAGCCTACACAGATAGATGGGTAGCATTCGATATAAACCACCTCGACTATTGGGTATGTAGAGACTTGGTTCGGGAATTATCGGCAAATATTAAATGTACTTGCATATGTATGGACCGTTGCTTTCTATACGACGGCAAGTACATGGAGAGGGGAAATGGAAATATGATAGAATTATATCAAATAGAAAAGTGGCAGGCGACGTAACTACTAATCTAAGAGAGCAGTGGTTGTGAATAGAAGTCAGATTGAGAATATTGCGAGGGAATCGTCTATAATGCACAGCAAGGCAGCGAAGAATTACCTATAGGAAAGCAACAGAAGATCTGGCTATGTAGTCTCACTCATTAGAGCCAAGAATATTCGATGTTTCTTGCTAACAGCAGGGAAAGTTTACGGCGGCGACGATACGATGAATTAATTCACAAGCCGTCAGGCGAGCTGATCTCCAAATGGTGTGACGGACAAAACAAATAGCAGCATGCTGCTCAATTCGGTCATTTCTACAGTTCCCTGCCATTCGATGCAAGCTAGAGGGACTTCCAGAGTACCTACATTGGTCATTGGTAATATGGTTTGGTAGACATGAAGTGCCGAGCAACGGCAACGGCCAAGCATAGGAATTTCAGCTGTCATCCGCCACCCACTGCATAGGAGATGGGGTCTGATCCTTTCCAATTAAGGAAAAATATTGTTAATTGTTGCGCTCGCGTACAAGTCTCCCATTTTGATATCGCCACGTATTGCAAAAGTGCACTTTTGGTTCCATGGTTGATCTCGGCTGGCTGTCGAATAACGCAACGGTATGCCGGGTACTGCGGTTGGGGGCAATGAATGGTCGGCTTAATTCTTACATCCCATCTAGCACCGCTCCTGGTACTGGTGATGGAGAACCACACTCCGATCTTTTGAGTTCCTCAACCTTTTTTCTTGCCTAACTAGTAAGACTTGGGACGTATTACTTATGATGCTACACTGTTTTATACTAGAGTCTACCGAATCGCGGTGGTGGCCCAGTTGCCTCAGGGAGTCAGCATTGCCCCGCACACTTGACGGGGCCTTGGATCTCCCATGACTGATTCTATCCTAGAATTTCTCCCTTCTGAGCTCCAGCAGGATGAAGTAGAGAAATTGTTGACTGGGCTAAGCCCCAGCGAAATTCGAGGCCTATACTGCTCTCACACTTTGCTACGTTACTGCATCGATACCATATTGTATTGCTTGCCCCTCTGCACGGATCTTGACATAAGAACTAGTCATTTAGATGGTCGAGAACTTTTGGATCTTTCACTAAATTGTACGGCTCTCGCACTCACATGGATCTCTTTGTGAAATTGGCCAATATGCCAGAGAAGTCATAGTTGTAACTTGTAAGATACGTGTAGTGTTTGTTCTTCGCTTGAACAGATATATAAAGACGATGTACTAAACTATTCTAGAGTATACATGTTTAGAATTCGAACGTATGAATCTATGTGTAAGTAATTCTGTAAAGGGATTGATCGATTAGGTATTTAGCCTCTTCTCTGCCGCGGTGCCTGGTGCCATATCTGCCAATAAGGTGGTTGAGCCGCCTTGATGGAATCCGTTGAAGAATTGTGGAACAAGCTAAGCCCTGCCAAGACCCATCTTGATTACGCTGGCGCCTCAGTTATCCACGTCGCATCTCTGATGCGCGCAATCTTACAGAACGGATACTTAACAATGCACATACTGCACGAAAAAGCAGATGTTCCTAGAACCACCCTGCAAATATGACTGAGTGAATCTTGGGAAACTCTAGGTCAACTTGCTTCAGCTGTCTTGGCATGATATCATTGGCTTGAGCTGGGGGTATTTATAAATGAATTATGGACCAAAACAAGCCCTCCCACAAGCCAAATTCTAGCGGCTGAATGATGAACAGCACCAATTTGGGCAAGCCACTGGCTGGAAAAGCTATCGAACAGTCCCTTACTCCGTAGGTTAGAATATACTTAGACAGAACGGGATCAGACCTGCTCAGCTGCTTCCGCTAGCGATAGACTAGGGCCTAGAGGCAACGTGGGCTATGCGATTCAAGGCTTTGCTTTATAAATAAATACTCCAACCCATAGCATTGCCCATCCTGCTCCCCGCTTCAATTATCAAACACATCGTATCCAGACCCAAATTTGGGATGAGGGGTTCATCAAAATGCAAACATCACTTCTGATCATCATATCTGCCATTGCTGGTGTCAGAGCGGCGATCAATGCTGCCGCGGTCCGGTCCCAGACGCCTTACGGCTGCAGCGCGAATGGTGGCGTTCGCGTCAATTTCGCTGACGATTTGAGCGTCATGTACGCCCAGTTGCCCGACCTCTTCCTGGCTCCTGCGCCGTATAGCCCAGCGCACGACTATTCCTTCAGTACGTGATCCCCGGAGCCATTTCGTCCTTGTTCGAGTCGTTTGTAGGAGAAATGATTTCCTTATGTCCGATATCATGCGCGCCTCGAGGGCAAGTAGAGCTTTTGAAATCAGTGCGCATTTCACCTAGAAGACAGATTGCTGACTCTAGTGAACCGTAGTGGACTGCACGACCACCGTGGAGTTTAATGAGGCAGATTTCGGCAGTGGTGGTTCACCGCATCGTTTTGCTATTGCCAATGTGACCTGGACCAACGATAACCTCACCCTACCACAGGGTTCTGACTTAAACATGCTGCAAGCGAAGGTCGATCTCAATGTAGAGGTCGATAACAAGACATATCCAGTGCATTATCCAGTTGGGATCGATCGATATACGTCCAACCTAGTAAGCCTACCAGCTGAGTAGCTTGTGCCCACTTGGACTTCGCCGATACAAGATGCTTTCATCACGCTTCAAATTTGAGTCGAAATAATTGTCATGGGCTTATTCGTTATATGGAACAGGTCAATATCAATGCGAATCCACATATAGGGGTAGAGGCTCCTTATAATGGTCCCTTCAAGTTCACGGCGAAGAACACCAACCCAACTGTGAGTCTTTCTAGGAGGTCTCTTCGGCCCATTTGTGAGAGCCTAGCTCTGCATATGGATGGATTTCTGATCGCGGCAAAAAGTTCACGCCATGCTTCATCGGTCGGACTTCTCATATCCTGCGATTTGACTATCGAATTTACGCCCAGACAGTACACCAAGGCCTTAGTTCAGGTACGTGAAAAGCCTTCTAGAAGGGTCATCCGATCTTCCTGTACGAAGCAGCAATCACAAGCACAACCCCTGGAGATTTCAAGTCTCTGGAGAATACTGTCACAGATCCGTCCTGCAAATTGCTGATATGATATTACCGACAGCCGGTTGGACCGTGGACTTTGGGCTCATCTACCAAGACTGCGAATACACGCCAGCTTCGGATTGTTGGGGCCAGATACGAATTAAGGACTGGAAGACGTATACCATCAGAGGCGAAAATCAGACGCTCCCGACGAACTCGTCAGGTCAGAGCTGTATGAAGAAGAGAGGGTTTCGTGGTTTCTACTGATGAACCCACTCTATACCGAGAGCCTCTACTTCGTCATGCCATAATGAGCAAGCACATGCAGATACACTCGGAAAGCAAGACGGTATTTCAAGTATCTGCCTTTTTGTATATATTCGAGAACCGGCGCGAACATTGGTCAATCGTGCTGCCAGTTTGTTCGAAACTATCTTCCGCTTCAAGTTGTGTGGTAGGCATCATTATCGCATGACTAAAGAATAGCAACCTACAGCTATGCATGAGCAACAGTGTCGGGCGCCGATGCTATTTCATAGGTATCTAATGTAAAAAGATGTATGATATTGTTGACGGAGAAATAAGCTCTATAGTACGGAAAACTTTGCGAGTGTTGTAGTCCTCTATATAAAGGGGTATAGATACGTAGTCTATGATGTCTATGGCTCTCACGTTTACAGCGTAGCGGATGATCTCAAAGCCAATGACGTCTTAGATACAGGCGATGGTGCTATCTCGCTACAATTTTTATAATTAGAAACGCGGAAAAGATGACCTGCCAGATCCAGGTAATCGGCTTGATCTATCAATATGCGCATAGTACCGGCAGAAGATCTATCAACCCTGCAATCTTTTCGAGACGTCATTAGCACCGCATTCATATAATGACATATCGACCTAATAGCCATATTTGACTCATTCTCATTGTGAAATGCAGTCAACAGGCTAGCTAGAATCTCTTAATCCATGTTCAGATATACTCATACTATCATACAACAACACGGATAATAACCGCTGTTCTCGTCGAAATTTTAAACATCATGACATTATAGCGATATTGAGGTGAAATCAAGAGCTGCAGGCGCTCATCGGGAAAAGGATGATAAAGATTTGCTATTGTTATATGTCATATCCCATGTATCAGTATGTATTTGCATTTGCTGCATCGGCATGCAATCCACCTGAAACCATAGTAAGCATCACCGCAACTTTGAAAGGCCGTCTACTCTCATATTCAATCGCTATCTATTTTATCAAAAAAGCGTCAATGATTAAAGTGTGATACATAATTACTCCGTAGAAGGATATGAACTTCTCAATGTGATTCTTTGAGACGCATATATCTCATAAAGACATCTTCATGAAGTATTCAGCGCGAAAGTATAGTGTAAAAGGAAACCTGAGAAGAATATCAATAAGCGACACGTATTAATAGATCTTCGGGTTTTCTGACTCACCGTGCATAGTCGGAATGAAGAGGTTCTACTGGAACAGATGGGACTATTATCGCAAGTTACACCTACTAAGAACCGATCTGATCTTGATAGACTACTGAGGAACTGAAGAGTACCTACTATATAATATTCAAGCGGCCGTTATATATACACAGCCGATTTCACTGCTGCTGTCGGGCCGGCAGTGGTCGTAAATGATACTCATTTTGCCAGAATAAGGGCTGTTTTTCCAGCATACCAAGTATATAAATGGCACACGATCCGCGAATCGTCAACCGAACCCATCCACCATCACGGCCCGGGAAACACATGCCAGTCCATTTTACTTTAACACATCATCCCAACCAAGCTCTGGAAACTCTCCGTCTCACTCCGGCCCGCGTCAAAGTCATTCCCTCTACCCATATATAAATAGACCTCCGGGTCTCCGTGGAGACGTCACTCTTAATCCTCCTGTCTTGCCACCGTGCCTACAAAGTAGATCCCCGCTAAATTCCCGGGGAAGCCGGGGTCTCCGAGTCCGTCGCGAGACCAAGCACCGCCACCACCGCACTACTGTATATACTTAGGTTAAAGTGATCCAACGGCGTCGTGTCGCCAAGCTGCGATGCGCGCGTGCCCGGGCTTTACTAACTACCTAGCTAACACGGCAGCGCCGGTAGTAAGAGAGCGTATGGAGGAAAATGTAAAATAAATATAAAAATAAGCAGGGTCTTTCTTCGTTTACCTACTTCGGTGTTAGCCACCGAACATAGTGGTCGGTTTCGGAGCTAGTCGTAGGGAGAGAAAAAAAAATTTACTTGCAATTCTAATTGTACTCAATGTCACTATACTGAACTCGTAATCCGTGGACGATATGAAGACCAAAGAGAAATCAAGAAAATTAGCTAGGTAGCATTCAGGCCGAACACCGTTCCCCGATATATGCAATTAGTTTACCAGATTATGTAAGTAGTAATGTGTCTTACCGGACTTTTCCACCTATAACCGGCGTTCCTCACATTGGATGTCTCCTTCCTGAGCCCCCTTATCGTATGAAGACCAAGAAAAAGAAGGGGGGTATATATCTTCCAAGTACAAGTAGGCCCTCTGAACAGACAAAGAAAATCAATCCCAATCCTTCTCCCGCCAATGAATGTATGTCACCCCTGAACTCCGAAGTGCATCATAAAGAGGTAAAATCCTCGGTTCCCCGTACTTCTACAAAATCATCCGGATCAGTTAATTATCTGCCGTGCCCCCTCTTTACCCAGGACGCCCCTTTCTTTTGGTTTCGGACTGGTGTTTTTCTCCTTTTTGAAAAAATTTATCATAAAATTGGTCGTCCCTGCTGGCTTCTCTTGGTGAACGGTATTGGCATCGGTGGGCAGTGTCTTGTCTCGGCGAGCTAAATCCGACCAACTTCCCGTGCCCTCGAGCGTGACGGACACACCGCCTCCAGGCGATTGAACCGCGCCAGACTGATGTGACCCTTTATAATTGGGCGGCATGTGCTGGGATAATTGCGGCTGAGGCCCGCTCGAAGTTCTGAGTAATCGGCCGCCATGCGCGTGGGACCTCGATCTAGGGTCGCTTGAGGGTTGATGATTACCATTGGTTGGTGCTGGTGCAGCTCTGGCATCGTTTGTGGTTAAAGCTTGAGGAATATTGTTCGGCAGCTCCAAAGGTAACGCTGGGTTGGTTCCATCGCCTTGACTGGCGGTGATTCTATCCAAGATGTTAGACAACATAGGGGAATAGGAACACGACTTGTACATACTTCTTGTAGGCTGCTACTGTGTAGTCGAACGATATGAAATCTCGCTCGATTGTGCGGTAGAGCTCCTCTTCTCGTACCTCCTTGTCTGTTGCTCCCTCCTTTAATTTCTCCCTTGGTTTTTGTCTCCGCGCCCGAGCCTCAAGAGGAGCTTCTTCTAGTAGCAGTTCTTCGAGATCATAGGTGGCATCGAAGTTGGTTTTGTCAGGCGATGGGACGAAGACGGGTTCGATCTGCTTGGCCTCCAGCTTATCGAAGTCGATCATAGCAAAGAAAGGGTCTTCGGTGAATGTCTTCCATGTATGGCCTAATCTCACATCCGGGTTAGGTTCCAAAGCTCTCTTCATGACTTGCACGCAGTCATGTGACACAGGTGGCTGTGTATTGGGAAATTTCGCATTGGCATGGAGGATGACGTTAGTTAAGGAAGTTTCTGAGTTGCCCTCAAACGGCCGCTACCCGGGGTTAGCATTGCTTGCTCTGGTTACTTGCCAGAGCGACTCCTTACCTTGTTATATATGCATTCGTAGAATAAGACGCCCAGCGACCACCAATCTGCTCTTGTATCGTAGCCTCTGCCACCATAGACTTCCGGCGCTAGATAAGCCAAGGTGCCCGATTTGCTTGTGAGCATCTTGCCTGGTATGATGTCGGATGCTACGTTCTGCAAGACGATGTTAGAGAAGCGCCAAGAAATAGAAAGACGGGATACTACTCACAAAGTCTGTCAAATGCACATGGCCATCCGCGTCCAGTAACACATTGTCTGGCTTCACGTCCCGATGTATAATGCCCTGGCGGTGTACGTATCTTAGGGCACAGGCCAATTCGGCTATCCAAAACCGTACAGCATCTTCGGTAAACGCCCTTCTCGATATATGAAATCGTAGGTCGCCTCCACTCATTAGATCGACAACAAGGTACCTGCGGGGGTTCTTCAGGTCAGAATGCGATCAGCCGATATGGCTGGGTGGGGGACTCAGGCGTACATGTACTCGATATCTTGAAAACTGTAACGTAAATTGCAGATGAAGGGATGGTTCACATGCTCAAGCATGCGTCGCTCTCGAATAATATTTCTGACACTTTCGGACCGTACGACTAAACAGACAAGCTACGTTTCAGCATGCGGACGTGCGGCGGATTGAACGAAATGCGCGCAGGGAGAAACCAACCCTCATCTTTGCGGATGTACTTGAGGGCGAATGATAGCCCCGTGTCTTTCCTCTCGACAATTCTGACTTTACCGAAAGCGCCTCGGCCGACGACTCGCATCAATCGAAAATGGTTGAGGTTTACTACAAGCAGGCGCACAAGACAGGTCAGCATGCAACTGTTCGGAGTGAATTGCGAAGAGGCTGTCGGGTCGGATTCCGCCTCGGACCCGGCCAATGGGCCTGCAGAAGAGTCTCGGCAGACACAGGCGAGACAATACAGAATTGCGACAGCAGAACGAGGTCTCAAATTGGGGCTGGCCACATACCCTCGCCGTTGAGGTCAACGGGCTTGCCCTGACTGTTGCCCATCGGGACTGCGTGAAAGTCGATGCGGCGGCGGTGGCGGCGGATCTACCTACCGCAATGAATTGGCGATGGCGGTATCAATGGTTCGGAAGGAGTCAGGTCGGACAAGACATGAGAGACACCATGGATGGGGATGTGAATGTGGAATTTGGATGTGAACGTGCGTGTGGATGTGGATGTAGATGTGGATGGTGGATGTGGATGGGCAAGGCAGGCAGATGGTTGTAAAAAGTCCAGTGAGCTCCACTTTGGATCAGGTCACCACGCTGTAACTGTGGTACTACCTACCTGGCAGACGGACCAGGGGGAGACAGCGCCAGGAGTGATAGACGGCCAGAGGGTGGTGTTAGCAAAGGTGAAACGGATACCTGCCTACCACGTCCCAGGGGCATCGCACTAACCATTCTGGGTAATGAACATGTTCAATGATTACTTCCTAGGCAATGACTACCTGCTCACTGGCAGTCTAGCGTACGTAAGCACTGTAAAGCTGTATGCGTAAGAGCCTGCAAATCCGGGAACGGCAGTTTGTTGCACGCTCTCGACCATGCGTGCCCCTATGCAGACGTTTTGGCTAGACACTTAGTTCAGTGTCGTGTAATCGGTCTCAACGAACTCTAGGATGGGTAGCTACTAAAGTAGGACAATGTGCTAGGTTTTCGAATTAGTTGGAGTTGAGGAAAAAATGGCCTTATAGTTGCATGGCTTTAGTGGGCGAACAATAATACTAAGTATTTAGGTACAGAAGATCTGCGAAATAGAGGTATTTACCTGCAAGTACCATCGACCAGTATATTCTTTTTCATCGGAATTGCCAACGAATTGGCCCTGTTACCACTACAGGCCTGTCGTGGAAGAGCAAGTAAGCTGTTGAAACGGGTGGTTTGACCTTATTACACTACCTTGCTTCTCAATACAGCTACCACAGAAAACGAGTGGGGATTTACTCCGTAGTGATAGTATTAATTCAACTCCTGGGTGCGCACAGGGGAGACAAATACGCGGTGAGAGCGAAGCTGTGCATGCTAAGAGGTACCCATTATTCGGGTACTACCGGTACATAGTGTAGGCCATAGTATTAGAGCCATTGTGAAGGATGGTTAATAGCTTGGGCCAGCCTGAGTGACTGTACGTGCTAGGGCATGGGGAGTACCTGAACTACAAATATAGTATACAAGTCCCTTCCATACATGACAGGTAGGTATGAAGTTGGCAATACTCTCGACATAGCAGTACGTACCTAGATAAGCGGCATACTCACGAAGAACTGTTATTATTGAGGGCTTTGAAGTTGTGATGTGGAGTTCGATACGTGAAGTGCACGAGCATGCCAGAGAGCGGCTTCTGTGCCGATGTACATACCTCCTTGATAGGTACGGATACCGGTAGCTGGTTTCAATTTACCAGACCCAGCTTGATTTCTCTAGTGGTAGCATGCAAGATCAAAACGTGGTATTTAGTGATTCATCTTGCCGCTGCAGGATAAAGGTCGCTTTAATGAGCTGTCGAGAAAATGTTTTGTTACCTTACTTACCGCATAGGTCGGAAAGATAGCGGGACTCGAACAACGTGTCAGATTAAATGTATATATGTATGTATGCCCTGTCCTGTAGGCTGCAGATGCCTGGCAAGATATGCGGTGTATAATGGGATCAGTGTTCATAATACAACGGAGTAAATGAGGTCTTAATCACGATACCTGAGGTGATCTACACTGTGGTATCCGATCGATAAATATGTACTTATATAGGTACGATAACATAAATAATACTTATATTCCGTATTGAATACTGTCCACTTGTTCCGAGAGCTGGTGTTCTTCTGGTCTCTGCCCTTTCTCTACTTCATTCTTCATATTACCTATGCTCTTGCCGCAGGCAATAGGCTCGGAGCCGGTAGGATTTCTCGTTGATCTTGTGCTGCTTTGCCTCGATTCTGTCAGTTATACGCGTGTAGGTTGTTGGTAAGCTAACCAACCAGCTGTGCAGAGAGACGTCTTAGGTAGCAAAGATGGTCGGAATGCTATTAGTGTAAGTAAGGTACATGCAAATGCTTTTTGGCCTCGTGGCTTTTGACGCTCGCGGCCCCCTTGCGGGCCCAGGTCTGTGCTACGCTAAAACACCAAAGACGCCACACCACGCTGTTGCAAGCCTAGTGCGACTGTGCTGCAGTGTACCGATAGCCACTTCCGTGAGGGAACGAGCCGTTCGAATCTGCTATTAGCGCCTCCCACACCGTATGCTCAGTATCCTTAGTGTAAAGTGTATGAATTCCTCTTGGTGCTAACTTCTTCCCGTTAGTCTACAACTCCTTCTCTCATAGCGTCAATACTTCTGATGAGCAGGCCCTGCCCAAACTCCCCAGACAAGACAAGTGTGAAGGTGTTGTGACCGCTTTAGATGGGGGCGAATAAGACTGGCGGTCTAGTGCATATGGGCAGTACTTAACCCCCATGTGTAAGGGCAACATTAAGCCTTTCCAGGGAATCAGAAGGCCTTGGCCAATTGCGACAAGGAGCGCTATGCTGTATTACACTTGGAGACACACGGCAGCATGGATAGCATGCATATTTTGGAAATTCGATGCTGTGTCCAAAACATGAACCCGGTAATTACTAAGTACGTACGGAGCAGTTTGGGCTACCTACCTACCAACCAAATGTAAGATGTCCCGGCTGGACTGCAGTCTGAGCGTGATTTCCAGGGTATGTTTTGGTGTTACAATGTAATTATGGACGAGCTTTCTCAAGCCAACTTTGCGAAGCTGCGAGTAAATAGGGAGCTGAGTATACCTACTCCTACTAACTCGCCGACGCCTATTCTGTGCATTAGCCATGTTGCATTGGAATCCGTCCCAAAAAGTGTCGACGGGTCTTTTGCCTCATTAAGATAAGCACAGTTGCCTCAATTGAAGGCTGCGCTTGCGATGGTTGGCCGGTCGCAAGTGGCCATAATTGGTTGTTGCGGGGTGCCTGGGAATTACCATCTTGATCACTAGCGCGGGCAGATAGTGCAGTGTAGCGCACGGCAGGGCAGTATCGAACTGTGCCAACTCGCTTGCTATTGCCCCCGGAATGACTTCCAGAATCTAACCATCGAGGCCCCGTGCTCTAGGCTCCATACATCAGAGCACTATTGGCCGAAACCCTGAGGCCGGCAACCTGCAGCTTTTCTTTGCCGATCGTCCGTAAGGCATATATATAAATGTCCTCCTTCCCGTCCGGTATTATTGATAGGAGCTATGGAGCTAGGCAGCTACTTGACTCGGTGTATAAATGTGACGAGCACGCGCGGCCGAATAGCTGTCCGACCCCCCGATCCGTGTTCAGCTCGGGAACCATCTCAGCTCGGTTCCAACGCAGCGGGAAACGGCTCCAGTCGTAGAGCCCGGGATGCCAGTACGAAGTAGACACTCAGGGTTCTACAGTTAGCACTAATCGTGCTAGTCTGGTTCGTCGTGATGATGTAGGCATCCCGGGTCTGACTACCTAAGCGAGCGAGTCATGAGGTCCAATCTAGCCGTGTAGGATAGGTACTGATAGATGATGTTGATCATTTCGGAGAGCAAGGGAGATAATGTATAATCTGCTTCACGATTGAGTATGTCGCAGTTATTTAGTCTGCAAAGGATAAGGCTATAATACGAAGTACAAGAATATGGAAGAAAAACGGGAACTTAATGATTGTTGCTGCGTACGAAGTATAACTCACAATAATACCTCCGTACAAGTCTGGTATTTGGATCACCACTCTCTGTCCTCGGTGGATAGTGCGCTGTACTTTGTAGTTCATACACATGTAATTAGTTCTTATCCACTCGCCTCTCTTTGAAAAAAATCTTGAAAGAAAAAAAAAATTGATTGACTATGATGAGCTTGCCGTGCCGCGAGCGAGTTCTGCATCAGCGGCCGTCTGATGTATCATCATGTTGGTTGTTGGCCGAAAGGAGTCCACCAACAGCCTTACCTTCGCGCATGATGTACTGTACCTAGATAATATTCTAGTTGATCTGTCCCAACTTCAGCTGGCATTGGGCCGTGAGAGT
Source organism: Nemania sp. FL0916 (assembly GCA_022578715.1). Lineage (NCBI taxonomy): Eukaryota > Fungi > Ascomycota > Sordariomycetes > Xylariales > Xylariaceae > Nemania > Nemania sp. FL0916. The sequence continues at coordinate 304,398 of MU390261.1, forward strand.
AATGTCTGACAGAACAAGTGCCCAATGAATAGCGCTTATCATCGCCCGTCTTTGTGGTTCTTTGGCGCCGTTCGGATGATGTTAGCAACTCTGAAAGTCTCAATCACCAGTTGGGCGGCTTTCGGGCGTCCACATGCATATCATGGTTTCCTTTACTGGTAAGTTGTAATTAACTGGGTAGGCATACACAAGAGAATAAGGATTTGATTGTTATCTGCACATGAAATCTGTCTACCGGTATTCCTGAGCACTCTGGCTAGGCAACGCATCCATTTTCGGTATCCCACCATTCTGGCATGCTATAATGCGGCCGAGGACGGTCTAGAGCCAAGGAAACTCAGTCATGGGGCACATTGCATGCGCTTGTTGTCGGGATTAAAGAAGCCATAGATCTGAGGCTTCTGATGTCCAGGGACGCGCGAGTCTAGACTACAAAGCCGCTATATTCAGGCCCAACCTGCATGCTGACGTAGTATAGATTATTGACACACTGGAGATGGTTTTACGAACGCATACTCCGTAACTACTAGACGATATGTTGAAGAGGCTCCTATTTCCGAAACTAATACCGCGGAATTCCGCCTCGATCTTTCCTCGTATGAGCTCAGCAAAGCTGGGTGAGCACTGAGTGGGACCTACTATGCAGACTGTAGTAGGTAGGCTTTGGGAGGTAACTACCCTAACATATTGAGTTCCAACATCGCCTTACTTTCTTTACCCCATCTATTCTCTTCGCATATTACCTTTCTCAGCTGCGATATGACCTTTATACATCACAGAAGCCGACAGCGGTACTGAGTTCTGTGCGGCAACAATTAATTATAGCAATGCTAGTAGTAAACCTACCCACCTCTTACGGACTTACACAGGTTAAAATATAGTGGATATCAGGCTGCATACGGAGTAGGGTGCAAGTACTTCGTACTTACCTAGATAGTGTAAGAACTTGCGAGATGTGCCCGTGCGCGCTAATAACAAACCAGCGACAGCACGATTACTCCGTATACCGGTACTTAGTAATGGTGAGGAATTCTTTTTGATTTGCCGGTGCTTCGAGAAGAAATCCTCCCCATCTCGCCCCAACTTCCAAGCTGTCAGGAACTCGAACTGTGGATTCACACCTGATACCTAGTGTGCTTTTCTGTGCTTGGTTCGCTTTCACGCGCTCGCCACCGCCGGGGTGACGTTGCATGGGAGATTGCATGGGGGTCTTGCAGGGGTCATCGCGTGGCCGTCGGGCGCCCCTTTCTAGAATATTTCCTCTTTGGGCCTACTTGGCCGGGGTGTCCAGCCCAGGGCCTGCCTCAGCTCGAGCTGTGCTAGCACGCCAGTGTAGGGATGCTCGATATTATTAGATGGGCTCAACTGACGAAAGACGCCCAGCCGGGCGAACGGTCTCATCAGCCCTTTCCGTCGCCCTTCGCCTGTGACTGGTAGGCTTCTGGCGAAGGCCGTCGCATCCTCCGTAGCTACGGTAGACGATCTGCGGACCAATACCGCCGTCCTCACCGCTACTTTCGCAACTGATTGAAGCAACACTTGGGTGGGAAGGCCAGCATGGCATTTATTCATGCGTGGCTGCCTCGAGAACTTGATTGCGCTGGCACAATCCACTCCAATATGCATTTCGTCGGGCACTCAGATAGCAGTGAGGACTTCTCGTCTCCCGCCAACATTATATTGGTCCAGAGCCCCTAACCGGGATGACGCCCCGTGGTCCGACGATTATCTAGAACCGATGCGCCTAGAGAATCAATACACGAGTCCACGTCACCTCCAAGATTACAATACCTGCACACTGGCCGATTGTGCAGGCGGGAACCGTGTTATTCTGAGGATGCTCAGCCAGTCCTTGAGCCCCAATTATCTTGATCCTGAATCCAGTCGTTAGGAGGACTAACACTGGCAATAGAGTCGTGCTGCGGAGTCATTGCAGCCAAAGCTTTCAATTTTGCAGATATGAGAACTGACAGATGGCAGAGGCAAATATTTCGTCACAGTTGTCAGCAACTGTGATCTGTCTACGTCAAATGTATTGTCCGCCGTGTTTATTCAGTAGACCTCAGTGATGGAATGATTGGATAACTAATTGGCCAGACAATCTCAGCGTCGCTAGAGGGACAAGTCATCACGTACAAAGCGCTGATGCATTGTCGCCCTTAAGAACCAACAATAACAAGGCCAAATCCTACAAACATAAACTAACTAAAAGAGCCAGACATACTCCGTACTCCTTGTGCTATCTCATCCTTCGAGAGCCGACAATGCCCCCTTCGATTGGATTTACTATACTTTAAATCCTCCTTCTGCGGGACTGAGGCGTAACTGGATCTCATGGCAGGCGAAAAAACATTGGGACGATGGTATTTCCATCGAGGTCACTGAGCAACTCGGAACTGCTTACCAAGTCCGTGTCGATGTTCTAATTATGGATGCGTGAATCTCAAAGACAAACCCCAGATCCCACGTGGCATTGCGGGTCATCGCAAATGTCACGAGGCCGCGAAAAGCTTCTGAAACGCTTCTCCACACGAGAATGCAAAAACACGCAGTAGGTAGTATCCAACGTTGGTGAGTAATGGCTGCAGCAATTGCCTCGAAGGGCAGGCGCCTCGTGCTATTTCGACTACGCACGTTCTTGAGACGTGACGGAGCGCATGCAGAGTAACAGTGCAGGACCGGTTGGCCGCAAAATCGGGGCTATTTCGCTAATTCGCTCCCCGATATGGTTACATTACGTCGCACCATTTTACTCTTCCAGGAGATCCAGACGCCTATAGGCGGGTTACCACGCAGCGTTCAAAGAAACGGTCGAGATCAGGTGATCGGATCGGATTCAAGAGCGACGACAGCAGTTGTGGCTTGGTGTAATGAAGCAGGGAGGGTCGAGGATAGATATTCAATCTGGGCATCCTCAAAATCTCTTATTAACCTTCTTGCCAAGATAGGGGAAGGATACCCCCATTAACAGGAGTCTTTGCCTACAACACTACTACGAAGTACAGTACACATCTTGACTACGTCTTTATCTCCGCGGCGTTTACATTACTGCACCTAATTGGTTCGGCCTCTTATACGCTAGGTCTCCTTATCAACAATCGATCCGCAGACGCAACTGGATTGTACGCAGTCAAAGCTGCGTCGCTCGCCCAAGATAGGCCTCTATCTACGCCTGCACGTCCGGGTAGAAACCAGCATTGTTTTAGGAAGATCCCTGGAGATGTGAGGACCACCGTCACAGCGGCAGCCGAGCTGCTCAGGCGGGGTACCACCTATCATCGAGCCGACCTCTCATCTTTTCGCCTTCGCCTTATCTATTGGCAGATGCTACCGAAAGCCTTACTCCGGAGATGTGCATCTCCAGACGTCTGCACATAGAAGAAGAGATGCCGTCATGTCATGCCAAACTTTTGATGAAGCTATATTGACTGTGTTAATCCGCGCTGCCATCCGCTTTCCCGTTCTCGTCTTTTCGATGCAGCGTTATTTCGCTGACCTCTTATCCTGCCACTTTTCAAGCTTACTCGCGAGTTTGTGTGATGTGTTGTGTTTCTCCCTTTCGGACTGTGCCATGCATTATTGGATGCGATTATCGTAGCACCCAGGCCCAGTAATTCCCGCACTTGGTAGCCATCAATCACATGATGGCCGCAGGCAAGAGGACTAGGTTGGTCGTCGTTGGCCTCGGCATGGTGGCAATTGCCTTCATGTAAGTGATGCATGGCTGCTGTCAAGCCTACAAGCATAATCATAAACTGATGCGTGTCCCAGAGAAAAGCTCTTGGGACTAGACGCAAGGGCTCGCGAGTACGACATCATAGTCATCGGTGATGAACCCCACTGGGCATATAACCGCGTTGGCTTGACGAGCTTCTTCGACCATCGCATGGTCGAGAACTTATATCTCAACTCCCGCGAATGGGTATGACGAATAGTATTTATCAAGAGCTATAGCAGAGTCTAGGCTACTAACAAGAAATGCATAGTATGCCAAACATGCTGCGGATAACCAGCTCAATTGTCATCTCAACACACTGGTCACGGATATCGACCCCGCTAACAAAGTGGTAACATGCGCAAACGGCGAAGTCGTGGCCTACGATGTCTTAGTGCTTGCCACGGGCTCAGACGCCGTGCTTCCAATCCACACTCCCGGCCACGACGCGAATGGTGTCTTCGTCTATCGCACAATAGACGACCTGCAGAAGCTGATTGAGTTCGGCGAAGGGCGCAAAGGCACAGTAGGCACGGTTGTCGGCGGCGGATTGCTTGGGCTCGAAGCGGCGGCTGCGATGCTCGGCCTGGAATGTTTCGAGAAAGTCAAGCTGATCGAACGAAACCACTGGGTGCTGAGTCGGCAGCTCGATGCCGAGGCCGGCAATCTTGTTGTCGAGAAAGTCAATGGGCTAGGGATCGATGTCATGCTGTCAAAGAGGGTTGCCCGGATCAACACAAACCGGGAGAGTAACAGCGTTACGGGCGTGGTATTTGAGGACGGCGAAGAGATGAACTGCTCGACCATCTGTTTCGCGATCGGCGTTCACCCGCGAGACGAGCTGGCACGGAGGGCTGGCATCCGCTGCAGCGAGCGGAGCGGTGGTATTCTCGTCAACTATGATCTATCCACGAGCGTTCCCGATATCTATGCCATCGGCGAATGCGCAAGCTGGGAAAACCAGACATTTGGCCTGATTGCCCCGGGCATCGAGATGGCAGACGTGCTATCCTTCAACCTCACGCAAGCGAAGCTACACCAGCCACGAAGCTTCAAACGGCCCGACCTGAGCACAAAGCTGAAGCTCCTCGGCGTCGATGTAGCCAGCTTCGGCGACTTCTTTGCCGACAGGGACGGACCTAGCTCACTACCGGCCAAGGCGGCGCGAAAGAAATCGTCAAATTCTGCGGGAGTGAAATCAAACCCACAAAACCAGGTCCAGGCGCTCGTATATAAGGACCCATTTGCGCAGATCTACAAGAAATATCTCTTCACGGCGGACGGTAAGTTTTTGCTCGGCGGTATGATGATCGGCGACACGAGCGATTACATCCGGCTAGTACCTATGGTGAAGAATCAGAAGGAGCTCGACGTACCGCCATCGCAGTTCATCTTGGGTGCGAAAAAGGAGGGCGACAATGATGCTGAAGACCTCGACGACGACACGCAGATCTGCTCATGCCACAATGTTAACAAAGGGGAAATCGTCAAAACAGCGAAAGAGGGCACTTGCAAATCCGTCGGCGAGGTCAAGGCGTGTACGAAGGCCGGTACAGGCTGTGGCGGGTGTTTGCCGCTCGTGACGAGCATATTCAACAAGGCCATGAAAGACATGGGCGCCGAGGTCAAGAACTATCTCTGCGCACATTTCAACTACTCTCGCGCGGATTTGTATAACATCATCATGGTGAAGCAGCTGAAAACTCTGGCGGACGTGATGCGCGAAGCCGGAAACGACAGAGACTCGGACGGTTGCGAAGCCTGCAAGCCGGCTGTGGCGAGCATCTTCGCATCGCTCTGGAACAAGCACGTTCTTAGCCGGCCGCTACAAGGGCTACAGGATACGAACGACCGATACCTAGGGAATATTCAGCGAAACGGCACGTACTCGGTGATCCCACGGGTTGCCGGCGGCGAGATCTTGCCAGAGCACTTGATAGTACTAGGTGAGGTGGCCAAGGATTATGGCTTGTACAGCAAAATTACGGGCGGGCAGCGCATCGACTTATTCGGCGCGAAGCGCGAGGACCTCGTCGATATATGGGCACGGCTCGGCGCCGCCGGCCTGGAGAGCGGCCACGCGTACGCCAAGTCGCTGCGCACGGTCAAGAGTTGTGTTGGTAGCACCTGGTGTCGCTACGGTGTCGGCGATAGTGTGGGCTTGGCTGTGCGTATCGAAGAACGCTATAAGAGTATTCGGGCACCGCACAAGATCAAAGGCGGTGTTAGTGGTTGCGTGCGCGAATGCGCTGAGGCGCAGAGTAAAGAGTAGGTCTCTCGTGAATCTCTCCCCCTTTTCCTATCTCTTCCGACTGCTTTCTTAAACACGATCATTGCCCAACATTACTAAATTACATCTCAGTTTCGGCCTCATCGCCACCGAGAAAGGCTTTAACATATTCGTTGGCGGCAACGGGGGCGCGAGCCCGCGGCATGCTGAGCTCTTAGCCAAAGACGTACCGCCGTCCGAAGTGGTGCCAATACTAGACCGATACTTAATGTTCTACATCCGTACGGCCGACAAGCTGCAGCGCACAGCGCGCTGGCTGGAGTCGTTACCGGGAGGGCTCAAGTACCTAAAGGCCGTAATTCTCGAAGACAAACTAGGCATATGCGCGGCGCTCGAGGCGCAGATGCAGGAGCTCGTGGATTCGTTCTTCGACGAATGGGCCGAAGCCGTCGCAGACCCAGCTCTCTCCAAGAAATTCCGCCAGTTCGCCAACACGACCGAGACGCTCGAGACGGCTGAAGTCGAGCTGGACCGCGGCCAGCGCCGCCCCGTCGCGTGGCCCGCGCAGCCCGCTACTGATGACTTCAAGGGCCTGGGCGCGCAGTGGTCGACCACGGCGTGGCAGCCGGTCATGGAAGCCAGCTACTTCGCCGGCGCAGACGACTTGCCGAACGGCATCTCGGCGGGCATCAAGCGCGGCGATACGCAGCTTGCCTTGTGGCGCGTCAAGGGGAAATATTACGCCGCGCAGCAGATGTGTCCGCATAAGCGCACCTTTGCGCTCTCTGAGGGACTTATCGGACATGCTGTCCTGCCTCCTACGCCGCCTTCCACACCGCCCGCTTCTTCACCGCGTGCATCCCAATCCCCCAGCACCACTGCAGCACTAACAGAGAAGCCCGTAAAAGCCCCATGGATCTCCTGCCCGTTCCACAAGCGCAACTTCGATCTCGGCACAGGAACCTGCGCCAACGACGGCTCGCTCTCGATCGCGACTTTCGCCGCCGAAGAGCGCCCCGACGGCCTCGTGTACATCCTCCTCCCGCCCGTCGCGGAGCTCGATGCCGCGCTCGGCACTGGGCGGTGGAAGGTCAGGAAGGGGGATGGTGATGTCCAGCAGCCTGCTTTGTTTGATAAGGCTCGGGGTGGGGATGGGGATGGGGATAGGGATAGGGAAAGGGATAGAGGGAAAGGGTTCGCGGAACTGGATCGCAATATTAAGTTTAAGGGACGCAGGGGCAAGAGGGTTGGCGTGAGGCCTGTTATTGGGGAGAATAATGATGATGGTGATGGTGATGGATCTAGGGGATGGACGCGGCGGGGTGTGGATGCCGGGGGCGGTGGCGGGTGTGGTGCTGCGCCGGATTGGTGATGAGGTTCAGTGTCAGCTTCTCTTTCGTACATGTCTTGTGTAAACGATGTCGATGACCGCTTTCTAACTTAATTGTTTTTTGAAGAAGGGTTTGAACAATACATGTGTTCGTGTATACTTAAGTACCTAGGTATTTAATTTGCACTTGGTCGAATATCCGAGAGCAGGTCGGGCTTACACATTAATAAGAGTAGATGTCCCGCTCATAGAGGAAAGAAAAGAGCAAGGTATCAATTCTTCCTAGTTCATTAATTTTTGAAAAATGAGACAAGTTGGATATCAAAGGTTGAATTTTATAAGCTATTATTGATGAGGCGGGCTTCGGCCGCTAGCCATTAATTCACAATTCCTATCAATCATTCTATGGAGCTCTGGTTGCAATTTATTTCTCAAGATCTCGAAGCTTATAGTTCATATCTCCGTCTTTTGCCGCGTCATCCAGACCTTTGTACCCCTCATTGTCGCTTCTGTTCAACCCCGTGCTGCTCCGCGTGTTACGCGCCAGCCACTTAAGGGCAGGGCTCGGCAGATTTAAGTCATTTTTCGGACTCTTATCTGAGGCATGGGGAGAACTTTGTCTACTGCCTCGGAAAGATCCAGAGAGTCTTAAAGTGGAGAGTAGTCGACGACCAGTCCGCGTCCACAGATTATCGTGCATGCGCTTACTCTCTCCAATTGCTTTCGTAATAAACACGGCACGGATCACAATAACAGATGTCATTGTTAGCGAAACACATCCTTCGATTAGGGACCAGTACGTGGACCAAGCTGGGGCGGTTCCGTTTCCATCTGGTCTTGTGTCGACGATAGAACCGATAAGCCGGATGAAGGCGATGACGACCATTACGATTGAAAGACATAACATAGCCGCCAGAGACACCTTTCGTGCGGTGGGCATTAAGGATCGCTTGAGAACAATGATAGGTATCGTGACAACTTACACATGAATTAGTTTCGTACCGAAGAGTATGCATGAGTGCAGTGACTTACTCATGGCATCGCATATAATGTCAATGATAGCAACAAGAAGATTCCCCGCGAGACTTCTGGCGTGTCGATTAGGGAATGCAGAGCATTTAACTATCATGGACTGTCAACTATTGCAACTGGCTAGTACGGGAGTATTGACAATACTGACTGGCGTCTGCGCCGAAGTGTGGGCAGATAATGATAGGGTCAAGAACCGTATATATCCAAAATACGACAGTCAGACAAACTGTTGACCAGAAAAATGTAGTGATTTTCCGAGGCATGCCCTGTACCAAAGTATGGAAGAAGTATAGAAAAGTGAACTTCACGAGGTAGACTGAAGTCCAGATTAAGAAAGCTGAGATCGTAGACCATTTTTGGATGCTCAGAATCTTTGGAAGCTCTTCTTGAAACAGAAACACAACACCTTTATTGAGAGCTTCTATCAGATACAGACTGTCTAGATTGTGTAGACATGTAGCGTATCCCGAAGCTAACAGGGCCGCTGCTAGGATCACCAATCCATCATCTAGACGCCAGGGAACTCGTCCGAGGATCCGAACGACGAGACGGGTTACCACGGAGAGCATCGCGATACCGAAGAGCACAGCCGAAGAAACCTATCAATGAGCTTAGCCACAAGGAAAGCAGGAGTGACCATGGAAACGTATACCACAAACTGTTCCTTATCGATTTTACCCGCATGATCAATCGCATCCTGTCTACCTGGGATGTTATAGTAGTGTGGAAGGTCTGTGAATTCCATCGGGATCAGTCTGTCGAGACGACCAACTACCGAGACAAAGTGGTGAGATAGAGGAGCATCGCAGTCTTACCAACAGGCATAATCCTGCACATGAGCTACTTAAATGATTTTCTTTCCTAGAAAAAAAGAAACCGAGTACAAGAACATACTGTCGCACTACATCGGGTAGCAAAGTAAGGGACTACGAAATTTATGTTTCGAGTGACACTGGAATTACTTAACCTATCATAACTCAGTAGCTATCTCAACATGATACCTTGCCGAGTGGCTCCCCATATTTGTACGCTTGAAATGGCCATACGGAATGAGACATCTGACGTATGTCGGTTCTTGATGGTGGACGGCATGAGGCGGAATTAGCAAAGCGTTAAGTCCCAGCGGAGTAGGAAGGGATGAACTCCCCAGGATTTCGGGCGGCTCCGTTCTAACCCACGCACGCTTATGCACCCGCCATCCACTAATACCACTCACTAAGAATACCTGATTACAGGCTCTCAGCACTCTAGCCTTAAAACACCCCAACCTTTAGCAACGTCTACAGTAAGGTTAGATGCCTATACTTGGTACTCACCCCAGTCCGACGTCCAACTCTCTCCTACTCTGTACCTAGGTAGGTAATTATACTGCCAAACAACTCCAGAAAATTAGGCCGGGACAATACTCTCATGTCCTCTAAATCCAGGACCGCCGCAAATGTGATGATTATCTTTCTGGCTAGTAGATTTCCTTCCCGTGCCATCTCACTTTTAGACAATTACCAGTATGCCTAGTTCTAGCGCATCGATCATTCTTGCTGCGGCCGTCGCTGCACTATCTTGGTTTGGTCTGAGTCTGGCAGCCAACCGACGACATGTCAGGAAACTCCAGGCAGCCGGCGTGGTGAGTATCCGGTGATCGCCGTCATAGGCCGTGATTTTCTGACCAAATCAAAGCCGATGCCTGAATACCATCCGGTCGCCGGCCATCTGATTGCACTGAGAGAATGTAGCCAGGCTATGCCGCGGGACACTACGATACATGTCGTTATACAGCATATGGTGAAGCAATTTCCCAAGGGCATCTTCTATCTCAACCTATGGCCTTTCAATAAGACTATGATAGTTGTGGCCAACCCGTTTGCAGCCGCCCAGGTCGAGGCCGCATTCCTTGATAAGCCTTCCGAAATGTGCGATACATTGGAGATTATCAATGGAGGGCCGTCGCTCATGACGATGCATGCAAGCACCTGGAAGCAGTGGCGAGGTCTTTTCAACCCAGGATTTGCCGCCGGACACATTCTAGGACTTGGTCCAGCATTCGCGGAGGAAGTTGCCGTTTTCTGCGGCCTGCTTCAAGATTTCGCTCGGAAGGGTAATATGTTCCAATTAGAAGAGTTTACGCTTCGACTTACTTTCGATATCATCGCTCGAGTAACTCTGTAAGCATGCGCTTCTGCACGCGTTGAGCAAGCAAAGGTGCTGACCCTCATGACTACAGCGACGCTCGTCTTCACTATCAAACCCAGGGCAGTGCTCTCGCAGACTGCCTCCGGCGACAAGTATATTGGACTCCTTTTGGCACGAGCTTTAACCCTTTCCGACGCTATCTCAGTATTCGTCCTCTAGTGCAGAGATATAATAGCTACCGAATGGATGCGTATCTGGATCAAGAGATTGATAAGCGTTTCGACGAGTTGGCCCGATCTCGCCAGGATAAAGTCAAGGGATCGAAGGGTCAGTCAAGATCAATCATCTCTCTAGCGATGGACAAGTACCTTGAAGACGTAGGTCACGATGGAGAAGTATCGCGCAAAGCTTTTAAGTCACTAGCTAAACCACAATTACGTATGTTTCTTTATGCCGGGCATGATACAACAAGCAGTACATTGCTTTACTGTTTCCTGCTGCTTTCCAAGCACCCTGAGGTTCTGTCGAAACTCCGTCAGGAACATGATGAAGTTTTTGGCATTAACCTTGACACGGACAAATACGTCCAACTCATCAACAATGACCCTTCACTACTGAACCAGATACCTTATACGTTAGCGGTCATCAAAGAGGTCTTAAGAATCTTCCCTCCTGCTGGGAGTCTGCGAGACGGCCGTCCGGATTTCGTCTTAGTTGATGAAGAAGGCCAAAGATACCCTACAGATGACTGCCACATTTGGACGCTGAGCCTAGCCATGCATCACCGTCCTGCTGTTTTTATCCATCCGGACGACTTCATCCCAGAAAGATGGCTTGTTGGCACCGAAGATCCTCTGCACCCGGCCAAAGGCTCTTGGCGAGCATTTGAATGGGGTCAACGTAACTGCATTGGCCAAACCCTGGCGCTGATGGAACTCAAAGTCGCACTTGTAATGACAGCTAGAACATTTGATATTACCCCTGCCTATGAAGAGTGGGATAGCAATCATCCGAAAGATGGTATCAAGGTGGTGCAAGGGAATCGAGCCTACCAGTCAGAAATGGGTGGTGGCGGGGCTCACCCTTCGGATGGCTTCCCCGTGAGAGTCTCTCTCAGGAAATAAAAGGCGGGAAGGATTACCTTCAAGCGGGGTTAAGTCCATACACATATGTAGTAGGGTGTTACATGTAGAACCTGTTGTCTCAGTAAATTTGCTATCACGAATCCTATTCTAGAGTATGACACCCCCTCGATCAAGGAACAACGGGAATATGGCGTCTAACGAACAAACCTCGGTGAATCTAGTAGACGATATCGAAATACAATGCAAACATAAAACTAGTACAATCTCAAGTTTACAAACACAAGCTCACCCGCAAAGCAGCGCTACATCAGACAGTTGCATTGTAGCTTGCTTTTGGTAGGTAGGTAACCTAGGTACTTATGTATATCCACCCTCACGACGCAAGTTCCACCAACTGATTCATCTGACGATCAGTGGCCATGCTCGCAGACTACAAGATGTTAGTTACTAGGGAAACAACGATTACTGTCTACCTGAACTCAGACACCGTTGGTTCTTTTACTAGGGTTATTTGTGACCGTGACCGATGACTTGTGCTACACACCGGTACCTTTGGGCGGGATAATGCTAGGCGGACTTACGGTGACTGGATGCATTGAGCCTCACGCGTGGAACGCGTATCAATTTTCTCCCTAGAATTGGTGGCAAACGGTCAAAATTGTACGGCATAAATACCGCTAGGATTAGACTGTGATTATATCGCTACATTTTCTCAAATTGCCCCTATTGTTTCAACAAGACCTTGTCTCCGAGAACTTCCTGAATACATGGCAAGGATACGAGGTTTTGTTTTGTCTTCTAATACGATAAGAGCAAATTTTTCTTGATTTGAGCCATTAAGATGCTTATATCATGTATCCTCTTCGTCATATTGGCGCTTTACGCCATCTTACAGAGTACCATCCTACGACGACGAAGGGGCCAGGGGCTGGAGCCACCGGTGGCTCCAAGTGTAATTCCTTTCTTTGGTCACGCTATCGGAATGGTTCGATACGGAAAAAGCTATTATCAGCGCCTCAGGTGGCCATAAATAAATTCGCTATCTAGTCGACGAAGCTAACATGGATTCATAGGGATCAATGCCAACATCCGATTGTCACACTGCGGCTCGGCGGGTTGAAGGTATACGCAGTGTTCTCTATCCCAATAATACAATCCATTCAGAAGCAAAATAAATCTTTCGCCTTTCAGCCGATCCAAGCGAAGTTCTCTGTGAAGCTCTGTGGTGCTAGCAAAGATGCGTTTAGAATCTTACAAAAAGACATGAACCAAGAGACTGGCGAATATGGAACTATCTATACTGCTATGCATCGAGCACTAAACCCCGGTGAATTTCTGAACAAGATGAGTACCGAATCGACCGCTCGTATATGCGACTCTATCAACAATATACAGTCCGGGGCTAGTATCAAATTGGATGAATGGCTGAGGCATCAAGTTACGCTTGCAACAACGCATGCAGTGTACGGACCTCATAACCCATTTCAGGACCCCAATGTGGAGAAGGCATTCTGGTAAATACTGGACTAAAAAACATACATACTTACTCTCGTATTGCTAGCTTACTATAGTTTCGTCTAGGGCATTCGAACGCGCCATTCCGAGTCTCATATTCCTCCCAAAGTGGATGACGCACCAAGGGTACCAGAATCGGAAAATCATCGCTGATGCCTTTCTACGGTATTTCCAGAACAATCATCATGAGCAGGCCTCTGTACTTGTCAGGGACTTCTACACTGCCGAAATCTCATATGGCTTCTCAGAGTCCGACCGTTCGCTCTTCGAAGTTGGACATGCAGTTGCGACGCTTGCAAATACTTATGCGGCGATTTTCTGGCTGATTTTCTACGTCTTCTCCGATTCCAAGGCGCTACAGACAATTCGGCTTGAGGTCTCAAGTATAACAACAACAACAGTAGACGTGACAGATGACAAGCAAACATCCCGGCACGTCCTCGATTTGACCAAAATAAACTCTCATTGTCCGCTTCTTCTCTCAACTTTCAGAGAGACCATGAGGGTACATAGCGTTGGGATCTCCCTCCGCGAAGTCTGCAAGGACACTATCTTGAACAACACTTATTATCTGAAGCGAGGCGCCACGATCATCATGCCGACCATCGCTATCCATACCGATCCGAGAATCTGGGGTCACGACGCCTCCTCGTTTAAATACGACCGCTTTCTATCTACTGCCGATGCTACCGGCATTCAGAAAGACAAGGTCTCCCCAGCTGCTTTCAGAGGCTTCGGTGGTGGGAGCACGCTGTGCCCCGGAAGGCATTTCGCCACAACACAGATTATGGTTTGGATCAGTATGCTGGTAATGCGCTTTGATATAGAGCCCGTTTCAGGGCAATGGCAAAAGCCGACGACGGAGAAATCCAATGTGGCTAATGTTATCACGAGACCTGATCATGATATAGAGGTTCGGCTCATACCGAGATGTCATTACAAGGACGGAATATGGGAAGTGCGAATCGCGGGTTCGGAGGCAACACCTAGTATGACGGTGGATGACTTCATCGGAAATCAAGAAGTCGATAGCAGCGACCGGATCTAATATTTAGCACTAGAATCGGAGATAGCCATGTACCTATGCGAAGAAAATGTCATTCCGTTATCGAGATCTAGCTCCAGACAGGAAAATGGGGGCTATTATCATACAGAGAGATAATTATTTGCTTTCAGATGTTGTTCTTGTGAAGCTGTACTACAGCTTACCTATCTTGTCGTGGCAATGATTGGCCGTCCACAATGCAGCTCTACCAGGTGATTAGCATACACAATCCAATACTATCTCTTCCTCTTCGCTCTCTCTCCTCCATGCGGCATGAGTTACTGTATCAGGAGCACTTACTAAAACCGCAATACGCATCTATACAAGAGTATCGCTTCTTACCAAGAAATTCGCAACCCCCTAAACTTAACTTAGGTTCGGAGGAGGTGGGAAATGATACTCCGTACTATTTGTTTGATCTATAGCTAGAGTGAGGCAGTGACGTATGCGACGTTGCCGCGGATTTATACTTGCTAACAAGCTCCTTCGTGCGGCGATGCAAATTATCACTTTAATGACAGCTTGTAGATTCCGCATATGTCTTTAGAGGGGCTGTTCATTCGGTCCGCCGAAGCACCGGTTGCACGATGTGAGCGAGTTTGTTCCCAAAACCGTGTCGTTTTCCTGCAGCTATCAGAGTATTTTATCTACTGATTGGATATGGTCTTCACAAGTATTATTATCTCTAAGTGATATGTGAAAATACCATTGAAGCTCGAAAACCTCTCGATTACGTGCTACGTAAGTATGTTTCCAGTGCTCTCCTGTTTGCCTGGTACGATCAATTGTTTTTGTGAGACTCGTGCCACTAAACTTAACGCCCCTAGATTTTGATTGCTTTTGTACGATGCTGCTTCTATATCACAAGTAAACAGACTGCCAGATGTCCCGATGTTGTTGTGTTCAACATGCAATCTCATGTTTATTATTTCCTCAAGGGACTTTGAAGACCCAGTGTCTGCACTCTTTGAATGTATTAACTGAGATTATCAAACTCAGACACTTTAGATAAGTACCGTTCACTTTTCCGCTGGGGATCTAGCTATGAATCAGGTACACCCAGAGTCGGGAGCAGCTCAAGCGAAAGAAACCATTCGTCTTAGGTCATGGCGACTCGGGACCGTTATAGGCAGCCTGTGTTTAGGCATATTCCTTATGGGCTTGGATCTTAACATAATCGGAGTTGCAATTCCCCGTATTACAACGGAACTGAAGTCGCTATCTGACATAGCCTGGTATGGGTCTGCTTATATGCTGAGCACAACGGCATTTCAACCCCTTTTCGGGAACCTCTACAAGCTTTTCAACACGAAGATTATCTATTTGATGTCTTTTGCTATTTTTGAGAGTTAGATATTTCCAAGCCAGACTATTCACTGTTACTAATATTGATTCGGCATAGCGGGTTCCGTCATCTGTGCGGCTGCTCCAACATCTCCCGTTCTCATTTTTGGTCGCGCGGTCCTTGGTCTTGGAGCGGCAGGTATTCTCCAAGGCACCCTCGCTATAATCGCCGAAATTGTCGATCCGAATCGAGTGCCGCTATTCCAAGGCATCGTGAGTAGTTCAATGATTGCAAGTTCGACTCTCGGGCCAGTCATAGGCGGGGCACTCACGCAATTTGTGAGCTGGAGTAAGTCTGTCCTTGTTCCTTCTCTCTCATAGCTGTTACTAAAGTGCCCTAGGATGGTGCTTTTGGATGTGAGAAATCCCTATATCTGGCCCAAGCCGACTTTTAATCAGTGAAGCAGTAATGTTCCAGCGGGAGTTATTCTACTTGTGGCCGTATCCATAGTTCTTCCTTTCCATGGCAATTCCGACCACGATGAGGACACGGCTTTGTCTACGAAGCTCCGACGCATAGACTCCATTGGCCTCATCGTATTTCTTGGTCTAATCACTTGCATCTTGCTCGTCTTAACATGGGCTGGCCAGGCGTATCCCTGGCATGACCAGAAGATTATTGGTCTATTGGTGGGATTTGGCATTTTAACGCTGTTATTTATATACTGGTTGGTCAGGCAAGGCGAAAATGCCCTTCTTCCTCCGAGAATCTTGCGACAACGAACAGTGTATATGGGATTTCTAGCTTTGTCAGGGTTTGCCTTACTATCAGTGGTAGTAAGTATTTACTAACCCTTGTTGATACTCACGTATATAATCTAACAGCATAATATCAACTTTAGATCGCATATTATCTCCCAATATTCTTTCAATCCGCACAGGGAGTATCCATCTTGCAAAGCGGCCTTCAGTTCATCGCGTTTATTGGGCCGCAACTTGCTGCCCTGGCGATTACTGGAGCGATAGTGTCGCAATGGGGTCATTGCGTAAGTTTGGTTTTATAGGAGAGTTCTAGCCGGTTCTTCAAAATTGCTCACATCTATCTGATAGGTCCCGTACATGATCTTAGGTGGTATCATTGCTACCGTTGGCGCTGGTCTGCTTACAACCGTTGAGCTATCCACCCCGACCACGAAGTGGGCTTCATACCTGGTACTTACAGGTATTGGCACTGGTATGGGCTTTCAAATTCCATACATGGCCTTACCAGCCGTTCTTGAGTACGTCATGCCACTTTAATTCAAGTTGTGATCAAAGCTAACTTCTCTAGTCCAAGAGATGTGACAATAGGCAACGGTAAGCTATAATTAGGTAGCTGATAATTGAAGTACCTACGCTAAGACATGAGCAGCAATACTTGGAGTTGGATATCACTTTGCGGGGTAAGTAAATGTCTAGCTATATGATATCTAGTCATCATATTATTATCTATTTTTATTTCTGTTTTGAGGATATAAGTTAACCCCTGGTAGGGCGGTCGGCACAGCAATCGGCCAAAATCTTCTGATCAGCGGTCTTTATGTGGCGATACCAAGGCATGCAGATACCGTTTCTGTCGAAAGTGTGATCCAGGCAGGCGCAACAGGGCTTGCAAATGTAGCTACGTCAGCTACAGAGCTCAATGCTATTCGCACTGCGTATGTCGAAGCGGTTCGTCGTACCCTCATTTTGGCACTAGCAGGCGGTATTTTGGCAATTCCAGCCTCCTGCGGTATGGAATGGGTGAACATCAAACTTGCAGCAGAGAAACAGCTTCAGAAACATTCAACGGAGAACATCGCAGAAGCCAAAATTCCCGAAGCATTATCAAAGGAGGCCGCCCCAGCGCCGACATAGTTGACATCTTTAAATTTTCGTATAAAAATATAATCTAGGATCCGCAGATTAGATCAACTTGGTTTCTATAATCGGCCCGTTATAGTACTGACGATCACTGTTAACAAGATCATTACTCGATAAATTCACAGCAAATGTTGACGAACCCGTTTTCCAACCGTGAAATAGTACACGACTCCGAATGAGAACCAAAACCCGGTGAGCACAACGCTGTAGTTCATGTCATGGGGACCAACATGCAGACTCAGACTTTTGTCGATACTACACTAGTATATCGCGATGATATCCTGATCCTTCACAGGGATCACCATGTGTACACCTGCCTAAGCGTTCGGACTCGTTACTGCCAAGGCGCCTTATCTTCCGATACATTGTAATCACGTCCAGCCGGTCGCCACATCAAGCAGACGTGCAGATCTTCCGCCGCAAACTCCTGGTACTTCTCACTTGGGTCCTGGATTGCAACGGAGGGCTGCAGAGTCCCAACATTCCCATAGCCGAGCCTCGCATAGATGGGCACCGCGAATGGAACTGACTCGACGCACGTCTCGATCCCAAGCTCATCCGCCTTCTGTTTACCCCAGTTCGTCAAAAGCGTGGCCACGCCCTTTCGGCGGTGGTCTGGAGCAACTACCAACTGCTCTAATTCTAGGGCTTGGTGTTAGCGGGTCATTCTGCCCTCTCGAGTTTCGGTTTCTCTCTCTCTCTCGCTCACTTACCGGCATGGGGGCGCGTCATTCTCTCCTTCATGAAGCCCTTGAGACTGGTCACCAGCTTCCCCGCGAACACTCTCTCCTCAGAACCCTCTGGGTGCGCACGGGCCTCAATAGGTCTCTGCGGCTCACCAACACCGTCAATATGCTCGCGAATCTCCCATTCCGCTGCTCCTACAATCATCCCGGTCTCGGTGCTCGTGACTTTGAGCCAGTGTGTTGTGTCAGACTCACTCCAATGCTTGATGGTCTTCTGCTTTGTGGCTTCGATCATGTCTTTGGTCGTCGTGTAGACTGGCATGAACCATCGGTGCAGCGGATTGTAAGGTTGCTCAAACGCAGCATGTAGCATCGCGAGAATCTCACCGAAATCCTCCACATCTTTGACCTCCTGGAGCAGATAGGGCATGATGAGATAGAGTTTCTATAGTGATCTTAACAAGATCCTTTGGCCCTTGTCCAGTGGTATGATTGTGCTAATTGGTAAGATGATTGCAGGATACTTCTGAAGGATGGTTGAAGTATAAACAGTAGAGCGGACTGCCTTTGTTCTCTTAGCAAGATATTGTTGGTCCGAATTATAAGACGCTGCATAGAAGGGACCGATACAAAGATATGTCTCAAATGCGGGCTCATATGCAGGCCGCACAACATAATAGTGAACACGCTACCAATTATGAGGATGAAGTGCATGCTTCAACCTATGACTTAAATCATGTACTATTCCATTTGCACATGCAATTGATCACCTAGACAGCCTCCGCCAGGCCATAATAATTATGTCATACCGATGATATGATTCTCTATACTCATAATTTCCATACTTATGGGGACGGACAGCCAAAGATGTGCAGGAAATTGAGTGTGCTAGAACGCTGGACAAACGAGTATCGCTAGATATCAGCGGTATAATTCGAGTCAATCTAGCTTCTCGTGGTTCCCAAACCTAACTTTTGGGGCAGTCAACAGAAGTACTATAGCTTATGAGCAGCTGGCTCGATGAAAAAGGTGGCCAGATCCATTAATCAAGATTCGGAAGTCGGCAGAGACTAGGAGCAAGATGAAAATTACAGGAGGCGAACGGGCGAAAAGAACTGTCGCGTGCCGGATCAAGCGGGAGAGGATCGATTGGCAATTGCTAGTCAGGAATTCAGGGGCTCCGCCTGCAGCATAACATTATGAGGGGAGAGGCGCTAGCTCGCAGCCCCCAGATTTTTATCCCACTCCTACTATACTGCGGTCTTCGAGGCGGCGGCTTAGAAAGATGAGTGGTCACTTTAATAGAGCCCGGACTGCATTGCGGGATGAAAGCCACCCTGTGGAAGTGAGTGGCGTCAGCCCATCGCGACGTTGGACCTATCGTTTAGTGCTGTCGTGTGACATATTGCCCAATCCTGTTAATTTGCTGGGCTGAATACCTATACTTGTTGAATACGATGTGGCCGCAGCTATGGCTTGGGGGAATTTGGGGGCCTATGTGGCTGCTTTGTCATGAGTTGGTTATGCTCGCGTGCCCCCTCGCGCGTGCGTCTAATGATGGAGGACCTATCTCAAGATGAATAACACGTTAGTTCTCAAACAAACATAGAAAAATATATATGAAAAACCTGAAGCTTCTAGACTGAATTTGCTGGCAGTCTGCCCTTTTGTATATAAATACTTATACATCTAGCTCTTTACCGAGGTCGGTTATGCAAGTATATAAAGCCCAATCCGTAGACGCGTAATAACAACGCCGCTTCACATCCTCTCTGTCGTACAATAGCATACAGGCCCTCACTTGATCTCCTTTACGATACTACTTGTCACGGAATAAGAATGCAACACTGTACCGGGACGCCATTTGCCGCGAAAGTAGGACATTGTCAAGAGGGACACTTGAATTTTTGCGCTCCCTCATAATATAGGCACCGTGACACCGCTTGTGCAGAAGGCTTGTTATAATACGACTTGAGCGCCGCTTATACATCTGAGCGGCTTCATCAGCAATTAAGAGATTGTTCTTCCCTGTTATCGAGGCCCAGGGCCTTTATAATTATGCCTTGAGCAGGTTGCATTTTCGCGGCCGATAATTATAGGGTCCTAAATGATGTAGAGCTATGCCGTAGTATTGCGGCTGCTTTTGGGGGCTCTCATCCTGAATGCTGAAACTTGGGAGATGATAGAGTAATTATAAACATATTTTCTATATATTATTCGAGGGCCTTACCGAAATATCATCTATTCAACTTAGAAATTCAATCGTCTGATCTCGTCCTGGCTGTTGGGCAAAACTTCTGTAACGGCACAGAAGTGCAACACCGAACCACTTCACTACCGGCAACAGTAGAACGTTGTCAAGTCGGACGCTTGACCGTCTTCACTCCCTTTTATACGTACCGTGACAACCTATGAGATTTCCTGACACATTGATATTCTTGCTGCTCAACATAGTTCGTGCCTATCATGGATCTATCACAAATACCATCTGCACCGCCGCCACCGGGGGTCATCCCGAACTTCGTCAATCCCCCATCGATTGCCCCGATATGTCGGATCGTCATTGCCGTCACATTACCGCTCATGGCAATCTTTCTCATCTTGAGAATCTACGTTCGCGTCGCGGTATCAAAGAAACTAGGGATCGATGACTGTAGGCTTCCCCTGAGCTGGCGCCGTTACCGTTCTGGATTGCTGACAATTTCTAGTTCTCTGTTATATTTCGGCAGTTAGTCTACAGTTTGATTCTTCCTTTAGACAGATGCTTACATGATTTCAGGCTGTCGTTGTCGCTTACTGTGGTGTCTCTTTGGCCAGTATGTTACTATCCCATAAGCTGAAATCTAATGAACCACTTTGATAGTGTGCTGATTATTCGTGCGTCACACAGCTCTAGACAATCCCGTGGGCGTCCGCAACTGGAATGTGCCTATCTCCAGGATCACAGTATCCTTCCGTCAGGTAATATGGGGCCCCTTATGCTGCAGAAGAGCAATAATACTGATGTTGAAATGCAGCTTGCCGTCTCTCTAATCATCTTATATGCCCTCGGATCCCTCGCAGTCAAGGCAACGCTACTAACGCTCTATCTTCGAGTATTTTCTCCCGATCGTCGTGCGAGAACAGCGATGCTATGTGGACTCGGGTTCATCTCCGTTCTCTATATCGTCAGCGTCATCGCAAATCTAGCCCTGTGCCTTCCACGCGACGGCGAAGATGGTTGGATACAGTCGGGAATGCGCTGCGAGAAAAAGGGCGGCCAATTTGCGGAAATCCAAGCCATCTTCGGAGCTCTCACAGACCTATATGTTTTCTTCATACCGATTAAGCTCCTTGCGGGACTTAATTTGAACCAGAGGAGAAAGAAGGCGCTATATGTCGTCTTCTTCACTGGGTTTCTGTATGCCTTTCTTCATCATCTAAATAGTAGGGCGGACACAACTAATAGATTCAAGGGCCTGTATTGTTTCAATTATCAACGCCGTGTTCCGGTTCGTAGTTCTCGGAACCGGCGATATAATCTGGAATGGGGTCCCTATATCTGCGTTAGGGTAAGTCAAACAACTCGTCGTTTCCAAAGACGCTTGTTGCGGGCGAAACTAACAGAGATGTCATCAGGGCTGCCGAACTTAACCTAGGCATAGTCTGTGCCTGTGTGCCAGTTACCTTTGTGCTCTTCCAACGTGCCGCAACAACTGCACGGAATTGGGCTTCCAGGTTGATGCCTTGGGCGTTTGAGGGCCAGTCTGCTTTAACCGAGTCCAAAATCTATCCAGAAGTCAATGGCCAGCAACCGCCCCCAGTTCGCCAAAGTATTCGAAGCGGCTTGAGATCTTACATCCGTAGAGCTTATTCAGGAACGCCAGCACCCACAAGCACCGCACCGGCACTCGATTCATATGTGAGCGCGGACTATGACTACCATGCACAGATAGCACGGCAAAGCCACAACAGAGGAAATTCCTCTGAAGGCTAAATTCAATCAACTTTTGCTTGTTGCGAAGTTGGTTTGCCAAGGTCCGATTAGGTCCCCGCGGTGCTGTCTAGCAGGCCAGCTATACTGGGGATATTACTTTGCTTAAGGGATCTGTCGGAAGCCAGGTGAGGATTGATGCTGTAAAGGGGAAGAAGGGACGTGAATTCTACGTGAGAATTGAGCTATAATTACGCACTGTACCCTCCAATATTCCCAGCAGGTCCGGTTCTACGTTGAGTGTAAGATCTGGAAATATAGAAGATCATGTACAAGTTCCGGAGATACGAACATAACTAAAGCGGAGTCTTCAGGGTCAAGTTGGCTTCACAGGTGCGGCGGCATGTGTAATGAGTACAAGAAATTTATTTGTTTCCTTGTCACTACTGGCAATGGATAATTGCTCTCCCTTTTTTGCTCCGCACAACACCTAAGAGGTATATCTAACGAATCCTGGAGAACACAACGTCACGGCCGGTTGATTACATTACAGGACAAATATTGGTTTCCAGGTAACATAGAAGTGAATCTGGAAGAGGTAGAGGACTGGCGATTTGTCTGAATACACCGCGGAGCCCTCAATCTTTCGATCCTTCGACAGGGCACTTCCAAGTTTAGGCTGTGGCACCCGTCCAAGATCCGGTATCGAATGAGACGTCTATTCCTCCTCAGCAGGAATCTCCTCTTCGTACTCTTCCTCCTCCTCATCAACACCAGCATCCTGGTATTGCTGGTATTCACTAACCAAGTCGTTCATGTTGGACTCGGCCTCAGTGAACTCCATCTCGTCCATACCTTCACCAGTGTACCAATGCAAGAAAGCCTTGCGTCGGAACATGGCAGTGAACTGCTCGCCAACACGCTTGAAAAGCTCCTGGATAGCAGTCGAGTTACCGACAAAGGTAGACGACATCTTGAGCCCACGAGGGGGGATGGAGCACAGAGCGGTCTGGACGTTGTTGGGGATCCACTCAACAAAGTATGACGAGTTCTTGTTCTGGACGTTTCGCATCTGGTCCTCTACTTCCTTCATGGAAACCTTGCCACGGCTAGTGATATTTGATTAGCGATGAAGTTATAGAGCAGGGGGACATGTTTTCTTACAAGATGGCAGAGCATGTGAGGTAGCGGCCGTTGCGGAAATCAGCAGCAGCCATCATGTTCTTGGGGTCGAACATTTGCTGGGTCAACTCAGGGACGGTAACAGCGCGGAAAGAGTGAGCGCCACGGCTAGTGAGAGGAGCAAAGCCGACCATGAAGAAGTGCAGACGAGGGAACGGCACCATGTTCACAGCCAATTTGCGCAAGTCGGAGTTAAGCTGACCGGGGAAGCGCAAGCAGGTGGTAACACCCGACATGACGGCAGAGACAAGGTGATTTAGGTCACCGTAGGAGGGGTTGGATAGCTTCAGGGTACGCATGCAGATATCGTATAGGGCCTCGTTGTCAATGCAAAAGGTCTCGTCTGAGTTCTCGACCAGCTGGTGGACGGAGAGAGTGGCGTTGTAGGGCTCGACGACGGTATCCGAGACCTTGGGGGAGGGCATGACGGAGAAGGTGGCCATCATGCGGTCGGGGAACTCCTCACGGATCTTGGAGATCAGCAGAGTACCCATACCGGCACCGGTACCACCACCGAGCGAGTGGGTGATCTGGAAACCCTGAAGGCAATCACAGCCCTCGGCCTCGCGACGAACGACATCCAGAACGTTGTCGACTAGCTCAGCACCCTCGGTGTAGTGACCCTTGGCCCAGTTGTTGCCAGCACCAGACTGGCCGAAGACGAAGTTATCGGGTCGGAAAAGCTGACCAAAAGGACCAGCACGGACGGCATCCATGGTACCAGGCTCGAGATCGACGAGAACGGCGCGGGGAACGTATTTGTTACCGGCACCCTACCAGTTTTCAATGTTAGCATTCTGATCATCCCCGCACCGGACACACGCCCGCTGCTCGACGTACCTCGTTGAAGTAGACGCTCATGCGCTCGAGCTGGAGCTCAGAGGTTCCATTGTAGCTGTTCCATGCACGTTAATCGGCCATTCTGATGTCGGATTCGGAGTTTTCAAGGATGGCAAACATACACGCCATTGCCGTCGAGACCGTGCTCGCCGGAAATTTGTTGCCAGAAAGCAGCACCAATTTGGTTACCCTATAGCACTATGTAAGCCTCGTGCTGACTTCGGTTTTGTCCTTCTCGACGATCGAAGGAAACTTACGCATTGGCCGGTTTGAAGGTGGACCTGTCAACAAGAGCACATGGTTAGCCTAGGTTTCATGGACGAAGTTCGCAGCTGGTATGGCAGTTTGCACGCATCTACACAAACTAGCAGGCGTTATTATGTTCATCTAGCTCACTGGTCGTTATGCCAATGAATAGATGTGGGGAGGCTAAGCTTGGAGGCCTTTTGGGACGCGTTGGTGATAGGGCAGCAGAAAATTGTGGGAGCTTGATTGGGTTGCAAAAAAGTAAACAGAGGGGAAGGGGATGCCGCATCTCGGCGGTATGGGCACTCACAATCTCACGCATGTTGGCGGCTGAGAGGCTGTAGTATACGGCACACGAAAGTTGAGGATGTGTAAAGCTGAGGGATGAGAAGGACAGCAGTTGTGGTGGATGAAGAAAGGAGAGGTTTAAGAAAGAGGGAAAGGAAGCGGTGTGTTGGGAGACAGAGAAGATGGTTGTGGTGGAGAGGCAGCTGTGGGCGGCTTTTGGTTGGTTGAATTGTTACTAGATTGATGCTCTGAAGAGCAACGGACCGCTGCAGCCCCAATCACCCCAATCGCTGGCTGCTAGTGTGCTGTAGTTCCAGGGGCCAGCACAGAACCTCTGGGAACCAAGGCCTGAACAGGCAAAGGGTCTCTGCGGTGTGCCAATCAGAGGAAAGCACCGGACAGGTCCCCGTCGACACTTGCCGACAGAAAAGATCTGCCCCGCTTTGCTTGGACGACATTTCTTCCGCTTGCCCTGTCTTCTCATGAACAGGCAACTGTTTACGATAAATGGGTGCCTAGGGGGCTGCACGACAGGAGCTCTGCGTAGCATTAAATTCCTGCCTACTGAGCTATGTTTCGTCTAATACCTAGAATCATAGCCAGTCTCGACGTGACACTTAATTTCCAAATCAATGCCAAGACCATCACAGTTCAAAACGCCAGCAATAAAAACCATGTGACCCTTGCAGGTTCGAGCATCACCATGTAGGTACCTACATCAGCAGCGTAGCCTCGTAAGATAGGTAAGTACCTTGCCTACGCATGCATAATTGAGATGAGCTTTCCCTTTCTCGGCTTAGTGATTCATCTGGAGGCTCCCGATTGGCGCCTTCAATCCAAGCTTCCAAGCTCTTGGAGTCCAAATTCAATTTCCCCTATTCAACAGTATTTCTAGGTACTGTACTGTACGGGAAGTCGTCGCGATCAATCAGATAACTTAATCACCAGGCCTGTTATGAAGCCTACCTACGTAAACCTATCACCAAGTCTGTTACTAGGCCTCTATGGCAAGGCCTGATTTTTGTTCCAGATCAGTTATATTGCTAACTGTCAAATATGACAAACTGT
The DNA here is from genome assembly GCA_022578715.1 of Nemania sp. FL0916. Classification (NCBI taxonomy): domain Eukaryota; kingdom Fungi; phylum Ascomycota; class Sordariomycetes; order Xylariales; family Xylariaceae; genus Nemania; species Nemania sp. FL0916. The sequence continues at coordinate 329,889 of MU390261.1, forward strand.
CTGTGATTCCAACATTTTGAGATTCGATGACAAAAGCGAGATTAAATTTCCACCTACCACCCAGTCCTGCTAGGCAGTCAGCCTATTCAATTCGCTATTACATGATACCTATGCTGTCCTACGAAGTTGTCTACTCCCGCCCGCAGTAAACATCAGCGTACGCTCTATATCTCGACAACAGATCCGTCCACATGATACTACGGCCCTCATTCTGCTGTCTCTGTTGCGCAAATGCGAAATGCGCAACTAGCCCCTTGCCATCGACCACTACCGGGCGCCCAAGTTCCTTGGGGCGGGTACAAGAGATGTATTCTTCGTCGTCATCCGCCGGGAAGGGGAACGCGTTCATGACGTCCTTGCCGCGGATCGCCAGGAAGTTAATCGACAGGCGCTCGTAGTCGAAGTTCCAAGTGTTGAACTTGTAGCGCCAGGTGTCGCCTTGTTCCAGGTGATGGAGCAACGAAGAGTGTGCTTGCGCGGCAACTGCCCAGTTTCTGGTAGCTGGGCCCCATGCGTTGAAGGTAAGTGTTGATGCGGGGGACGGGATCACAGTCTTCTGTGCTTCCTGGTCCGGTTGATGCCGAACAGGAAGCCAGCGATGGCCTTCGAACGGCGCTGGCGTTGAACCATCAAGGTTAAAGTTTGGCGGGCCTTCCGGAGGTCCCGGGTAAGACGGAAGCTGTGAAGGCTTCCAGGCTGCTTGGGTCGGTGAAGGATCATCTTTCCCCTTCGCATCGGTTTCGGTTGAGGGTTCAGACTCCTACATTGTCGAGTCAGTAAGAAAAGGTGACACGCGCTCATATTCTAGGGCAGATCATACCGGCCAATAGGGTTCGAATAGACCCATGCGATTATGTATCCAAGATGTCGCCCCTCCGTTCACGACATTTGCAGAGACGCCGAAATATTGCGGATTCTCCAGCAGGCGCTTGACTAGAGCAGGAATTGTGTCGTCATTGAAGAAGACCTAACAGTGTCAGCTATTTTTCCTTCTGAAAGAGCGATGTTTATTAGAAAGCCTGGGATCGGCGATTTGAGATTAGTCTCCTATGCTGGATGTATTGACTTACAACATCATCGTCAATCTTGACATAGATAGTATCTGGCTCTGATACAGCGCCCCAGTTACTTACCCAGCCGCCAAATTTACCCCAGCTGTTCGACCACCAGTCGAGCTGAGCGCCCCCTGAGCCCGCACTGGCTGACGAAAGAGGCGGCTGGGGCTCTTTAGTTTCTTCGGTTTCCTTGGTTTCTTTTGTAGAACTGAACTTGAAGTAGCGTGGGCGCACTGCCAGGAGCTCTTCGAGGTAGTCCAGATCAGCTTGTTGATCAGTGTTGATTGAGAAGCAAACAGCATCAAGGAGTCCGCCATGATCTCTCAAGTTTCTCTGTGAATATCTCAGCATTGAAATCCTATGAAATTCTAATGTTTAACGTTGTGTTATGACTGACCTGAAGGTAATGGTCCAAGATGCTGACGAACTCTTTCCTGCCATAGAAGATGAGGCCGACGATCCGTACTTCTGACATTGAAGCAATGGGATCTGTTTTACGTTGGTGAGAGTGTGACATCTTTGGCAAGTTGGAAGTCTTGAGAATGTAATATCGGCTTCAAAGTGCATAGTTGAAACCAATGACGAAGATGTTGACAGTTGATAGTCAGAAAGCGCGATGCACTACTTTAAGTATAATATCATTGTGTTCGACAAGAGAGATGATTCATTATTGCGGTCGATTTGCTCCGGCTTGGTGGTACTGATACTCCGTTTGGGTGATACAGTACCTTTCCCTCGATAACGGATGTAATGGTCATTGGTAAATAGAGCGTTATTTTGGTCGATCTGCACCGTTTTCTTTCACGAGTACCTGATTTGAGTGATACAACAATTTACCTCGATAAAATCTCGACGTCATTTGGCAACTCAAGAATTATTTTGATTTTGCAAACTTGCCCAGGATTACGTAGTGTTGTGTACAGCGTACCTGCAGGTTGCGACGTACACACGGAACTGTCTACAGTGAGAACTACTTTCACGTATGGCTTTAGCTTGGGTGAAAGGGGGATGCTGGGGTGCTAGCCGACTAGATGATTGTACGCCTGTTGCAGGGTGGCTCGGACAAGATTATTTTTCTTTCGAACACCTTAATCGACTCCCCTTTCTTTGATCTAAGTGGTTCAACGAGTTCACAAATCGTAATCGTACTATAAGGCCGGCTAGTTGTAAGCTAGGGTAGAGTAGACTTAGACGTCGGATGTATGTTGACACTAGCACAATACTCAATTGTTGACGCATGTTTATTGTTTATGAAGATCCCTAGAGCAAGTCAAATGGTTGCTATTCATTAAAGTCTTGCAAGAATTGATATTGAGACTCATAATTATCTAGGTAGGTAGTCAATCAAAACCTGCTATAGAACTAGATAGCTACCTAGGTAGCTTTTCGATGACAAATTGTCCCTTCTAATCAGTCGTATCTCCGATAAATACGATGCATACGCGTACCCGACAACGGTGATATCTAGTCACACTGCGGCAGTATCACCAACCACTCTCGAGATATAGAACAACGCATTCATCTTCACTCTCACCGTCCCCAAAGGTCTCAGATCTCAGCGTGGCCGGCCTCTCGTCGAGATCGTCAAGATCTGCTACTGTGAACGGACAATGTTCTATCTCAGGGGCTTCATCGGCCTCGTCATCCCCATCACTGAGAAATGTAGCAGGCGACGTAAACTCGGAGATACGGATGGTCTTATGCTTCCTCCAGCCTTTCGGTGCTATCTTGTGCAGCTGATACGCGAACACGACATCCTCGGCCTTGAAACCATAAGCATCGGAGCTTCCGACCGTGACCGCTGCCTTGCCGCCGATGGTTACACCTCCCACACCATCTGCGGCGCCGGCCATGCCGATGTTGCCTCCCTTTCGCGACCCAGTCTTAGAGGTCAACTCAAAATTCCTGGCGATCTTCATCCCTGTGACCATGTATACGGGCTTTGACAGGAAGCTGTCCGGCCTCATCATCTCAAAGACAATGGGATCGCGCACGCGGCCGCCAATGTCATGTGTGGTGATCGGCGCCGCGAACTGAATCGTCTCCAGATTGTCTATCTTGTATTCGACACTCGTGTTCTTACTACGCTCTCCTCCAACACTGAACCCAACGCTCTGGATGAAGTTGGCCCAGAGGCCAACTGTTATCTGTTTCTCTTTACCCAGCGCAAGTCTCCAGTCTCTCTCGATGGTCGTCGCCGTGCGCGGGAGCCACTCCTGGTCGGCCCGGTTAAGGACTATATGAGGCCTGAACGGATCGACGATGATATTGCCGAGAGCGATAGCTCCACCGGGACGGAAAGACCAGTTTGGTGCTAACATGTACGTGGGGATCTGCACTGGGGCCATGGCTGTTATGGGGATTTGTAGTGAGCCGCACGAATTGTTCCTAAAATCGACGAAAGCAGAACGAACAACACTCAAATCTACTAAGTATATAATCGCTAATCTGAAGTCTCGCCCTCAGTCTCATAGGCCGTTAGCCGGCACCACTGTCGCCGGCTGCCTCAAATGCAATTATCGTGGCTGTGTGCTTATGCAATGAAACCTAAGAGAGGGGCCAGGTCCGTCTCTATCATGGCTTACAGGTGAACAAAACTCTATTAGTTTCTGCTGAGAATTCCTTGTTCAATTGGTAGATACCTAAATATCAACATTCCGTTCTTCTACTAGATCGTTGCATTCAGCCTACTTCAGAAGGATCATATTACGTATACTGTTCAGCCCTTGAAGATCCGCATGATTCCGGTTAGTACCGGGCAAGGAAGCTTCCAGCCAACTCCATGAACCTCTCACGTTCTTCCCAGTGACCCATATGGCTAGATTTCTCCAAAACGACCCATTTGACCTTGGGAATGGACCTAAACCATGGCTCGACACATAACTCTCCAACCTCGTCATACCTCCCATTGAGTAGTAGGGTATCAACTTCGATTTTCTTGGCTTCCTCTGTACCATCCCAATACTTGAGATTACCAGTAACTACGATTTCCGAAGGGCCTTGCCTAAATAAATAGATTACCAGTCAGAATCAATTGGGCCGAAGCTGGGAAATGGGACGGTCCATCCTTATCAATATGCGCTCACATGGTATAGTACGCCGTTGGATCGTCTTTGAAGTGAAAAAAGGCTTTTTCGACCTCCGGTGGCATTGGAATACGGCAGACATGCTTAGAATAGAATACGACACTGGCTTCTTCATATTCGGGCGAGTTATAGTCACCGTCTCGATCGCCCTGGTCCAAAGCGTCGCGAACGTTTTTGGGTAGCTCGGCGCGCTGTCGCTTCCCGCATTCGATAAAAAGGGGGAAACTGGCCGGACTTCCCGCGATAATTAATTTCAGGAGCCCTTTTGGCCGGCGAGCGGCATAAATCCCCCCGAGCATGCCTCCCCAGCTTTGACCGAGGAGATAGAAGCCCTTTTGTCGTACGTTCAAGTAGTCTATTAGCTGGTCAAGTTCCGCGATAAACAGATCAAAAGTCCAAAATGATTCATCGCCTATTCTTTCTCGAAAGTGCGTCGATCGTCCACAGCCGATCTGATCATAAAATATTATCGGGATCCGATGCAGCTCCCAGAGGTCGGTGAGCGATGTGAGATACTCGTGACCGGCCCCAGGGCCACCATGGAGAGCGATGAGAGGGGGGCTCGATGATGTCTCAAGTTCACCCACGATCTTATACCACTATCATGCGTTGGATCAGCGTCATTAGTAGTGTGGCTCCGCAGCGTTACATACAGTAATACTCGGCTTCCTGCCGTCGGGCGCTGAAAAGGGCATCTCCCCTTCGGTAGTGGAGGTGTGCTCAGGCATGATTCAAAACCAAGCTATACCCAGTTGACAATTTCTCGGTCAATATGACAGTGGGTGATTATAATGTCGTCCTTACTTCGTAGGTCAATAGTGGGGGTGTCCGAGTCTCGCTTTGTCTACGAAATCCCGCAAACTCGTATCATGTTAACTTGGTGCAGTGGCGCTTAGCGTGTTATAACACCCAACAGGCAGCTGGCTTCACATCCGCGTTCAATCCTCCGGAGTGCTCTGCCCCTCTATTATGGGTCCATCGGGGGGAGGGGGGAGGGCAGCAACGACTCAAGAGACTTTTGCTAAGATTCTCTGTCCAAGTTCGTGAGGACCAAAGCAACTCTAAATGAAGTGAAGAGAACGAGCACGCACTTTTTGCAGTGAAAGCGTATTTCTTGGAGATGCGGGTGGTACGATCACCACCCAGACTTTTCTATTGTGCTTTGCTGCTACTTCTCCAAGGGAACACGCAATGATATAAGGTGCACAGTTAAGTATTGAGCCCATAGCTCTTCAGGTCCTCCATATTCAGTATTCATCATATATCATACGGGAAACCATGCGGAACTAGGGTCATGGCTAAGTAATAAAAGAATAAGCGAGCATCCTAGGACATGGCGACGATTCAATCGCCTCTTTAATAGGTCCGACCGACAATCGTATAAGCAAGTACAATGATATGTAAAATCTTTTTCGAATTTTTTGAACTGTCCTATAGGCCTAACGCCCTTCTATGTTCGCAAGCGGTTGTGATCACGATAACATTGTAAGATATAAATAAGATGGCTACCTGGGCAGCTTGACCATAGCTCCCTCTATTCGCCTCACCAAGTTCTTCTCCCAGTTCTGTTGTCCGTCAAAGAGCTTCCACAGATAAACATAATATCTGTTATTCCCTTGGGAAACTGCTATGTCTTTCAGAAACTGTTGTACACCTTCTTGAGTTCGCAATTTGGTCTGACAATCTGCATCTATGCCAAGACAAGAGGAAAATTGAAATACTAAGGAAACCATTGCGGCCATGATTGGAGTTGACATTGAACAGCCCGACATAACGTCCGAACGAGACGGCCAATTATATGGGACATCAAGTCCGAGAGTCCCGTAGAGCGGGCCGGAGTTAGTGGCCGTTGCTGGAGGATCGTAGGCTGCAACAAATGACCCGTAATGATCGGTGCCTCGTACTGAGATTACAGAGGGCAAATAAGCCGGGAACATCTCTTCTCTATTTGCCCCATCATTTGCTGCTGCAGCGAAGAAGACGATGGCCCGATGTCGTGTTGTTTCAGCGGTGCGGATGGCAGCCTCGATAGACTCGCAACGGTTTGTGAATCCGAACGACATAGTGATAATATCAGCATCCCATTCCTCTGCGGCGTATTTTATTGCCTATCTCACCTGTTAGTGCCACTACCCCCACGCATAGTCACGAAATTCAATAAGCGGGTATCCTACCGCGGCGACGTTTCCGCCAGCAAGGTGAAGATCTTGTGAGCTCTTCGCAATGCGGCCTACAAACACGCTGGCATGCTGTGCTACTCTGAGGAGTATACTGACCACAGCCGTACCATGACCCTGCTCGTCCTCGTCTATCGGCTGCTTGGCTGCACCGACGAAGTCATACCAATGGGCATTAGGAATTCGCCGAATCTGTTCCGACTTAGCCCTGAACCAAAGTGCCCGCGGGCTTTCTGGATCAAAGCCGGTGTCTAGCACGGCAACTCTGGGCGGGCGCTTGGTACAGAGCTTCCCGAGTTCATTGTTTATGTGATCAGTCCGTTGAAGCCAACCGTCTGGGCTCCATCTGTATCAACGGTCAACACATCTGAAGGCGTCGGCTTTATTTCTACTTACGCCTTTGAAGCTAATAATTCATTCCCTGGGTCAATCCTGCCATCGCCAAGTATGTCGCCGGTGTCCTTCAAGGGGGTTATGCTAACTTTGCCAAGAACGGGGCGCTGATAACTGAAATATGAGCCAGACATCCTTGTTGATGCTAAATTTGCCACACTATCGTCCCTCTTCGCTTGCTTCGTGCGATCATTCAAGTAACTGCCCGGCACGGTGTAGATATCTTGGAGCTTTGAGGCGGGCAACAGGTTATCACGCTTTAAGTTGTCTTCAATCTCGTTCTGATATCTCGCCGACCCTCTCTGTCCACCTGACTCACACGTTGATATCTGACTTGCAAGGTTGCCCACAATACTGTTGCGAATAAGACGTTCCACGGTCACAGAGCTGTCTTCTTGCTTGCCTGCTGCATTGATTCTCTGACGTTCTTCCTTGAACAGATCACCAAAATGAAGGCACGCAGTAACGGCTTCTAGATATCCTTGCCTTGTTGCATCGCCATCATCTATAGCCACAGAAAGAAATTCCCGCAAAATGTTCCATCCTTCTTGGTGTCGTTCAACCAGGTCTATTTCGATTTTCTCTCCATATTCGATTTCGAGAAGTAGCCTTGCAAATGCCGTGAATGCCATAGGCTGCTCTGCCTCTCGTATATCAAGGGAGATTTTGGAATTTTGCCCAAGAAAACAAGTGAGAAGCGCCATGTCTTTTTCGTATTCTGTGTTCTTTGATCGAAAAACGTGAATGTATCTAGAATCCCACGCCTTGAACGTGTGTTCCCAGCAAGTGAAAATAAAGAAATTTGTAACGGAATTGTGGGTCCAGGATAGGTCACCCTGTTTACGGAATAAAGATTATATAAATCCGCACATGTTTTATAAATAAATAACTGTTTTTATTATTTATATATAAATTAATTATTTTTTAATACGATTATTTATTATTTTTTATATAATTAATTATTAAAAATATTTCGTATTTTTTATTTTATTAAATTAAATTTATTAATTTATTATAATTATAAATTTAATTTATTTATAAAATTAATATTTTATTTATTTAATAATTAATTTTTATAAATTAATATAATTATTTTTTTATTATTATTATATGTATTATATAACGTTATATACGTGTTTTATAAATTTTAATTTAAACTTTATTAAAATAAATAATAAAATTAAATATTTAATATATAATAACGTTAATATTAAATTAAAAAATTAATATAATTAAAACGAATAATTTAATATTTATTAAATTATTATTTTCGGAAATAATTTATAAAATATTATTAATTTTAATATTATTAAAATTAATTATAATTTTAAGTTTATTTTTTTTTTTATTAAATAAAATATAAAAAATATTTTTAAAAAAATTTATAATAAAAAAAATATAAAACGTTAACGTTATAAAAAAACAATTAAAATTTTATTTTTATTATAATTAATATTAATAATAAATTCGAACGTATAAAAAATTAAAATAAAAATAATTAAATTTATATTATTTTTTAAACGATTAAATATAAAACGTTTTTTAATTAAATTTATAAAATAATTTTACGATTAAATTAAAAATTTATTAATTTTTATTTTTTATTTTAAAAAAAATTTAAATTTAATTTATAAATATACGTTAAAATATTAAAAATTATTATTATATTTTTAAAAATAATTTTAAATAATATTATTAAATTAAAATACGATATAATATTTAAAAAAACAAATAATCGAAATATTAAATTTAAGATTTAATATTACGAGTAATATATAATATTTAATAACATTATTTTAATTAATTTTTTAAAAATAATAAAAAATTTAATTATTTAACGTTTTTTCGAAATATTATAAAAAATATAATTTTAAATTAAACGATATAATAAATTAATTAACGCGTTATTATAAAAATTATTAATAAAAACTTATTTATTTTAAAATAATATAAAAATATTTTTA